>VXBB01020885.1:58463-106076 GCA_013399915.1 Illadopsis cleaveri
AAATAAATAAATAAATAAATTTCATTTCATCTAACAGAAACACAAATTATTTCCATGTCCAGGATCCTTAAAGGCTGTGAATAAGATTGTAGCTGATTTTTAAGTACCTTTGTTTGTGGAATTTTTCACTTAATGAAATAATCTCCTAAGAAACAAGAGTCATAAAGCAGACTTGATTCCAGAAAGCAAAGGTTTGGTAATAAAAAGCTGGTAGGAAGTTGAATGTTACTTAGTTAAGTGACCAGTTGACACACGTTAACTATGTAATGGACAGTAACAGTAGTGACTTAGCCTACTGCTTCCTGATGTATTAAAAATGCTAATTCTGGACACAAATGCTAATTCTGGACACAAACCAAAACTATAGTAACTGAAACCTAACTGTATTTGAAAGCTCTCAACTTAATCTGCTTCATAAAATACATTTTAATAACCTAAACAATCTACGGAGGGTTTTTTTTTCCCATTATACACAATAACAATAGTAAAAATATTCCTAACACCACAGTTCAAACTTGTGAAAGACCACGGCATCTCCACTTAGTTTACAATATCTTCTTGTATGCTACAATTAAAATCTTCAAAGATATATTACACATGTACTTGGTCTGCTTGTTGACACCAAATTGCATAAATTAATTCAAGGAATCAGGTGACAGCTGGTTTGCGCAGATCTTTCCTTTTCTTTGTCTTCTGTCACAGTTGATACAACCTATAAAACTGGTATTTTCTGTGTGACAGAGTTGCACTATATAAAGGTATGCAGATTCACTTTTGAGAAAATGACAAATAGGCACTGAGAAACTTGCTGGAGTTAAGGTACAGGCTGTTGAATACTTTCCAACATTTACCATCACAACCTGTATTTAGACTCTCTTTGAGAATCACAACATTTATATTCTTAAAGAAATAAATGAAGAAAGGATAAAATCATTACCCATACCTACATACATTTTCCCTTTCTATTTTACCCAAACAAATCTTCCAATCCTTATGCTAATGAACACTGGTTTTATTCCTTTCCTGTAGAATGTTAAAACAATATCCTAAAGTGATACTGAAATGACCCTTTATGTATCTGCCAAAAACATATAAAATTGGGAAGGACAATTTTGGTGGAAGAGATTCCCCAATTCTTAATCTTTCATACCTGTTGAGTTTTCAAATCTATTCTAGAATTCCTTTTTTAATTTAATTTTATTTTATTATGTAGTGCATTGTATTAATGAGTATCTTCCTTAGCTCTGCCTTTTAATTTTGCTTCTGCACAAGCATCTTAGTGCTGATCAGTGCCTTGCTTCAAGCCCTGAAAAACTGCTCTGCTACACAGCAGAGCTGTAAAAGCAAAACAAGATTGGCATATTACATGGTTTTTGTTACTTATTTGAACTTTATTCTGATTTAAAGAATATTTTTTTCTGCTTATAAATAATGTCTGTCTCGTAGGATAGAATGTATACAATTTTTCAAAAATATTGTAAAACCATCACTGCTTCCATTTCTCAAAAAAAAGATTTTAGATCAAAGAATTCACAGCAGGAGGATAAATCTGCCAAGTGACAACTAATAATAAAGATCAGCTTCTTAACTCAAATTCAAAATCAATAGCATTTTGTTATCCTACTGCATACAAGATGCAAGTAATTTGTACATGTAATAGGTCATAAATGACACATTATGCATTTTTTCCCCTTGGGGATATCAGTCAGAGTTTATGATGTGTAAGAGAGAATAGAAAGGTACTGTCTCATCTTGACAAATCTGATTAGTACCACAGCATGTCTTCAAGGACATCCTAGTGGCAGATATTTGAAGTTATAACACAAGCAATTAAAACTCTATGTGTGCATACAGATACAGACTTATAATTACCATTCAAAGGATCATTCTTCTGTGTCTGTTGCTATGTAAGAATATTTCCTTACTATTTAGTATACCTAACTTTTAAAACTCAGACCACTCTGTGTCTTCTTTGGTGAAGAAAATAGTAACTGATGATTTATCAATCGGAGCAATGCTGCAGAGACAGAGCTCAAGTACGTTAGAAGGTTATCTATGGCAAGCTTTTGGCTGTTGATGTAGTCAAGTCAGATTTCCCCTTAAAAACTCAGGATGTTATACAATAAAATCGCTGTTGCTGCATTCATTAAAGTGTGAGTGAACAGCTATTGATTCAAATTTGACTGGACGTCAAGCTAGGAAAATACCATTATACTGCTGGGTGTTCCTGATGCAGGTGCTTACAGTGTGACTCAGGGGCTCAAAGAAGATCTCCAATGTTGTTTTAAATTCTTTACATAATAAAATACATCCTCACAGGACTGGCAAGCAAAAGCTATAGGACCCTAACTTTGGAACTGACTGAAAACAAAAGCCCAGACAGGATGTCCTAAAGCAAATGTATGTCCCTAGATACCTATATAAACAAAATCAGCTGGGGGATTTTATCTGACAGCTCCTGAGAAAGACATTGTTTGCTGCTATGTAATCTCATGTAGGGTGGATTGTATATTGATACCATCACAATGGTATACTATAACTCCAAAATGAAGAGGCAATTACAGTGAGATGATCTCCCTCTCTCTAGAAGCATTCTATGATTGTAGTATCCAAGGTGTTATCCTCATGATTTTCTGTCTTTTTCTTGTTTTTGGGTGTCTAGGTGCTCTGTTCAGTTTTGTCCACCTCCTACCAGTGCTACTTTCCCTGCAGACCTTCAGTGATGATAATTACAGAGCTAGACAACAGAAAAAGGGGATGTATATACAATGTTTCCATCAGTTCAGCCAGCAGTGATTCTCCTTTTTCTCAGAAAAGTGTCAGAGTTAGGCAGAACTCCTGCCCAAAAGGTCACTGAGGCCTCAGGTGGCCAGTGGGGGACTGAGAAAGACAGGCTTTTTTGTTGCTCTGAAATCATGTGATGGAGCCTATCGAGTTCTGCACTTAGAATTAGCAGAGGTCATTCAGCAACAGGTTAAAATCAGATTGCTGGACTTTTCTAGGTATCCTTGCCATCCATATAACAAACATTTTCTCTCTCAAGACAAATTTCTGTGTGCATATTACAGCCAGCCTGAATCCAAGTCAGCTTACTTTCGATGAGCACTGGAGTGGATCAGGAGATTCATGAGCAGATCAGTTGTCCCTGCTTTGGGAGAGGCAACATCCATCACAGGAGTGGAGGGTGCAGCTGAAGGCTGCTACAATTTCAGCCATCCAATTTTAATCCACTGCCATATGTCTGCTAGAGCCTCTTGGCATTTTGGGTTGTGATTGCTATTGATTTTCAATGAGGATGGGAACTTAAAAAAGTTATATATACATTTCTATAAAAAGATTACTCCAGGGATATACACCTCTGACTGCACATCACAATTTCTCATGCACACAGGGCTACCCCATCAGGTCACAAATGTCACCTTTACATCAACAGATTGATATGCTAAATTGCAAACAGCTAAAACTCTGAGATTCTTACTATTCCTCTGGTTTCAGGGTTGTCACTTAGAATACAATCTGAAGACCCATAAGGTCTTGTAAGTATAAATAAACCTTGACAATTGGTGACAACTTTGAGGAGAACACCGTGTGACTTTCAGAGTCCAGAGTGAGCATGCAGTCCTGGCAGCTTAGGTAAAATATTTGTATTTGTGGGCTGAGGCATTATCTCCTTAAAAAGCATAGGAGTCCCGAGTTAAGGATGGGTATTTGATTTACAGTTCAGCTGCTACATCTTCTACTGCTCTAGTAGAAAAGTGAAACAAAACTAAACTAAACGTCCAAAACTAATAAATAAACCTATTCCACTCAGACTCATTCAGGTGTAAAAGAGTAAATTTCTGTATTTATGTGACTTCATAACTATTTAATGTACAACAATCTTATTCTGCCAATAGGACAAAAAAAAAGGTAAAATATTTAATATGCAATGCCTTTTTAAGGCTAGGCATATTAAAAGCAGAGGGCTTGTCACGATACTAAAAAAAGAGGTTGTTCACTGCTAAATAATAATATTGTTGCTAGGGCAATGCAGTTGGGATGTGAGAAACCTCAGTGCAGTTTGCTCTAAATGAGAGAGCTAGTAGATTTTTGACATTAATGGCTCCTGTTTGACCTATTCCACTTCACTTGGAATATTTAAATACTAATTAAGAAAGCAGGAAAGAGAAGAAATGGCTGTATGAATCGGCGCTGTATGTTAAGCAGCAGCTGAAGCCTTGGGCTTTAACCTGGTGACCTTATCAATCCACCACTGTTGCGATCAGGCAGGCAGGAGTCTCAGCCTACAGTAAGTAGGATACTGCAGGGAGAAGAGGACAAGAACCCTTCAGTGAAGAATTAGGCAATTAGCTTCTTCAAGCTTTTGGGCAGAAATGTGAAAATTTTAAGAAAAGCTAGTTTATTTAGAGATGCAGTAGAAATCTTCTCTTGAAATGACTTAAATTCATCAATTTCTTCTCTTTTGTATCGAATTATATCCCTGTACATGTGAATGAATGAATGCCACTGGAATACATAAATGGAGAAATTAATAAATGGAGTTTCACAACTGATACCAGAATTTACACACTTTTAAATTCGTCACACAATGTACTGAAGTGTTGCTTTACTGTTTATATAATTAAAGTGCAAAGAGAAAAATATCTCAACACATTATGCGTACATTCATAACTTCTCACACTTTAAGGTAGTCTTTCTTGCAGACTAGAGAGAGGCTTTGAAAGCTTTGTCTGGGACTGTATATGAGAGAACATATGCAGATTTATCAGACTGATAGTTAAAAAATGTAATAATCTTTATGAAATGTGGAAAACGGGGCTGGAGATTATGCAGCAACCAATTCTACGTGACAAAAGAAATCGAATAGAGATTATGGAATACAGAGAAGATAGTGTATGAAAATTAGCTGAATGATTGGATTCAGAAAAGTCGCTTATAATTGTTATGGCAGTTGGTGCTGTGTACATTTTTAATTTCCTTTTCTGTTATTATATCTGTATTGGTTTTATTTTTGATCAATACAGAGCATCTGATAATTTAAAGAAGTAGATAGTATTAATCTTTCTATTCATTATCCAAGAAATTATGCACACCAATCTTATCATTTCATCGATTTCAATAAGCAGCTTTTAGAAGAAAAGATACATTCTATCAAGCCATTTTATTTTCAAATCCAAAGAAATTCTGTACTTCATACAGTCTCAGTAAATAATACTAATAGCACTACTGTGGGGTGAGATCTAGAAACTATTAATGCTGTATACTAACATGTGACATATATTTTGGGATTGTAATAGTTGCAGTTGCTCAGGGTACTGTGGTGGGTTGACCCTGGCTGTATGCCAGATCCTCTCCAAAGCCATAATACTCCTCTCCTTCCCTGGACAGAGTATAGAAAACATAAGAAAAGTCTCATGGGTTGAGCTAGGAGCCGGAAGAAATCAGGCACCAGTTATCACCATCGGTGAAACAGACTGGACTTAGGGGAATTAGTTCAACCAGAATATGTAATTAGAAATATAATTTAAATCTTTCAACCACTCTCTTAATTTCACTTCAAATTTTCTCTGCCTCCTCTCTGCAGAGGTGCAGGGGGAGAGGCAATGGGGGTTGTGGTCAGTGGGTTCATTACATGCTGTATCTGCTGCATTTTTTCCTCAGGGGGAGGACTCACACTCCTCCCCTGCTCCAGCATGGAGACAATCCCCCATGAACTTCTCCAACTTGAGGCCTTCCCCTGGGCTGTATTCTTCACAAACTGCTCCAAGGTGGGCCCCTTCTCTGGGGCGCAGTCCTTCAGGAAAAGGCTGCTCCAGCATTGATTCCTCAGAGGGTCGCGTTTCTGCTAGGAGCTGCTCCAGCATGGGCTTCCCATGGGCTCACAGCCTCCTGCGGGCACACACCTTCTCTGGAGTGGAGTCCTCCAGGGGCTGCAGGTGAATGTCTCCTCCCCTTCAGGACTGCAGGGAGCCAGCCTAAATTACACTGTGTTTAAAATACAATCAGCAGTAAAATAAGCTACCTCCCTCTTAGCTGATATACTTCTAACCTTTGCCTTCAGAGGGCCTGCTAGGTCAGCAGATATCTGAAGGATTTAGGTGCCCACATCCCATTGAAAGTTCATACAAGATGAACCATAAATCACATTAAAAGTTGAACTTCAGAGATTTGGAGATGAATTTTATCTTTCCTTGCATGTTTTAATTTCATAGTCTAGTAAAGCATTGGTTCACACTTCAAATTAAGCAGAAGAAATCTTGTCTCACAACTTAGCAAAGAAGTGTAAAAATGTCTTCGCTCCAAAATTGCTTATAAAGAAAATTAGGCTAATATGAACTTCAACCTTTTGTTCTGTGGGATTGTTTCCTGTGTGTATATGCATTTCAGCAAGCTTTTACATTATTCTTATTATTCAAGTACCTCAGACAAAAGACATTAGCAGTAGCTAGAACATCTTCTGTGCCCTTAGACTTATATGGCTGATTGTATTTTGAACCTCTCTGCAATAATCCATACCTGAAATTATTTTAGAAGTAATAGTAGGGGAAGACCTAATGATCAGGTTTAAAAGATGATATGTTTTATTGGGAAATTTTACAGATTTTAATTACAACTGTATCACTTTTTGCAATAATTTCTTGAGAACTTAGCAGACCACAGGAGTGAATAATAATAAAATAGGATAAATTATTTTATAAAATCAAAACTGGACGATGTATAGTTGATAAAAACAAGAGAAATGTCATTTACTTCAGTTTAAATTACATACCAAGATATGCAAAAAGGATACTGAGCTGCTTTCCAAAAGGCATCAGATTTCACCTTTTCATGAACTGAAAGCTAGAAATTTACATTTTCCTCTTTTAAGTTACTCTTCAGTTTCATATGTTTTTTACATTGTCTTAGAAATGGGATTTTTTAAAAAATCAAATATTTCATTTCCAGCTTCTCAGTATGCAGATGAGATAAGAATGCAACTGAATTCTGAACACTCAATCCTAAACTAGCAGCACCCTGAAAAATCCATTATTTGTTTGGTTCCGCATCTAAATTTTTTTATTGATTGGTAGCAATATCTTCCTTTCTTTGGAAATAAATTGGTGTTCTGAAACAGTAAAAAAACCCTTCCCGTTCATCTTAGCAATCTGACATTTCAGAAAGAGATGCCAAAGGGATATTTAGACACACTTCTGAGTTGATATAAGCTGAGAGGTACATCTTATCTTTTAAAATGTCAAAATGAAAGTTGGAGAAAAACGATTGCCATTTATCTCTCTAGTAGACCTTCTGAAGCAAGAGTACTGTGTGCAGTCCCCTTGTTATTAGATTTTGGAAACTCAACTCTACACATCCTTGAAATATTCAGAAGGGATTAGAAAAAAAATTGACTTTTTTTTAATAGTTGAAAAAGTTTATCTGTTCTTGTCTGTAAAACGATGATAGTCCTAACATATAAGGAAAGTTACTAGAATAAATAGTAGGCTCCACACACCTATCTTCACTCTGGCCAATATACCAGTATAAAGAAACTCTGTAAAGACAATTCCAAATCTGTCCTTCCTCTGATGGAACTACAATTTTCTCTCCAATAAGTGTATTGAGGAATGGTTAATAAATAATTATTTACTTGATTTCTTTTATTCCTAGCTAACGCGACCGAGAAAGTTGGACCAATTTTATATGTCTTAATGGACTGGCATTTAAAGACTCTGAAAACAAAAGTAGTTCTAACAATAATTTACTATACTCTGTACAAGTTATTATGCAGGTCTGAAAAGTCTTCCATATGGAGATACCCAGACACTACAACACTCAAATATGAAGTTCACCACATGCATAATTTGAATGTGTATACTCATATGCCATATTGAAGAAACTTGGTTGCAGGTCATTTACCAGAGACAGAAGATAAAGGTATTTTTGGCAAACAAAAGAAGTTGCAATACTAAGTTATGCAGTACATATATGTATATGTATATGTATATGTATATGTATATGTATATGTATATAACTTAAAAAACGGAATTGTTAAATCATCTGACAGAAGAGGCAAACTAAAATAAGTGCTTGTGGCAAGTTAGCCATCTATGTCACTGTTAGATCTCACCTGTAAATGGCAATTTGCAACTATATTACAGATCATCCTGTCTGTGAGAGAGAAAACTGAAAGTGAGCTGCTGAAGAAAATTTATGTGACTTACAAAATAGTATAGCAAATGTCCCAAGAGACTGTAGTTAGCTGCAGCAAACAGACGAACCAAGGTCTATCTTCTGTCAGGGAGTTACTTTTGAATAAATATGGGAAAATTCCATCTGTATACTTACAGAATAGCTAAAGGCAAGCTCACTACAAGGCACCTAAAATACTAGGGAAATTAGGTTTTCTGAAATGTGCTTTTAAAGTAATTTTCCTATCAAAATATAAACTCAAAATTATTTCTGGTAGGTTCTTTGTATTCAGTGTGTTCCCAAAAGAGAAGAATTCTAGGAAGCAGTGGCAATCATTATAGAAATGGTTCATCTGAAGCCTTTGGGTTTGGGTTGGCATTTTTTTTTTTTCTTTTCTTCAGTTTTTGGTCTGAAAGAATCCTTTGGAAAATATCCTTTCAATTTTAGGACACAAGAGGGATCTTAAACTGACACAAATTAATATAATTCAGTGTTTAGGTAAAAAATTAATGGTGCATTTAATCATTTTCTTTTTGCAATAACAATTCCTAAAATTGTAATTTGAAGTGGAAGTTTAACCTTGATAGACTAAGTTAATAATACCATTCATCTCTAATCTGTATTTGAAAAAAGGCATGATCTCTAAGGGCAGCTGAGACATGAAGGATATGCTGTCACAGTGAGAACAGTTGATCTTTGTTGAGGGTTCATATTCACAACACACCTGTCATCTAACATGTATTCTGAAATTCTCAAGAGCTGAGAAATATTTACACTATTTTACAAAGATTTATTTAATAGAATCTTGTGCCAGATGATCACATCTTAGAAAAAAAAAATCAAATCAATATTAAGTAATCTGGAAAAATGTGATATTTTTGAGAGTGTTGAGACCCATTCCTGAACCAGCTACCATAATTAAGCCATATCTTAATCCATTTTACCCAGGATTATACTCTGACCAAGTTTTGGAATGTGTTAAAAACTTTTTAATATAAGTTTGATGAGAAAAATCACTGTATAATATTCCAGGTACAGAGCCCTAGGGACCTTTTGTTTTCTCTTTTTCCCCCCATGCAGATGTTTTTGTGGAACCTAATGTACACACTGAAAAGAACAAGAAGATTTAAGGTTCTTTGAAGGCTACCTGAGGAAAAACCAAAATTCCTCAGTAACTGTATCCCTTCTCTACATCCTTCCTCCTGCCAGCCCAAATCAATCAACACCTGTCTGCAGAACGAGATCATGACTAGGTTTTAGAAATTGTTAGCAATATCAGAGTTTCAGCCACAAGTAAATTAATAACAAGTGAGTCTATCAACGAATCTGTGTTTTACCCATACCTAAGTCCAGAAAATATTTAATATTGCTAATTTTCACACTACTACATTCAAAAAAAAAAAACCAAAAAACCCCAAAAGAGTTTCTTAATGAATAGCCTAAAGCTTGGTTTAGGGACTCATGCTTCTGTGACCTAGATATCAATCCCAAACCCATTTATTATAAGGGGATAGAGATCTACCTGTCACTTAAGTCTTCCTTTCACACCTCTTCAGATCTCTGCAGAGTAGACAAGATGTAATATTAAAGACCTCAATCAACCACACAAATGTGAAATTCGGGTCTCTAACTTATCCCAGTGATAAATGCAAAAAGTGTTTACATGGCTACATTATCTAGCACCAGAACCTGAGCCAATCTTTATAATAATTCCTAGAAATATCCCCGATTAGGAAATGAGAAATTCATGTGGCATTTAAAATGAAATTTTAAATTACAGGAAAGTCTGGATTAAAATCTATGCACACGTAAGTACAGTTCCATACCTCTCCACTCCTGCTTGGCAAAAGAAACTATGGAATGCAAATTCAGCTTTTGGGTGTCTGCTATGATGTTTTCTTGCAAAAATGAGTGCGTGAAAAGGAACACTTTGATGTGTGCACTATTTGTTTTATTTCCAAATTATGAGTGAGGTTGCAATTTCTACGTCAACTCTAACTTGAAATATCATCTAAGCTGTATGATAGCCATGGGAATATACATGGAACACATGAAGAAATGCAAGTTTATTAAAGTAAGTACTTTTTTTGTGTATATTATAGGGCAGGATATTCTCTTTACTTAGTCTTTTCTGGTGTATGATAATGGCTTCATAAAATTTCTGTGATTTATAGAGAAAGAATTGGCAGAATTATCAACTGATTATTATATCTTAAGGTTTTCCTGTTTCCTACAAAAGATGCTAACTTTTTTTTTCCATCTGACAGAGTAAATCCAAATCTCAAATTAATTTTTGCAAGTATATATGCCAGAACATTTGGTATAAATAATTGTCATATAAAGAAATGAAAAAACCTAGATTTTTTTCACTAAGCACAGTGAATAGTACTACAGAACAAATTCCTAATGTTGTGAATATATCCAATTTTTCAGTATAAATTTGTTGAATTATAAAATTTAAAAAAAATAGCTTTTTCTCCATGTCTTTGAAAATGTAAAAATTTATCCATATAAAAGATATAATATCAAGAAGGATGTTTTTAATATGGGATTTTGGCCTCAGGAGAGGAAAAAATTTAGATCCATGTTTTAGCTGTTAAGTGTCTCAGAGAAGTAACATCTTAATTTTGAAAATTATTCACATGAAAGTTTTACTTGTTGGCTAACAGTGCTTTAAACACCTTCAGATAAAGTGACAGATGAAAAAAAAAATATTCTCTCAATTAAAAGATTCCTAAAGCAGAAGATGAGTTATTTTAAAAATGCAGCTATATAGAATATGTCTAAAAAAATTTGTTACTCTACTTACAATAAGTTTCTAAACACATAACCCAAACCAGGAAGAATACATTAATTATAAGCTTCTATGTTTGCAATACATGTGAAGTAAAAATTATTATCTACTGAGAGACATATTTGAAAATTATCTTAGTATAAGGTTCCAAATTTTAGAAAAGAAATTCAAACTACGCTCTCTTGGGCAGAGCATAGAATCAGAGAATCCCTTAGGTTTCAAAAGACCTTTAAGATTATGCAGGGCCCAGCCATTAACTCCAAGCACTGCCAGGGCCATCACTAGAGTATGTTCCCCAGTGCCACATCTTTTAAAGACCTCCAGGAATGGTGACACTACCATTTCTCTGGGCAGCCTGTTCCAGTTCTTAATCCCGCTTTCCATTAAGAAATTTTTTCCTAATACCCAACCTAAACCTCGTCTGGCAAAACTTAAGGCCATTTACTCTCCTCCCATTGCTCATTACTTGGGAGAAGAGACCAAACCTCACCTGGCTACAGCTTCCTTTCAGGTGGTTGTAGAGAGCAATAAGGTCTCCCCTGAGTCTCCTTTTCTGCAGGTTAAATAACCCCCAGTTCCCTCAGATGTTCCTCATAAAGCTTGTGCTCTAGACTCCTCAGCAGCATAGAATGTTGCAAATTTATCATTAATTTTAATTGACTCTCATTACATTTTTCTAGTCAACATTGGCATAAAAATGAAGCAAAAATGCTGAAATGTCTGAGTTCCTCTTTCTGGGCAACACTGTATGGATGGGGAATCCATTTCCATATATTGTTGCAATGTGAATTTTTCTGAAGTTCATAGCCTCTCGCAGTTCCTGTGTCTGCGCTAAAATGTCAGACATAAGATTTAGCCTAATTTGGCAGTGGAACAGTAATTAACATATAAGAAGACTTCAGTAGAGCAGTCCTGAGAACTCAGTGATACACCTTAGAAAAGAAGAACACCTTTCCACTTATTTTAATGACATGATCAGTCCCAAAAGCTTTCATAATATTAAACTTTTGCCTCAGCACTGTTCAAAAAATTTTATTTCAAGTTAAAAAAAAAAAAAAAAGCCACCATCCTGAGGGGGCCCCTTGATGTTATTATTGCTAACTGGAACTGAAAGTGAGCTACATCAAGGAAAAATTTTGACCTGGTTGGAATGATAGTTTCCTTATTACCTCCCATGGATTCTAAATCAACTAATCTTTAGCATCTGCTGTAAACATGCACAAAGTCATCACAAAAACATTCATCGATGCTTCACAAGCTGTAACACCTCCCCGCATTCTCTGTAGAGCAGATCCATATAGCTCCAGTATTCCTAGCCCACAGCAACAGCAGGTGCTGCAAAGTTTCCACCCAGCCTGAGTGCCTTGCATGAACATCAGACACTTGAAGGACCTCTATAATGTTCCTGGAATCTTGCCTTGACCTTTGTGATTTTGTGCTTTGCTCTCTGTCTATTAGTGAGATAGGAGAAGAAAAGAACCAAGTTGCATACCTCTGCCTTAAGTTCAGTCATGAAAAGGATATTTATGCATGTTTGTCTTAATTTTGTCCCAATGCTTTTCATCCATGCATATTTGTCCTAATTTTGTCCCAATGTTTTCTATCCAACAGAAAATATCTTTTGTTTCATATGGATGAAATAGAGATGGTACCTGGTATTGTTTACCAAACAATCTGTGTTCACAAGTTTTCTAATTATGCTCAAATATGTCCATATAAACACAATGTTCTCTTATTTATGAAGTTTTCACATATTCTCAAGTCATACTCAAATTGTGGAATTGTATTTTGTGTATTTCTATAGATCTTCAAATCTGGATTTATTTGCCCCTAGTCTGCTAATATTTATCTTCCCTCTAGTTCGCATTCTGATGAAAGGCCATATTATTTTCATTCTGAAGAAAAGAAGCAATGGGAATCTCCTAACTTCTGGCTTACTGTTCCTCTGCACTAAACATAACATAGGCTTCCCATGAGTGTAGTTGTTTGTCTTCTCCAGTCATTTTGTAAGCTTTTTATACACATTCAGGCTAAGTTTCTTGAACATTTCCTTCTTTTTAAGAGTACCAAAGCTACTGCTACCTTCTAATTTCAGGAAACTTTCAAGCAATTGCCTGTTATTTCTTTAGTATGAATACAGCAGTTTCAACTAATAACTTTGCCAGTATAATGAAAAGACATAGAGATGTCCTCTGCAGATGTAAAAGTTGATGGTTCTTTCTAAATTTTTAATAAAGCTTTTGGGGGTTTCTTAGTTATCCTGCCTACATGCTTGCAAGATTTTTCTGGCTTTTATATTCTAGTCAAAGGCCTATTCATCATCTAACCTTTCTTTATTAATTTCCTTTTCTATTATATCAATAGAGTACAGCTTCAGCTGTAATTATGTAAGTGCTAATAAATAAAAAATGCATATTTTCACATCTATTGAAAATGTATACTTACTTTACAGTCAATATTTCAGCCTTAGAGCTTACATTTACTATGTTCTTATGGTCATTTAACTGATAATCTTTCACTCACTAACACAATCTATGCCCCCAGAACTACAACACATTCACAACGCTATTAAACTGTTACGGTGGAAGACAAGAATAGACACAAGATGTATCTTATATAATTGAATGAGTAATAATGAACAGCATTCACAATATGAAATAAGGAAGGCCTTAAGGCATTGTACTGTACTTGCTATTTTTTCCTGGTTTGGTTTGTGATTTTTTGGTTTGGTGGGTTGGTTTGGTTTTGTTTGTTTGGTTTGTTGGTTGGTTTGTTTGTTTGGGCTTTTGTTTGTTTAAGCTGGTGCTTTATTTAGACCTTAGACCAAGTGTCATGTAGGAAGTGTGAAATAAACCTATAGGATAAATAAACGTCTGGGATGATCTTAAAGAACTTGAGTTACATACTGCACCTCATGCTGTGCACTCCTTAGGACCTGAACAGGCACGGTACTTCTGACAGGTAAGTGGAGAAAAGTTAAGTGTTTTTAGGGTTCTTATATCATTGGACACTGTGACAATAAGACATCAGTCTCACATACAGCTGAGCCTGACCAACAGTCCAGATCAACAGTTTATTTTTATTTATCTTGCTGATCAGGGCAGGGGCAGTATTAATTTTTAAGGGACATCCATGAGATATGTGTTGTAAGAGAGAACCGTAGCATTTTCCTTGACCCCAAATGGCAGGCAGAGGTTGGGTGTTCTTCACTCTATGTCCAAATGTTCAGACCTGGAGCAGTACAACATGAGAGTCACTTTGGTATTTATTCCTCAGAGGGTGCTGTTACCTAGTAAACCACTGCACAAATGGACATAGAAGACCATTAGACATCAAGGGCTTGTTAAAGTCAACATTTCCATGATCAAGTATTGAAAATGTTGATAACAAGTCTGAATGTATGAAAAAGTGTAAGATCTATTTGTCATGGAAAAATATTGCCATGATTTGTATCATGCACACGGTATTTCTGTCCAAACTGATACTTCACGTCACCTTTAGTCAGGAGCTACTTTTTTTCAGAAAGAAGTATAGATTAAAAAGACTTAGAGTGCTGAAGTATTTGCAGATTCATGTAGTGGAAATTTTGGGAGGTAACTTTTATACAAAATAAATTCTGATGATACCTTCAGAAGCATACAAGGCATGAAAAATGTATTTGTACAAGAGATCCACAGAAAATTAATAGTCTATATGTTTGGAAGTTCACATTATTCATATCTATGTCCAAAAAAAAGAGTGTTCATTAAATTCTGGTTATAAAATCACTGAAGAATAAAATAATTTATTATTTCCTTATCTTCCCTCTTCATTGCCCTGGCATTTAAACAAGTTGTAAAGCTAAAAGAAAAGTTATGTTTCTTCAACCAAAAGTAAATCAGAAAAGTACTAAATGTTAATAAAAGACTCAAAAGATGTGCTTTTCCATATAGAATAGGTACTCCCTTTTTCAGCTGATGAGACACTACTACAGTTCTAGTTCTATTCAAAGTGACTGAAAATACGCTCTTCAATCACTGTGAGAACAAAAGGTAACTTTTCTATATTTATTGTGTCAGGAAACCTTGATTCTTTCAATTAAAATAACGAAAGGCATGAAAGAAGTGGAAAAATTGAAAGCCGACATAGATAGTCCTGATTGTGGCTGAAAACAGGTGAATCTTTTCCAAAACCAAATTCAGAGTCTTAGCAAATTTCAGCCAGACAACATTCATTAAAGGCCTACGTAAGTGCATCTACTTTTTGAAGACATATAATTAAGCTAAGCGAAATTATTCTCTACAAAAACCTTAAAGACAACAAGGATTTTGTTACTAGTAATAGCAACAAAGGTTATTTCAAAGACATTGACTGGAAATATTAAATGAGTTGGCAAATGTAAAAGAGTTTCAGTAAACACCAAAAGTGGAATAAAAATAGGACTAAGATAGGGAAAAACTTTGACTGCTATCTTCAAGAATTGGAGTGTAGAGAATGCATTCTGTGAAAGTTGCAAATATTAGATGAGTTTTCATTCTCACTAACTTGAACCAGTTCAATCTATGGGAAGGTGGGTCTTACTTCTATATTCCTTCTATATTCAGAGATAACTGAAAAAAGAGTTTTTTTAGTGAGGAAACTACTGAGACAACTATTATTTTAAAATATACTTTCAAAAGTACACTGAAGCTTCTGAAGTTTACAATATACTTCTACAACCTAAAATTTAACTCCAGTTCTTCAGTGAAGTTCGTGAAGTGCATGTAGTGTGAAGATTTTTGACACCTTAATTTCTGTATGCAGAATACACAGCATATTCTGATTTAAAGTGTGTTAATGTAGCTCATGTTTAATTTATATTTACTTAAGTAAAGCACACCCTAAAAGAGAAGGGGCTTTGGTTTTGCTTGCTTTGCTTTCAAAGATGAGAAGAGAAAGAAGAACACCATGTACAACCAGGACTTCACAGGCTTTTGTAAACACTCAATTTTTTTAGCACACTTTATGTATTTTCTTAGTTTTGATACTTACTCTTGTGCAAAAGAAGAAACCTATTGGTGGTTTTGGGTTGGTTGGTTAGTTGGGTTTTTTTGCAGACTGGAGATTGATTTCCATGTTACATAGCAAACTACAAGCTGTTCACCAGGCAACTTAGAAAATGAGTAGTCAGAGTGGGAAGAAAATGCAGAGAATTTTAAAGCACTTACAAGCTTTTATTCCACCATTTATTTCTAATCTTTAATTCAAGGACTTAATATTAATTATAATTATTTTTTATGTCCTGTATGCCCACAAGACCAGGAATTCAGGCTTCTGCAGAATTTTTTTGCAGACATCGTACAGGACAAGAGGAAAGGACTCCCTTCCTGATTATTGGCATAAACATAGAAAAAAAGGGAGATGTGGAATTGGCTAAAAATTTGATTTCTGGGCTAGAAAACAGACACATATTATAAAGTGGGTTTTTTTGTTCTTAATTAAGTAGTTTCACCTGAAGCACAGCTGCTTCCTCCAGTGGGACAAGATCGACACTGGAATTGTTCCAATGCAACCAAAGTACATCTGTTTTCAAAAGAAGATGTAATTCATATCTGCCTACCTGGGCATTTTCAGGGGAAGATGGAGCATCTGGATGTTAAAATTGTATTCACATTTGAGAAATGCCAAGAATATGTAAACAGCTTGATGAAAGAACAGAGGGGAAAGCGACAGAGTCTTCAGGTACAAGGAATCAATGATTACAACTTGACCTAGTTTGAAATAAATATTCTGCATTCACAGCTCTGAGTGTCTCAGTACCACAGAAAGAACAATGGAGAGCGTTAGTTGAAATTTTATATAAAGTTTGTAATATCTAAGACAAATTTTTGTTATGCTGAAAAACTATTTCAGAATATGAAGATTTCTGATATTTGAGAATAAACTCAAAAGCACTGTAACTACACGAATTAAGAAGTACTGTGCTGCCTGTTCTGGTTGAAGTAGCACTGATTTGAAGCAGCAGAACCAAGATTTGACAGGCAGGATGATTAATGGGAGCACAAAAGGTGGGGAAAGTGAGGCATGAAGGTGGGTTGGAGAAGTGAGTTGAAGCACCGGCTCAACTGCCCACTTCCTTGCACCTGGGGACATGGGATCACTGCAGCCATCCAGCACTGGAAGGAAAGGCTTCCCACTGCAAATGGCTCTGTCAAGGAGCAGTGAGGAATCTCATAGGTCATGAAGCCTACCAGATGCCTCCAGGAGAATGAAGAGTGCAGTAATCACTTTTCTTCTTCGTATTACTCACGTGAAAACCCCAGTCATCAAGCAGAAAATGTAAAGCATGATTTATGCATCAGAACAGCACAAGTAAGCAGTAAAAATATTCTCCAGAATTTAATCACAGAGTCACAGAATCATTTCAGGTTAAGATGTCTGAGATCATCAAGTTCAAACTTTGACTGATCACCACCTGCCTACTAGACCAGGGCACTGGTTGCAATGTCCAGTTGTTTTCTGAACTCCTCCAGGGATTGACTCCACCATCTCCCTGGGCAGTCCATTCCAATGTATTACAATCTTTTCAATGAAGAAATTCTCCTGAAGTCCAGCCTGTACCTCCCCTGGTGCAGCTAGAGGCTGTGTCCCCTTGTCATATCACTTTTGCCTGGAAGAAGAGGCTGAACCCCATCCCACTACTATCTCCTTTCAGGAAGAGAAAGAGAAGGTCTCCTCAGAGTCTCCTTTTCTCCAGGCAAGGGAGGATGCTTTTCGACAGTTGTGTAGTTTAATATTCACTTTACTAGCACATTGAAGCTTAAAATTACTACCAAAAAGATTTTATTCTGTAAAATATGAAGGAAATCAAAGGATCTGTAAATTATTTTAGGATCCTAGTGAAGAGACTGTTTCCAGCTGCATGAAGTAAAGTCATTAGACCAAAGTAGCCCTGACCTCAGCACTACCACAGGGAAAAAAAACTTAGATCCAGGGCCACCTTATAGTCCTGACAGCCTCCACAGATGTGGTGTTATTTCTGATCTATACTTAGAATTACACACCGAAGAGTGGATAGCAACATTGTTGTAGAAGTTAGCTTTACAACTCATTAACTTTCCCTTTTGTGAAACTGCCCTTGGCATTCACACTGTGAAATGCATTCGCTTATCCTGATTGATGAATGGAACAATGGCAAATATATGCTTAAAAGGAATTTTCTACTAATTACTTCTTAAGACAAAATCCTAGTTCTCATCACTGTTTTCTCTGTATAGTTAAGCTTATCTTAATTCATTAACTGTAGCAAAATTGCTGATTCCCCTTCCCAGTGCACTAATATCTGCATATGCACACTTTAATTCACATTTAATTTTAATTTTAAGTGTATGCTGAAACTTCATCTATCCTTGCCAAGATTTCCCAAAATTGCATTCTCATATATTTGTAGGTGTTTTCCACATAATTTCCAAAGTTCCTTTCTTTCCAGAGTAAGACCTAGCAAAGTTTCCCTTGTGATTGTTCTTACATGAGATCTGTATAAACAAAACAACAACTAACCACTGGACACTTCTGGTTCAATAAGAACTTGCAGGCAAAATACAGTCAAGTTGTATTATGAAATCTATGGATATCTCCCTTGTGATAAATGAAAGGAATAGGCATGGAACTCTGTCTCTGGGCAGAGGGACACACTGCACTTATTTCTGGGAGGGGAAGGAAGAGAGAGAGTAAGTTGGGAGAGTTTTCACTTCTACTCATCTGGAAATTCATAATTTCATCTGCTTTGCTAACAGCAGAGTAGAGCGATACATTGTTCAGAACATTTCAGGCAGCTTCTATTTAACCAATACAAAATCACAATGTTAGAACAAGAGATGCATTTTAGGATGAATTTATTTCACATGGATTAATTCTGTTTGAGCATCTGATAATGGGGCTACTTTTGCTAGGAAAAAATATGCTTGCATTTAGTTTTAAGTTGACATGCCTCTTACTAAAGTAAAAACTCAGAATTCACTTTCTACTGCAAAATAACATCTTCATCGACTTAACAGGTTACAAGATAAATTTAGAGTAGAGTAGTAGGGCTTCTGCCCCAATTCATAGGATGCAGTCATGTAGCTGTCCCAGACTGGCAGGGTTCACATTCAATCTCTACCAATCTCTAGGTCTTTTGCAATAATAATGTTATAATAACACTCCTGTTAAAAAAACAAACAACCAAAAAACCCAACAAACAAAATCAACAATAAATATATAAAAGGATGAACCTAACTTTGGATGTCTCCCTGTAAAATGCTCACATTTTTTATTCCTATCATGAATGGCGATGCAAAAAAATTTCTAGGAAAAAGAGAGTTTTAATGTTTTCTTTAGAAAAAGCCATTGAAATTATACTAAATTTATGTTGCAGTTACAGTTTAAATATTGTGATTCCCAACTATTCAATATATATAACCTGAACTGTACCATGTAGATAGGTTATCACCCCTTTGGGGTGTTAAGGCATATCCTACACCAGATGTGTTCATGTACTAATCCAGCTGACTTCAGTAAGAAGTTGCATGGATAGACCTGAAGTCAAAATTAAGTTCCTACCTGCTATAGGAGGAAAATGTCAATGCAAAATAAGGACCCTAACATTTGAAAAGAAGTGTTAAATTAGGACTCTAAAAACAGTAAAATAATTACCAGAAAACTATATTTATGGTAATTGTTTCAATTGTGAATAGCCTCTCAGCAAAGACTGAAATAAGATTTAGCCTTCCTGACATGCATAGAAAACCACAACTTAAATCTGCATAATGGAATATAGGAAAAGATTTGGTTCATTTGCATACTAAAGGAGGCTACAAAGGCTTATATTCATTGTGCCTTTGACAATTTGACTACAGGCAAAGGTAGAGAGATACTTTTGAAGTTATGAGTACATAAGCACATACGTGGAGTAGTAGGTCTTTACTTATTACATATTTGTAAAGGATTTTTAAAACTATCTTTGAAGATAGAAAGAGAGACTTCTCCAGTGAGAAAGTTTTTCTGTGTCTGGCATTTAATAATTTCTTTTCATATGGTAAATGCCTTTGCATGGCACCAAGCAGAACTTCTGGACCAGATACAAGATCATATTGTGCTCCCAGATTCATTCTAAAAGAAGGTCAAATGTGCCCCTGGACTCAAGTGAGGCTTATTCAAGGCTTAAAGCCACAGTTTTTTCATACTGATTTGTAAGGACATAGCTCAGCACTGACTATGATTTTGAGCAACTGAACTGATTTGAGTGAAAGTTTTAGCATATGGACCATCTGGGATTTAAAAAAAANNNGGTAAAGTTTTAAGATATGGGCCATCTGGGATTTAAAAAAAAAAAAAGAAAAAGAAAAAAAAAAAAAGAAAAATCAGTACCTCCTATGGTTTTCTTTCTATTTAGCCTCCTCTACATTGCATTACTTGTTTTGTTAGGTCATCTCTTTTACTCAAAATATAATGAGTCTAAAGAACAATGTAGCTGCTTAGAGTGTGCTTTATCATGTTCTTCTCATTATGTTTTGCATTTAGAGGAGGGGGACAAAAAAGTATCAGTGGCTATGAAGAAAAGGACTGAACATGATCGGTCAGCAATGTCATCTGGTATTTCTGCTACCTGTTGGTGTCACTATTTCTTCTATTAGTCAAAGACTTGGTAGCCATGTAGTTGTTTAGCAATTCCCAAAATAGACTTTCTTACATAAATCAACTGTGCTGTAGGCACATATTAAGAAAAAAACCAGAAGCTAAGTCTTGCTGGTCCCTTTTGACCACATACAGCTTAAACAAACTCCCACTCAGGAATATAAAGTCTGAATGGTCTGTTGCAATGCACTAAAGCAAGACACACTATAAAAAGGTACAGGGATATAACTAAAATATTAAATATTAAAAAATATGTTTAAAGTTGACAAGAGAACGTGACCGTGGGATCATATGGATAATAAGCACAGCTGGTTGTCCATCACTTCAAGTTAAGTGTTTAGATGCAGTGACTTGATATCCTACTTATTTTGCTTATCTATTTCATGTACTGTATGACCAGTCTGATCTGTCAATGTAAAGCAGCAAGCATATGAAGCCTGCCAGTCTCTGCAGGTTCTCTTTGACCATATCTTTGGTTTGGTTTTAAATGAGTGAAAAATTGTGTTCCTCTTTTACACCTCTCCGAAGATATTTCAAGATTACTGCTCAACAATCCTCCTTTTTAAGACCCACTAAAATGAGGCTGCAGTGGGGGGATATAGGCAGGGAGTATAATTGTTGATGCTTTTTGAATCATAAACTAAAGTTTTCAATAAATTTCATTTTAAAAATGACCTTTAAAATTAAAAATGAAGTTAAGAAAACACTGTGCTAAGGACCATACTTTCACAATACTGCAAATTTTTTTTACTATTTATGAAAATCATGTTTATTTAAAAAAAAAAAAGAAAAAAAGCTACGATTAGGCCATTACAGTTTTGAAAAGAGTTAAAGAAATCGCTAACTTGTTGGAAACCACTGGCTGAGCAGATGAAGTCAAATTAAGGCAGTCTTTTGTTGAGAGTATAGCCTGTTTGCAAAGGCAAAGAATGTGCTCCTTATTTCAGTTTATTTCACTATTTGAACTCAATTATTATCTTATTTATATGAAAGACTAATAAAGATTTTTTTTTAAAGTAGGAAATATTTTTTCTTTCCTTGACCTTTAAATAAAAATTACATGAAAGAAAATGAGCTCTATCTGTTATATATTCTTGTAGGATGCAGTGGCCAAGACCTAAATTAGAAATAGCATTATATTTGTTTAATAAATCATTTAACTTATCAAAACCACTTCTATTTGAAATGGACTTTTTCTATTTCACCAGTATGTAAATGTACACATATAAACAATTTTAAATGCTGAGTTTGTACTATTTTAATTGAATTCCAATTTCCATCCTAATGAAGCTTGACAGAAACCACAAGTAAAAATGAAACCATTATCTAGCAAAAGAGAAATGCTTCATTTACCATTCTCCAGCATTAAAAAAAAAAACTCACAAAAAACCATGAAAAAACTAAGAATCCAGATAAATTACTCTCAAAATATGGAATTTTTTTATTAGACAGATATTTAGGTTATCTTTCTCTCTAAAAGGCACAAATTTAATGAAAAGAGCTGTATTCAGTTGCCATTTAAGTCTCTTTTGGGAAAAAGAATGATTCATTCATATGTAAAAAACTTGAAAATTGCTATTTTGAAACCCAGGTTTCTTGTTTGTTGATTTAAACCATAAAAATCAACAATCTAAAAATATTTTCAATCATTTTGATTTAAAGCAATTTACCCTCACTACTGTAATATGGTTTAAGGTGGTAAAATGAGTAGTTTCCACTAACTCAATCTTTTTAAACAGAGAAGAAACCAGTGACTATCAGAATTGGGAAGAAAAGAAATTTTTTTTTTTATTTCCGTAAATGGATAACCTGCTTCAAATAGGATAACTCTGGTTTGTTTCTCTCTCTTCAGTATGTCCTGAACTAAGGCCAGACCTGTTTTGTGAACTGTTTTAAAGTAAAACAGTTTCTGCTGTTCAGAACTGAGGAGTAAAAACAAAATGAATCTACCTCTTACTCAGTATTTATATTGTAGGCAGTGGGTAAAAGTACTCAAAATATTTCTAGAGACTAAATTTTTTGTCAAGGTATAGGTCTCTGAAATTGTAGATTGGGACTTCTGAGAATGTAAGTAGTTTCACAGATTTCATTTTTAAGTCAGCGGTAACTGATCTTCCCAATAACTTGAAAACACTAGTAAGATTTTAAAAACATTTCTCATTATATAAGTATATTAAATTAAGCATAATTAAATATGCTCCAAATACTTAAGATCACAAGGTTCTTTAAAAAAAAAAAAAGTTAATAAATATTCAGACCTAGAGTCCAGCTGTTTGCCCAC
This sequence comes from Illadopsis cleaveri, assembly GCA_013399915.1. Taxonomy (NCBI): domain Eukaryota; kingdom Metazoa; phylum Chordata; class Aves; order Passeriformes; family Timaliidae; genus Illadopsis; species Illadopsis cleaveri. The sequence goes on from VXBB01020885.1 coordinate 81,341, forward strand.
AATTAAACAGGAGCTGACTGTACACACACACTTTTAGCCTGTCGTGTACTAACACGATGCAGTAGCTTGGCCCCCTGGTTTATAGGTTTTCAGCCTTCCTGCTGTCCAGAGCTAAGCTCCTGACTTTCTAAGGGGCTACTTAAGGAAAGGAATTATATGTAAGTGTTACCTTGTACCAAATGAAGGTGCATAAATACTGTATCAGCTTTGAGTAGCCTTGTCCACAAATTCTTAAACCTGAAAGTCAGGCTAATCAATTTGGCCTCGACAGGCTAGGAGAAAACACCAAGGCTGAAGCCAAACTAACCAGCATTGTTGTACAGGCCCACAGTCACAGGGGAATATAATTTTAAAGGAATATCAGTAAGAATTTAGAGTTTCTGTTCCCAACAAAGACTTTTTTACCAGCAGACCTGGGTTTTCTGACTTTTTTTTGTCACTTTGTGTAATTAGGCTGTTGATTTTACCTAGTTAGTCTGAACAAGAACAGACAGATTCCTCAAAAAAAATCATAGCTAAAATTGTTGTATTTTCCTTACCCTGCTGTAATATGTATACTATCTTCCTCATCAACATCGAAAGGCAGAAAAAATGCAAATAGATTCTATAGAAACCTCCTAGCTCCAAGCATAAACAGCAGTCTAACTGAAGGGTAGGAAACTTCTTATGCCTTTAGCCATCAAAATGAATCATCTAATCCAATTTATCCATCTAGGCCCCTGTTGCAGTCAGCACAACTGGCACCCCTAGCAGCAACTCATGAATTACCATGAGAAGTAGCTATCTGCCTCTTGCCTCTAGTGTGCCCTCATTAAACATTTTGCCAATTGAATACGTCTGTTAGCTTCTGACCATCACACTAGGGAAATAATTGGGATTTTACCCTCTGGCTCTTGTGTGTTACAGTAGTAATTTCTTGTCTGTTAATCTTCCAGCATACACATCTTTTTGCCTTTTGAAATGGTTTACATCTTAAAACTTTTCATAGTTATCCAACACCCTGAGAAAAGGGCTGAAATGCAGAAGCTAATTTTGATCTTGTCACTGACATGCTGTGTGTAGCCTTGGGGCTAGCCTGTCTCCTTGCAGCCTGCTCCCAGACAGGGGAAATATGTAGTTGCACAGCTCTCAGCAGCAAAATAAGGACCAAACTGTGACTCATTGTCACATTTCTATTCGACTCCTACTTCTCTCTTGCTCCACTGGGGAAATAAGCTGTGGCAGACAAACAGCTGGCAGAGAAACCTTGTCTTTCTCCTCTCCTCACCTCCCTGGATTAGATCAGTGCACAGTCTCCAGAGCATTGCAGCAAGAAGAGCTGAGTTTCTGCACATTCTTCCCTGTGTGGGAGGATAAAATGTCAGGGAATGGCCATCAACCGTGCACTGTGACCTGCAGGAGATGGGACTAGAAAGGACCAGCTATAGGAATGGTGCTGGAGCTGCTGTGCACATGCAGATTAAGCTGTACATTGGCAGAAGCCATTTTTCAGAGCTGTCAGCCTTTTTTTGTTCGTGTTCCAGTGGTGGCAGCTCCAACTACATCTGCCACTGAGTCCAGTCCAATCCCTTTGTTCATAGACACAGTGGAGCAGCCTAGTTAGAGACCCATGGCTTTTTAGATAGTCTTAAGTGGACCACAGTAAAGATCCTGGCTGCTACAAGAATACTTAGTAACTGCTTAAAATGTAATAATAACAAGAGCAATAATTAGTATTCATTGTAATTATATGGCTAATACTAACATTAATATTAGATCCTGAGAGTGTAGCAAAGACAGTGTACTTCGTCTTTGTACTGAGTCTTTGTGTTTTGGGTTTTTTTTAATGCAATTTTAAGGACTTCCACTTTTTAATAGTACATTTCTGTGATTGCAATGATATGTAATATGAGAATGCTGAAGATAATCCTTTGGAATCTTCTCCTAAATACTTGACAGCTTGAGACATAGCTCCTGCCAACTTTCTAAGGACATTTATAAATTGCTGTCTTCAGGGATCTCATTTTGTCTTTCTCAGTGTACATTTCACCAGTATTTCCACAACCAACAATTTGTAGCTGTGTAAAAGAATAGGTAGCATATATGGGTTTTAATACAAGTAGAGAGTGTAGGGTAATTGCTTATTGACTACATATTTAAGTAACTTAATCTCATTGTCATTATCATGCTGCTGACCTGAAAGAGCTCCCCATTGCCCCTGTTCATCGTTGTCCTGACACAGACTGTCAGAAAAAGAACCCTGATGCTCCAGCACACCCTGCCAGGCCTGGGCCATCCCTCTAAACCAGCAGCCACACTGGCCATGGCAGTGCCTGCATCACTGTTGTGCCTTGCTCTCTGATGTGTCAGCATGGCACCCCAAAAGGCAAGGAACCCGAGAGTCTGGCTCTGTGACTGACAGTGGAAAAAAAAGAGTTATAAATACCTATTGCGAGGAGCAAGTGGTTTAGTCCTGGCAAAGTCATGAAGAGCCCAGCAAATCATGGGCTGGGAGGTGGTATGGAAAACAAAATAAATTGTGTGAAGTAACAGGTAGTTGAATAGTTCTTTTTATCCAAACTATATATTGCTGATTTTTATATCTAAACTTTCAGACTGGGAGTGCCAGTACTAGCCCCAGAGGAAAACATATTGCAGTGAAACATTAGCTTCAGGCTGAATTCTTACTTTTTTGCCATAAATAACATTTCCATCTTGTGGATACAGCATTTAAAAATCAGTCAATCACTACAAGTGCATTCCAAGTACATGAAAACAAAATAAGGCAAACATAACCAAACTAAACTTATTATATAGTTTATTTCCCTGTCATGTGGAAGGTCAGCTTACTGGGGAGCTGATGCCCCTTATCATCGAAACCTATGCTTAGTACAAAAAGCCCCACAGAAGACACACACTGTTACAGCGGTAAAAACACTCCAGTAAAAACACTATACAAACAAAATAAAGACATTTTCAGACTCTATTTTCTTTCATTCTGTGGTCTTTTGTTTAATTCTAGAATCTTTAATTTTCTTTCTTTAATAAGCTAAATGACTGAAAAGTCAGACTGGTTAGAAAGTCTTATATTTTTTGCCATTAATTTTGGACCAAAACTCTCGCTAATTTGGTTGTTTCACAGACTTGCCTCCTAACAGCTACAAAGTAACCAATGTTCCCAACAAACCTAGTTAAGAATATCTGAATAAACCAGTGTTAGTATTTGGATTAGAGCTGTCAGGTTGAGCCACCTGTTTTGGCAGTATTTGCCAGAAGTAAATTATAGATCCATCCAACTGCTGATTAAAAAATCACATTTCCTCCCTGTGTGGCTAACCAGACATTAGGCAAGGATTGCACTACTTGACATAGTCCTAACATCAGGCCTTAAGAAGGAAGAGGATCACTTCCTAATAGCACAATGCAGATCCTCTTACAATTATGAACAATAAAAAATGGAAGATGAAAACTGTTTCATGCACTGAAACACCACATAGCCTTGAGAATCAGAATAAAGTAATTCTCAGAAGACTGTTTAAAAGGTTTTTTTTTTGTTTGTATTTTTGTCATTATTAAATTATTGTCATTATTAAATCCGGATAAACAGTGGGAAAAAAGTTGGAGTGAAATTCAACTAAAAATATTCAGTATTAGAGAGGGTAGCATTTTAAATATATCCCTCCTCTGACTTCAGCTGATAAAATATTGTTATGCATCTAAGATGTTATTTAAATATGAACGGTCAGGAAATATTGAAGTACATGGAACATTCATATTTTAGAATATGTATTTATTGGTAAATACAGTTGCTTTTCATTTTTGCAAGCCAACACCTGGCATATTTTTTTCAGCACAGTTTTCACTGACTCCCTTAGAAGTCTTAACTAAATAAGGATAGCAGAGGGGTTTTTAACCTTTTACCCTTCAGTAACTTCATGTACAGTTCACAAATACTCTGTGCTCCCTATGGAAAACCAGGCCCAACAAATAAAGCTGTTCTGACTCTGGTAAATCTCTGACTATAAGGGACTACCAAAGCTTTTTCTGAGCAAAGGCTTGAGAATACAATACCCTGAATTTCAAACACTCCCTGTTTGTATCACTCTAATGGAGCTGCCTAAATAACGGTGTTCTGCAAATGAAACTAAGGTTATTTTTAGAGGTGCACAGAGAACTCACTTCAATAACTGGTAAAAACTCATGCTAGAGGAGTGAAAAGTAAAAAGGAAAAAAAAAAAAAGAAAAAGAAAAATAGGAAAGAAAAATAAAAAGAAATCCAGAAAACAAAATTAAATGATCCTGGAGTGAAAATACTATTTGCTAAGAACAACAAATCATTTAGACATGCCAGTTCAATTATACTGTTAAAGCACATATCATTTTTGGTTAATTATATTTGAAAATAGTTACTGTACCTTCTGCTGTTATCTCGGCCATGATGATGGTAAGAGATACTCTGTTTAAAAGGTCAAGATTTACTGTGGCAGCTTAGATAGTACTTCTGGTTTGCTGACTCTCTCAGGAGTTGCAGAATGAGAAGGAGGGAGGTCCTCTGCTTTTTCTAATTGTGTTCCTTCTTCTTTTATGCTCCCTGAAATGTCTGTTTCTTCTGCAGAATCCTGGCCTCCCAGAACAACCCAAGGCCTTCCAGAGGCGACACTTAAAGCTCAGTCTAAAGTATCAGCTTCTAACAAAAATAGCTATGCCTCAGAATGAGCCTTCAGTGCGCTTTTCTAAAATCCCCAGAACCACGCACACCACAAATAAAATGTAAAAAAACACAGCTCTAAACAGGACAGGAATGCATGGAGAGGCAACAAAAAACAAAATAACAGGGAAAGAGCTGTTCAACTGCTCCTACAGACTTGCTAGCATAATTGCAGTTCTTTGAGGGGTATGTCAGGAAACATGAAATATAGAGTTCAAAGTAACCTTATCCATCCCAGTACAACTTTATTCTTAGCACACTCGGTGCTTAGCACATTCTTCCTGGCCTTATATGGCTTGGGGAGGGTCCTATGGAGCTCACCGCTGACTAAGGGGGAGGGTAAATTTAGGTGATTTTCTCCACTTCGACTCTTAGTTGCAGTTCAGAACCAACTAAGACAACAATTTAAACCAATGAAATTGGTTTGGATTTATTTTTTTTTTTAGTCCTTTTCTGATTTGCTGCAATTATCACAAATACCTGTGAAGTTCATCTAAGTATTACAGGACATGGCTAAAAATTTAAATAATAATATTTTATATAATCTAGATATATAAAGGCAAATAAGCAAAAATATTAAGTAGATCAGATTTGATTTTCTGTGTCTGATTCATAGAAATATTTAAGTAGATCAAAAATGCTGTGATTTTTAAGAAGATTTTGTAAAACTGAAAAGAAGTGGATTCTTAAAAGCATTTAGAGGAAGTAAAATATTAACAATTTAAATAAGAGTAAGTATTTTAAAACCTGAGCAATCTTTTCATTGCACTGCTTGCAATTTCACAGCTGTAGAATTACGTCTGTGGTCAAGAGCTTGAAAATGAAATCAGCAAAAAAGTACCCTCAAGCCAGCATACCTCTACCTAAATGTCATCGTCACATGAAATCAGAAACCATCTTAAATAGCTCCTGCTAGTGAACCTATAGTCACCTTGTCTCTGCTACAGGAGTTGGCATTTACACTTCTCATCTTCCCCCCAGGAGATGTAAGCACCTGGCTCTGTGGCAAAGTGTGGGGAAAGGAATCTATCTATCCAATGCACAAGATTCAGAAAAAAAGGTTCATTGAACAGCAAAATCACCACCAGGTTTTTCTCTTCCCTCTACTCTTGACACACTTCAAACCTGCCACATCTGAAAATGGTAGCTTTTTCTAGCCAAACTTGCAATCAGTGCTTGAGCCCCTTCCTCCTTTAGCTCTTCTGACCAAATGTCTTGCACTGACAAGTTTTGATTACTTGGTGCTAAGTACTCAGTACTTTTTTGATCATCCATCTAACCCTATGTTTTCTCCTTTAGCCTGTTCTTCAGTAGATCCTCCTCACTAAGGCTGATAAAGAGATTTTAGATAAAACTTTATTTCTTCAAAAGTGCTTTTTCACGAATACCAAAATGGTCTGAGACACACTCACGTATCAACAAAACAGATGCTCACAAAAGGTCAGTGCTTAGTAAAGGATGATAGAAGGTGTGATACTAAGGCAAATCCCTTGTTCTTCTTAACTATTTCTCTTCTGCTGAAGCAGCTCCATTTTACATGAACAGTTAAATATTTGGGGTCACCTATGTTTTGACAGCTTTACTACTTTCTTGAGATGTGAGACAGATCATCTGAATATCCAAAGCACAGAGCTAATCAATCCTGAGAAGTCAGGATTTTTTTCACTGGTATTCCTATTTCAATTGAATGAAATAGTAAAGTTTTAGTTTGGGAATGTGGGGAGAGATACAAATGGGGAAAAATTCATGTCTGAATCTTTTCTTGTTTTATGTAGCAAAATCCTGAGATTATATATATGTACATAATCTACACCCAGACATAGGTGTTTGTATAACCAACTGTATGTGCATGACTGCCTGTCCCTCATCACTTTACATTTCAGCTCCTACCACCTGCCCTCCTCCCTCCATGTCTTACTTCCTTGTTATTAATTATGCTTACCCTCAGTCATGGGCTGTTCTTCTGAAACCAGAATAAAAGAGCAGAAGAAGTGAGAGAATCCAATTTGAAACCAATTTTCCACAACATCAGCCCAGTGGCCAGAAAGAGAAGTGGTTGGTAGCCTCTGCATCCTTTGTATGCACAAAATATTCATCCTGGGAAGCAAGCTAAAGATGTCACATGCACCAATATCTTACATACATAAGTGCAGCTTTAGGCGACTGTATTGAAAGTAAAACAGTTGCTCCCTTTAAGGAGGAAAAAGTCAAGGGATCTGGGTGTCATATTTACTAGAGATAATCACAGCCTTGGTGAGAATATAGAGAACTAAAATAAAACAAGTTGTGTGTATGTGCATATACATTCAATCTGAAAAACAAACATTTCTGGAATTTATAAAGAATGTCATATTTATAAAGAATGTAATATTTTTTCTTTAGAAGTCTAAGAAACAGAAAATCTGAAAATTTTTAAGGGCAATTTAGAAGTTTTTCAAAATCTGAAGTTTAGCTCCTGACTCAGTTTAGGAGTTTCTTTTAAACTAATCTGTGAAACTCACAGTATGCAGAAAGTGCAAAATTTACACAAATCTTCATGCAACAAAGTAAACATATTTTCTTGGCCTAGTTTATATGTTGAAAATTGCATTTTAGTGGGAACGCTTTCTGTCTAACCTGACCAGAAATATTCTTTTCTAAGTCGTTGTTTCTCTCTTGTTGCTCCTCAAACAACAAGAAAACGGAAAAATCTAAAAATATTTTGGTTCTTGCAAGTGATATCTAAGCATGTACACACACAAGTTTTTCATAATTTCTTCTGGTTATGCCTTGGGCACTATGAGATATGCTCTTGCCTCAAGTTAGCCATAGATATTTCCCTCCTACTCACAGGGGTTACGTGGTAAATGAACGGTTCTGGGATCAGTTCTCATGTTCAGTGGTGGGAAGGGATGGAGGGAAGTGTAGAAACAGCTACACCCTCACACCAGATTCTTCAGATACACAAGTCTGTGTTAGACAAAATAAAATGACAGTTCTCTTTGCTCTAGAGTTCCCTGGATAGGGAAAAAAATAACAATATCAGGAAGAGGAGAGAAGGATGTACTATATGCTGCCACTTATGTCTGCATGTAAGCACTTGCCTTGATCTCAGATAATGCATATTTCACTTAGAAACCCAACTGATGAAACAAATGAAAGGAATTATTTGAGAATTTTTTTGGGGGAAATATCAGAGATTTACTGTTTGTCAGATTCTAATGCAAACTCCTGCTTATTGGTGAAAAGTTTGGTTGTTCATATAATCAAAGTAAGAATATACAAATACTTCATGAGCTCATTTCTAGGCTGTCTTGATGATATTATTAAAAAGGGAATTGGGAGAGACAACAGTTCACAGGAAATTATGAGGTAATGAGAGGAAAGACTTTGGTAATGAAATAAGGAAGTATTTGAGGAATTGAGTATACCTGTCATTCAACAAGAAAATGCAGGACAATATTTGAGTTGTCTGATAAGTTACTGATGAATTCTCAGAGTTCAGTCCTACTGAGAATCAAACTGTTCATAAGAAAAGAGTCTTTCAGCACATGCTCAGCAACACAGATGGGTCAAGGAAAGGAAATTTAACTTTAACTCTGATACACACAATTATGTCCCTGGATCAGATGGGAGTATATTGTTATCAGAAACATCCAACAATATAAGAACTAAATATAGGATGAAAGTATAATATCAAAGAGAGGGTGAATGGTACTGAATCTAGTGAGTAACCAAGACATATGCAGAAGCAAATACAGGACTACAGAGTGATGTCTGCCAATGGAGCTTTGTGAAGATGAGGCTGGTTTCCTCTGAAACAAACTTTTACTTTTTTTGCTTTATTTTTGTTTAGGAATACTGTTAATTCTGGATAAGATTTTCAATCAGCCCCACTAGCAATACTGTGTTTTCCAGTATGAATAGAAACACACATTCTGGTGCCTTTGAAGTCCTGATCAGTCAAAGATGTAGCTGTGACTTTCTATAGACCATTAGACAACTCTCAAGTAATTTTTTTCCATTTGCGATTGATATTTCATAATGAAAAGTTGCAAGACTTTTGGAATCAACATGACCAAAATATAGATGTATTCTGGATATTCTGAAGCACATCCAAAATACAAAATAAAGCAAGACCTTGGTGTCACATCTGATCTAGGTTAAATCTTGGCATATATATGTTTGTCTCATAAATTAATTTGCACCATTTTTCAGAGAATTGCAACATAGCACCTTTAAATAAATTTTTATTTAATACGTAGGAGACAGTAGGTTGAACTCCACAGTAGATCTGTCCTACATTTAATGCAAAGTACTGACAGACAGATAAGGAGCTCTGTTCTGTAGGCTGACTGGTCTGAATGCAAATCAGCCTCTGCCTGGGGACAGCTGACAAGCACACTGGGGTCACATCACCTTGGCACTCTGAGCTCATTAAAGGACACTTCCAAAGCTATATGATAGAAACACAGCAGGTACAAAAGAAAATACCTATGATACTGACTATTCTGCTTTACTATGTACAATATCTCCCTATTAGTCATTGTACTGCAAAACTGCTGAAGTAGCCTCAGTCAAGGTGTATGAAAAATGAACATTTTCTAACATCCAAGAAGTCCAACTCATTATAAAATTACTTCCAGGAAACAAGAACATCCTTGCAAGCTGGCCAAGTAGGCCGTCTATGGTAGGAAATGAGACTAAAGTAGCACCCTAGCTTAGAAGATTTGGGTGTTTTCAGTGTTCTCCGCTTTAACTATAAAAATTATTACTATAAGCTTTGTTCATTGCAGCATATCAAGGTAGACTGCATTTGGATGACCTTTAGCAGCTCCATGTAATATGCTTTTCCTTTTCCTTTGATTACTCTATCCTTGCTATTCTTAATGGGTATTGTTTTATTAGCACTTATGTGGCTTTACTTTCACATCTCGATTACTCAGAAACTGTTTCACAGACAAGTTCTGTGACACTGAAAAAGCTGACCCTTTTTAAGAAACAATGACAGAAAATACACTATAATGGTCTTTTTTTCAGCACAATCTGTATCCAACCTTGACCATAGACAGAACATAGATGGTTGCCAAAAAATTATTATAGATGGGGATTGGCTCTGACACAACATGAATTACCCCTGTCAAATACTGAGGGAGAACTGTTCAAATATACCAAAGTATTTGGTGTAGGGTCAAAAATGTCCTTGCAAAACCAGGTGACTTCAGTTCCCATGACTTTCCTTGAGAACAGGAATTTTCTGAAAAAATTAATTGACTTTTAAAAAAAAAATATTTGAAACCAAACTTCTATGCTGAAAGAACAAGACTCAGAAATATCACACAGACATACCTAGGAAAAGGGCAAAATTGTTCCTGAACTTCAAATTTCAAACCCGTCTCCAAATTTCCAGTAATACATTTTAAATCTGTCTTCACATCTTAGCCTTTTGAAATGTTTCAATAGAAATCTGCATTTGGTGTTTTGTGGGGTTTTTTTCCAGATATGACCATAGTCAAGCACATTGCCAAAAACAGATGGAGAGAAAGACAATTTTGAACAAAAGTCTGATGTGAGAAGACAAAGACAAATAAAGGTTTTCATGCCGAGTACTTGGGGAAAACAAATAAAGAGTAAAAATAAGTATCAAGTATCTTCAGTACAGTGAACTTTTTTTGGGATGCTCTAAACTATCTGCTCAGGCTGACATTCACAACCAAGGGGAAATTTCATCTTCCTTTCCATTTAATAGATTATTCTTCTACTTGATATGGTACATTATGTATCCCATGTTCTTAGACACTCAGGACCTCCTCTAGTCACATTGCCAAAGTATTTGCCTTCTAAATAAACCCAACCAAAGTGTCAGGAGGTCCATCTGAATTTTTGCACTTTCCTACTTTTCTGAGAGCAGACACTCAGTATCTAGACACACTGAATTAAAAGCTATTTTCAAGCACTTTTTGTCCTGGACATCTCTGTGTGTGATACAGCTGCAGGTCTAAGAGTGGTTTTTCCCAGAGTTTGTGTCTCCTGTGTTTTGGNTAAAAAGAAAATCTAGTCTTTGAGCTTTTTCATTAGGCAATTTAGCTTCTTTACAGAGTAGAAGTGGAAGACATGAATTAGTAAATTTAACCTTGTCCTTGCTGACAGCTGTGACTGCAATGAAAAAAATATGTTGAAAAATTAAAGGATCCTTTAAAAGGAAAAAAAATTTTGAGCACTGATGTCTTTACAACTCAGCACATATATATTAATTTTCCTTCAATAATACATCACCATTTGTCATTGTAAATCAATTTAGATTCCTGCCCAAGCTCCAACCTACGTCCATAGTCAACTTCCTAATTTTGTCTGCAAAACATTTACTGAAAAGAATTGCTAGGTCTTTCTTTCTCCTCTCCAGTCACCCTGAAAGAGCAGAACACAAATAGACCAAATGTAGAGGACTATAATGATCCTTAAGGGACAGTTACACCATTCCTTTTTAAAATTCCCAGTTTAAAAGAAAATAACAGTATTACCCCAGAGGCACAAAGCAGAAGATCCTCAGCTGCGTGGCCAGAGCTCAGAAGGCAAGGCAAGGGCATCGGGGACTTTGGGAAGCTCCCGGATGCATTCCCAGGGCCTGAGGGAAGCGTGCAGCGCTGGTACAAGCGGCACAAAGTGCAGCTGCCAAGGAGCTGTTGGCAGGTGTTCCCTGTGGGGTGAAGGGGCCGTGCCGCCAGACCCGGCCGGGCAGCACGTCGGGCTGTTGTGCAATTGTAAAACAATCCAGGCTNAACGTCGGATTTTTCTGCTATTCCCAGGTCCCTCTTTGCCCTGGGACATCAGGACCTGCTTGAGTTATGCATTTCCACAGATATGACAGATATCAGCTCCTGACAGTGGATAAATCTTTTTCTAATGAACTACAAAAGCCTACAAATGATTTAACTCTTTATGTGCCACAGTCACTCATCAGTACACAAACTTATGACACAAAATGCTGAAGAAAAAATCAGATCTATTATTTGTCACAAATATGCAGAGAGATAGATACAGAGCAAAGGAGAAAAATGTAAAGCAGACTAAGAAAGTAATTACATGAAAGAAACCAGATTTATAAAAAAAGGTTGTTTCTACTACAGCTATAATTTTTCTTTTGTTTCCTCTTTCTTCCAATTCTAGCTTTGATCTGTCCAANGTCTTTCTTTCTCCTCTCCAGTCACCCTGAAAGAGCAGAACACAAATAGACCAAATGTAGAGGACTATAATGATCCTTAAGGGACAGTTACACCATTCCTTTTTAAAATTCCCAGTTTAAATGAAAATAACAGCATTACCCCAGAGGCACAAAGCAGAAGATCCTCAGCTGCGTGGCCAGAGCTCAGAAGGCAAGGCAAGGGCATCGGGGACTTTGGGAAGCTCCCGGATGCATTCCCAGGGCCTGAGGGAAGCGTGCAGCGCTGGTACAAGTGGCACAAAGTGCAGCTGCCAAGGAGCTGTTGGCAGGTGTTCCCTGTGGGGTGAAGGGGCCGTGCCGCCAGACCCGGCCGGGCAGCACGTCGGGCTGTTGTGCAATTGTAAAACAATCCAGGCTGGGACGCAAACATTTTCTGGAGGATCTGGCCTCCAGTATAAGGATTTGTGCTTGAGATCATTTTGTGGGTCTTGGAAGTAATTATAGCTACACTTGTGGTTTTTAAGTTCATAGGCAGTGGGCATTTGACTAAAAAATCCTATTTTATGCCTTGTACCTTAAACATTTTTCTCTCTGGTCACTCCTGCTTCTACCACTTTCCTCAGCTGCCTGGAAAGTTAAGGGTTTTGCTCAAATTCATGTCAGGAAAAAGGTTTTGTGAAGAAAATGTAGCCTGAATATTTGGATTCTGCTTCACCTAACAATGTTGCCTTATGATGAACAAGAAAAAAACATGTTTCTTGTTACAGAGGTATAGACAATTGAGAAAGGGGGTTTAGTTTTGTTGCATTGTGGTTTTGTGCATTTTTTTTTCCTTAAGAGAGGGAAAGTAACTAGGCTTATAGTCAATCTCTGAGGAAGGTAGATATAACAATACTTCTATTTTCCACATTTTCAGAGTAACAACAAAAAAGTGTTATCCGTTCCACAAGTAAGAACCAGAGCATGACAGCTGAGTGGGACAAACCTTTGGTTCAGCTGCAGAAATAGAAAAGGCCACACAACATCAGATACACAAACACAAAACTGAAAGTACAATCCACCAGAACATGCATTTTTCACAATCAACCAGAACATACACTTTTCACACATCACCAAACCTGAGCTAATGTTCAAAATCCTGTTTGCAACCCATATACAGCAAAGAGGTGCCTGACAGTTATGTGGGTATTACATAGCCCTGGGAAGATTATGCAGAGGCAGAAGACTGCAAGTAGTGAGTGGTTCATGCCACAGGCACAGTTATGGTCCCAGTTCCCATATGTTACCTGAACTGACAAACTTGCTCTGTAAATAATACCATGCCACTTCCTTTACAGCATTTGTCAAATGAGTCCTTCTTATCACCATTCTCCCCACCAGTAAATTTCGGTTTTAGTTAAAAGCCCCCCAAATTTTCATTTGTCACAGTAATACCTTGACAGCAACAGGCAAACACTTCTGGGGAGACAAAATCCTAATGGTCTTTTTAAAACACTCAGAGTAATGTTTCCAGTTTTCCACTTTATACTAACACCAGTGGACTGGAACAGAAATTTACTCTTGCTTTTTTCCTCCTGAAAGACTGACATCAGTTCATATTAGAAAGTGAAAAAACTTCCATTACATTGTCTGAGTATACAATGTCTCTCAACCCTTTCATTATTGTCAAAAGTGTGGAAAATCAGGCACTTAAAGCAGGTGGTCCTGAAGTAAATTCCTGTCTTGGATGGTCTGGGTGTTTTTTGAGGGGTTAATTTAAACACACCTGTCACTCTTTAGTACAAGGCAGTTGGAGTATATTAATATTCTGCTGAATTATTTTAAAGATATGACTAATGTTTCGTGTACCATAAGACAAAAATACCATCTGTGTCAGTCATTGCTGAGTGGTTAGGATTTTGTCACTAGCATTTATCAATATTTCTGAGTCCTTACTGTGAGGGATTCTGCCAGGTTACCAGCTCTCCTGCACCTTCAGGAAGTGTAAAACTCAACCTACAGACTCTTTCACATTGCCTGTTTTAATCAGGGATGAATAAGAGTAATATTTGGAGTCTCCTTCCTGAGCAAAATCTCATAAACATTCTGATAAACTAAAGACTGTGCAGTAGATATGTTAGACAGCCTGGTGTAATATGAGCATTATTTCAAGAAGGTAGAAATTTATCCCACATAGTTTTTTTTCCTGGGTCTTGAGAAAGAGTAATATTATCTAATGCAATATTGCAGGGAACAGAACTGAATACAATCTAGTAACGAAAACAGAGTTCTCACACTCCTGTGGCAGTGGTATTGTGTCCTCATATGTATAAAACATTCTTCAGGTGCCCATCAGAAATGAACCGTCACTGAGAAGAAAAAAGAGCAAGCATTAAAAAACATGAAAAGCAAGTTTTCATACTTTAATTTATAGCACAACATACCTTTCCCCCACGGTATGTGTCTGACATCAGATTAAGAACTTTTGGCAGTGCAAGTTATTTCTGGTAATTATCTGGATGAAGCTTTTTGTTAGCTGTTGATCATGCATTGCAGTAGAGGTTCTGGCACCAAAGAATCTCTTTCTCACCCAACTTTATCAATTAAAGGCCAATTTTCAGAGTGTTCAAAGATCTAAGCTAAAGCAAGTGAGAATTGTGGGAAATTTCAAAACCAAAATGTTGAATATGTACTTTATTGCTTGTATATTTGCATTGTATATGCAATCAATAATTGTAAACATAAGTATTTAATTGAAAATATGTATATGCCATGATTACACAGAAAGACAATTTTATTGAGTTATTGGAAGTTTTGCAGTCACTTGATCAGTTGTCTTTCATCAAATGCACAACATAGCTGGGAATTTGAGTTAGCTTATGGAAAGAATGTGTGGATGTGGGAATGAATGAATGAATGAATGAATGAAAGAATGAATGAATGAATGGATCAATAGTAGCCACATATTTCAAGGATCTAGTCCTTTATTATTTGCAGTTCTCAATGTGAGAGGACATACAATGTCTGTTACATTTCTTTACAAACCCTGTGGTCCACTTTTATTTATTTCTAAAATAATCTTGTCATACATTCCACAGAACTGAAACCTAATTTCCATAACTCAGAGTATTAAGATATTGTCTCTCAGATTTTGGTTTAATTTTGTAAACTTTTTTAGCTTTCTTTGTTATTCTTTGGAGTACTACAGATAAACTGTAAAAAATCCAATAGTTCATGATTTGAGTGTTATCTAGTAGTCTCACACAGTGGTAGCATCTTACCTCATCATAGCCACAGGTTATGTAAATCCCAGGACAAAATACTGGAAAATTTTGGGACTCAAAGGGTTGAGGCATCAGTGGTCGAGCTCGAACAGTAGCAGTGTTGTGGTACCTGTGTCTAAACATGCTTGAAAGCAAGTGTCTACTGCTATAGCATGAGCTGTGGGAGACACAGGGAAATGGTTATCTTGCTTTTTAGACTTGTACTTCCCATTTCCAGAGGAGATATTAGACATAAGTATGCCTTTGGGACACTAAAAAGATATGGGTACGTCAAATAATTTATGAACTACATCTTCTGATCCAGGTGCATACCGATGCCCTGGTCATGAGAACTGTCTTCTGACAAATTTTCAGATTGGGCCACAATTTATGTCCACAACTCTAAAGAAGAAGTCAAGCGCCTCACTTGAATGTGTCTCTCCAAGTTGCTACAATTTTTTAGTTGCCATTAGCATTATTTCAGTTGTGCCATAGACAAATAAATTGAAACATTAAGATGTGAAATCTAAATGATTATTTAACAAATTTGTGAAAGAATCTGGAACCCAGTGTAACAGTTTTATACTTGTGATTGTCTATTGTGTCAGTAAAATAATATAGGGAGTATTGATCTGTCACTATTAAAAAAGAAATAAATCAGAACTACTAAAATGTATACTCAGCATGAGAATTTTAAATACTTTGACACATTTTTGTAAAGAAAATATCACACAAGTGTTCTTTTTCAAATAATTAACATTATTAACTCACTGCTAAAAAGATTATTCGAATAATTTTTAGGATATATAATTAATACAGTGATTTGTATGAACACTATAGTCTTGAAAGAGTTTTAAAAGGTTCACCTTTCAAATTAAGTTTCTATTTTTACAGTCACAGTCAATAGGGCAAAATTAAATGCATATGCCTTGCTCTTTATACTTTTCATACGTATGTTACACAGAGAATAAGAGTGTATTCTTAGGCTGTTTAGAAGGAACCACTGCTGACAGAAATACTGTGCCTCAACCTTTTGACAGCCACACAATGTAGTGTCATTGAGATGGAAGAATTCCAGTGGCAATTGAAATTTTATTTGTTGCTACAGCAGACAATGGTTTCTCTGACTTCAGAGAAAATTCCCACCATTTTGTAGCTGCCAAATTCAGAAAAAAAGAACCAAACTTGGCCAGATGAAAAAGTATGTTTAGAAAGTGTGAACGCCAAAATTCAAAATGTAAAGGATATTATATACCAGTACATGCAAGATAAAGGTGGCAAAAGTAGTATTCTCTTATCCTTCCTGACTTGAAAAGAGAAAAAAAAACCCAAAAAAACCAGAATTTGAGATTTTCTGTGTTATCCACACATCCCCTTTAAAATAATCTAGGGTTAGAGCCCCGGTGATCCCGATGAGCCAAAGCAAGCTTGTAACAGAAATATCATTCACTTTCTTTGATTATTGCATCTTTGGTTGTTGTGCAATTAATAAACTAATTTTTGAAAGAGAGAAAATTCTGAAGCATCTTTTAACAAAAAAGGGAGTAAATCTAACATATTAATTCAGCATAGTATAAAAACACACTCTCTGGCTATACTTGCCAAGGAAATACCAAAAAAACCAGAAATAATAATAAAAAAATTATACTTGATGTGAGCAGACTCGTGTTTTTCCTCTGCTGTTAGAAAAAGCATTTTCAGCCAAAATGTCAGTTCATTGTTCAGGTTGTATCAATACACTGCAGTTATGTTACAGATAAATATTTACTTTACACTGCCTTCCTGGCAAATTTTAAAACTGTCACCATGTTTTGGAGAGTCAGAAACTCTACTATCACTGCACTTGATGACTTGTCAGCTGAAGGCTTGGCTTTTTATTGCAAAACCAGGCACACACATACTTGATTGTAAAGAATTCCTTAAAGAGTTATTTATAAAATGACAGCCTCGTTTCTCTCTCATTTCCCTCTGGAAAACTTTGCATTCACAAATTTGATCTTTTGTCTGCCAGATTTTCAAACATCTCCTGAATCTTTGCAATGTTAGATTGATTCTGTCACTGAGTTTGAGATGAAGTTAGGCGCTTCTTTATGGCCTTCTTTCACTATTCTATCTCAAAGTCCTTATTAAAAATACTTTATTTTATCATTTGTTCCTTTAGCTTTAGAGATCTTCTGCCACAAAAGGAGCACTGGAACAAGATATTCCCCTGGTATTTCTCACACATCTACTGTCCTTTGACAGTTGGCATACACTGCAAGGACACACAGTCATTCTGCCCTGCAGACCTGCTCTCTGTTCCCATCACGTTTTGCCCCTACTCACCTTGGAGCACCAGTCCCACCAATGACAATCCACAGCAGTGAACACTATCAGACTGCTATCATTTTGAGCCTCATTGCTGCAGTGAAAGCTCTCTACCACCCTAACAGTTCTATTCCTTAGCTGTATGGAACTGAGGTGAGCTGATGAATAGCAATGGATCGCTTTGTGTTGCAAGGATCATCAGAAATAAGCTGTAAAATTGCCATGTTTTAGTTGCTTAAACTGGAGATGATCACCACAACACAAAATATCTCCAAGTCTGTAGGAGAAGGGAATACAGGTGACCTTGCCCCTGAGAAGTAACAGCTGTGTTAATTACCCAATACAGCCCCTGACGAGTAACAGCTATATCCAATAAAGTTAAGCGTGATAAAAGGGAGTGGGTTAGCCAGTGCAGGGATCATCATGGAGAATCGTAGAGGAGAATCCAGGCAGAAGAGAATCACTGCTATGAGGTTAGTCTGGGTCTGCGGTTAGAGCCTGTTGTTGGAACCTGCAGTCACAGTCGAGCCTGGTAAGAGCCTGCAGGCAGAGTCTGCAATCTAATACCTGCAGTCATAGTTCACCAGGAAATAACCAGCAGTCAGAGGCTGCAAGGGAAACCTACAGCAGCAGCTTGCTGCAGCCAGAGCCAGTGAATAGTTGGAGTCAGGATGGCTAAGCTGTAAAGAGGAGTAAACCAGGACCCTTTTCATGCTGTGATAGACAAGTCTGTGTCTCGGCTCATTTCTACCCTCTATCAAGAGAGCTGCTGCAACACAAGTCTGTCAGTAGTTAGACTAAGCTGACTTTTTCTTGGAACAGAAGAAATTAATTTTCCTAATGCAGTTCATACAGTCTCTATCACCAAAAATCCTGCTACAGACATTGGCCATACGAAGGCAGATCTAGCCACAGGTCTTTTGTCCCCTTGTGAGTCTCCAGGTACTGTTTCTAACCACACGGAGCCTCTACCTGTCACTTGAGGCAGGGTTTTTTTGTTTCTTTAATACACTATATCAGGGAACTTAGAAGCAACTGCTGGCATACAGCTTCCCTCTGGATGTGCCCAGCACCAGGTACGGAGCTGACAGCTCCCCCTTTATGTTTACAGTGGTCTCACATAGTGCCAATAGCTTCTTTGGTGACTGCAAAATCTCCAGTGACTGTTGCAGATGTAAGGTTGAGTACAAGCACCAGCCAAACTCAAAATCCACTAAGTACCTGTTGCCTTGATTTTAAGGTTTGTCACATTTTGTAGAACAAAATTATGGAGCTGATAATCACATCCATCCTTTGAGACCTTCACTGTCTTTGCACACCTATCTGCTTCCAGCTGACTTGTTAGCTTGCCTAATTTATGAGACAGTTGTGTCAGTGGTTCTACTCCTTCCATTTTAGGGATTCAGCTCACTCATCTCAGTTCTCCCTGTCAGATCTCCTTAAGGATCAAAATTCAGGTGCAAGATATGGGCATCCCTGTATTTCAAATTTGAGCCTAAATTGGAGACTTAAAACCAAGTAAAGGACAAAGTCAACAATTAAATAAGAATTTACTGAAGAAGGAAAGATTTATTATTCTGAGAAAAGTATTGGAGCACTGATAATCAGTGGTGGGTAGTAGGCAAAAATTCCATGGAAAAGCTTTATTATAACACCTCTAATTGAATGTAGAAAGCTATGCTGGTTTTCCATTGCAGAGACTTAAATACAGTCTAGTTATAAATAGCATAACAGTGCATATCAGGACCAAAGGGACCTGTGAAACTACTTCTGCTCTCAATCTAAGGAGCTTAAATGTATCAGGTTTTAACTTTATTGTGAATGAGCAGTGATTAATTTACTCATATCACAGTTCATTGCAGTGTAACAGTGATTTGGAAAGAGAGAGAAAAGTTTTCATGAGAATTTTAATAAATAGAAATATTCCCTTCAAAAATAGTCCTGTGATTTTGTCCTTCATTTAAGCTTTCTCTCAGGACTCCAGACTCTTGCATGTAGTTTACAGTTTACCACTGACTCAAATTATCCTTGGGGCTCAGATTATATTGAAAGTCCTTCTAATACTGACAAAGATTCCTTTTTAAAGTTTATTAATTATTTTGGTAGTTTGCCTATTACTGAAATCACTGAAGATTTCAACTTAACATGCATTTCTTTGCACCAAGATATAATGCACTCGTTATATGAATCAATTTACTTCTGCTGCATTTCTTCCTAAAATAAAAGCATGTAATGTGTAATCTCTCTCTCTCTCTCTTTGCTTTAAATGTGGATGCACCACTTGGCTGAAAACTGTCTTGGGGTATCTGAGAACTGAATAAAAATAATTCCATTAATTTTCACTGACTCACATTCTCCTCTACCTACTATCCATATTTATATGATGTATATAATGATGTATTCTATTTTTGTAATTATTACTGTAACTAAAAAGACTTTAAAATTACATGGAATGAAAAGGAAAATTGGAAAGCAGAGGATTAGTTTTTAGCAGTTTCTTGTCAGGTCTCTATTGAACAGCTCAAACCTAAACACCTTAAAGGGATTTAGAGTTTAGTGACCTTTGTATTGCTCCTAACCTAAAATCAGAAAGACAGTCCTCAGTATTTCAATAAAAAGGCAAGTTTCAATACCCTGCAACCAAGGTCTTATTTCTATATCTGATCTCTCAGGAAATATGAGAAAAGTAGCAGTGGGAACAGACAGTCAAGCCCCTAGAAAGAAGCAAATAACACAATTTCTTAAAAATTATTAAAGTTGGATTGTCATAAAATGCAGTTTTAGAATGCAGTGGGAAATATCTACAGGAAATTTAATAACAGGCAACAAAGTGAATTAATTTTGGTTGCAAGTATAGTAGGAATATCCTCCATCTGCACTGCCATTAGAGAAAACCATTTTGAGGGTTTTTTTTCTATAGACACCCCATTCCCAGCGGTTTAGTGATCACTTTCTAGGAAAGAGAACTTGATAGGGTCAGTAAAAGGCGAATGGTTTACAGCGCCTGCATTAAGATACATTACAATAATTGAATACATTAAGTGTCTGAATGTCACTTCTAAAGTCAACCCTTTTCCAACTGAATTAGACTCTTAATTTTTATTTCATTGGTGATTTCTTCTGATTTTTTTTCCTAGTAGCATAAGATAACAGCTTGAGTAATAAGAAATTAATTTCTCATGTGCTAATGACAACCAGATGTTCAGTCCTAGACAGGTAGAAGAAAGAAAAGCAATGGCAGATATGAAAAAAGAGATCTTCCTTAGAACTTCAAGCACACTGATCCTTCTTGTTCTGCATAAGTATACCTATTCCGGGAAGAGACTTTTATAATGTATCAGGCAAAAAGAATAGGAAATACTTTATGTCACAGTCACTAAAATATATTAGAAATGTATTTGAGCCTGGAAACTTTGAAAGAGTGATTGCTTTTTGAGTAACAAGCTCAAGAGGTATAAACTACAAAATTTTTGTTATCTGTTTCCTACAAATATTATCAGAACTGCATTTTTTGCACAGAAAATGGTTTATCTATAATTTTTATTGTAACTATAGCTTCAAGTATCTAAGGACATTGACCTTGTAACTCAAAGCAGCAGTCTAAAGGAAAGATAAAACATGAAAAACAAGAATTAATATTTTGTCATGAATAAGCCAAATATCTCTACCAGGTCTTTTCAGTGCTCCAAACTGAGAATATTTCAGCACTGAACATTTTTTTCTGTGATCAAAGTTGTACACGGTTGTCATTTGCTGCTCCAGACTAAAATATTATAAATGTGTTGGTATCTTAAGTGTTTGCATCCACTCACACTGGGAAAGGGATTGTATTGCTCACTATTTTTTCTCCCTGCCAACTCATTCCACAGTGCACTGGTACAAAGAGTTTGTGGAGATGGAGTTTTGCCAAAGTGGTCATTAATGGCCATCATCATGTGCTCACTGTCCTATAGACAGACTAGAGAAAAAGAGGAAAGGATTTCAAATCCCATCTCACAGATACGCAGTACAGCCAGTGACCAAGCCCCTTTTAAAAATTCAGCCTATATTAGACATGTTAAAGATCCTCAGTGAATGGGAAATCTGGGAAAAAACAAGCATTAGTCACTTTATTTCTCATTTTTGAGCCATAGTAGGACAAATTGTAACTTACAGTGGTAATTCCCAAGAAGGAAGTTCAGTACTATGGAACAATGGGGTGGCACTTTGATATTGAGGGGTCCTTTTCAACCACATAACAGAAGGAAACTACTCAATTTTTAAGAGATTGATGATGCCTGACCTTCCATTTGGAATCAGGATCCAAGGAGTGCTACAGGAGCCTTGGAAGGGAAGACTTCTCTCCTCAGCAATCTAACTATGCATTATTAAAGAAATATATATAAACTCTTTCCAAGTATGGAATTAATGATTGAATGCCCAGCCCTGAAGATGACTAAAAATCCTTATTGAGATGCCTAGCAACTCTATTTCCAGTTGCATACTAACCTGGAGATTTGTAGTAGCTAATAATAACATCCCGAATACATTTGATGCTCTTGTAAGATACCCCAAAATGGTGCTTTTCTCCCTTCCAGTGGACCCCACCATGGGCACTGAGATAGCCAAGATCAGTCACATGCCTGCCATTCTCCATCTGTCTCTCTCCCAAGAACACCTCAGGACTGCTGCAAAGTTTGTAAAGAGCCTTCCTGGTTTTGTTTTCCTCAGTTTCTGAGTCACAGGACCTGGAGTTTTCATAGCTCTTACAGGTCACTAACCTCAGTTTTTATCTCAGGATTGAGGAATCAAAGTGGAGGTTAGCTCATGTCAAATAGCCAAGATTTAATATTCTTCTCCTTAGGTGGCTTTTTGTTTGTTTGTTTGTTTTGTGGGGTTTTTTTTGTTGTTGTTGTTTTTTTGTTTTTTGTTTTTTGTTTTGTTTTGTTTTTTTCTTTTTGCATTTAATAGATAAATGAAACAATATTCACAGAGTGGAATATGCCATTTTTGTCAACATTTCTTATATTTGATAGTACAGTATTATTTTATATATATTCAATATACACTATTAACATTATATAAAACCAAATAAAATAGATATAAATGTCACAAAGGTACAAAAAAATCTAAATAATAATACATACAATAAATTTAAAAAATAACTTCTAGAAAACTTCTTTAAACTAAAAAAGGGGGAAAAAGGCAAAAAAATTATTAATCAATGGCATGCAAGAGGGAGTTTGATTATCATATGATAATAATTCCCCCAAGCCTTCCAGCAGTATTCAATCCAAGTTATAAATAACATCACAGTAAATGCTAACGACTGAGTTACACATTCATTTTCCATGTTCTCACTGTGAAGATCTTAAGTGATGCATTCTGGACAATGTCTATCATTGTCCAGCCTGTCTTGCAAAATGAGCAGAATTCCAGATAGGAATCTAAACAATAGATTTTAGAGAAAAAAAAATCCTAATTTTTTTAATAAATCTTGAAATAGAAGGAATTATTATGGGAAATCTTACACCTTCTTTCTTATACAGAGTGTAAAAATGTATTTTCACTTCTGAATCATGTCTATGAGAATACCAGAACTTTAATAATAGTCATTATATTCCCATTAGTGTTTATATTTTGTACCTAAATTACAGAACATTGTGTGGCAGATGGAAAGAATACAGATTAAAAATGTGTTAACAGTAACCCAACATGCTGTCTATAAGCTTAGGGAATTGTTGAATCAAGAAAAAAATATGAGCTTTTAATCAACTTACAAAAACTGATAGGAATAGGTAAAGGTTATTAATAGCTGAAGGAAATAGTAAACATTTTCTGTCAAATAAGCAGATTTCAGAGAGAGTTTTGTATACAAACTATATTTTAGCAGTTTTCACCAGTGTATATTTATACCCTCAAATTCAAATTAATTTAAATTACAAGGTAAGGTAGACCTAAATACATTCTGTGGAGGCATCACTGCAAACTGAAACTCCTTAGAGGCCCAGCATACCATGTGTGATCAAACTGGACATATTCTTATTAATATACGGTTTCAGTAGATTTCAGAGCCAATGTTTGACAGGGTCCAGTGGTCCTCTTAAAATCTTTCAACTGGTGCCTTAGGCATGGAGATGTGAAAGGTAGCGCCACTTGTTTGAAGTTTCTTCTTTCAGCAAAGATGCCAGAAGGGACTACTTCTTCCTGTTATAAAATTATAATGTAGGTCCAGAATAAAAGTCCACTCAGAACAAAAGACCAGCCAGAAAAAAAAAAATTCTTCTGCATAGCTGTATGCAACTGATCAAGACACTTCAGGAGCTGAGCTTTGAGGGTCCTTCTGGGTCACTTCCAACTCAGGTTATTCCATGACTTACTATTTTCATGTTCCCTGTCAATATATAACACTCAGTGTTCATGATTAACAAAAATGAAAGCGTAGAAAGTATGCAAACCTTGGCCATGATTTATATATCTGTTATAGGTTGCTCTTTGTTTGTGGTTCTTGGAGCTCTGTGTCATGAAATAACCTTATAGCGGCTATTTCCAGACATAAGAAAAAAAGCCAGAGAGAAAAATATGTTCTCATCAACATATAAGCTCATCAACAACTCAACAACATAATTTGGAATACAAACCAGGTTTCTCGGGTCTCAAGCCACCACAGTTTCTAATTATTTCTTTGATCATTTCTGTACTCTTCAAGAAACACATATTACAAATACTTTCTCATCTATGGCTCAAATTATCCAATAAAAAGTATGCAGCTTTGCTATTTTGTTGTTAAGCAAAGCTCCTCATAGGATCAAATCCACTTAAAAATCATTTCTATTTCTGTTTTTTTTTTTTTTTAATCAAAACACATGCTTATTTTCTGTGTTAAGTTTTAAAGAAAAACAATTCAAAAATATTCAGAAAATAAATTGAAATAATCACAGGGAAAACGTAATTTCCTGTTGCAAAGACATCCACTTATCTTCAGATATTCTTTTTCTATTCTTATGCCAGATGTGAATTTGGCTTGTACACCCTTGCATACAGCCCTATTTCAACTTTAATCAAGTGATTAAGAGAGCTGTTATTTCATTAGTACATCCTTTTACTGATCATTGTGACACATTAGTCATAGATAAAATGAGTATCAGAGGCTTGCTTCAATAACTGTGTATTGTCGTTTCCACTGCAATAACAATTTTTGCCTTTCAGTCTGCAAGAATGTAATTGTACTAAATCATTGGGTCTAGTAACACTTCCATCTCTGTCTAAAGGGTGTTTTATTCCAGAAGAATAAAGTTTCTTTTTGGAAAGAAAGAAAGAGCAAAAGAAAGAGAGAAAAAGAAAAAGAGAAAGAAAGAGAGAACTAGAGAAAGAGAAAAA
>VXBB01020885.1:106237-123133 GCA_013399915.1 Illadopsis cleaveri
AGCTGGAAGGAAGGAAGGAAGGAAGGAAGGAAGGAAGGGGAATGAGGACA
The DNA here is from genome assembly GCA_013399915.1 of Illadopsis cleaveri. NCBI lineage: Eukaryota > Metazoa > Chordata > Aves > Passeriformes > Timaliidae > Illadopsis > Illadopsis cleaveri. The sequence goes on from VXBB01020885.1 coordinate 106,288, forward strand.
AAAAATGCAAATGGGTATTTTATTATTTTTATTTTTAAGAGCCTCTTGACATGAGGGAAAGATTTTTTTATTAATAATCAGACAGATACCTCCTCCGTCACTTGTGGTAAAATTGATCTAACTACTTTAAAAAGCCCTATGCTACAGTTTTCACTTTCCTGCATTTGCTGACTCATTTATGCAAACCACTGTGGACAATGGATATGAGGGACTAAGTATATATTGCTAGTGGATTCCAGTAAGAAATGGACTTCATAGTGTGATTGGTGCTGATAATAGCAAGAATTACAGCATTGTAATATTTTTATTACCAAACACCCATTTTTGAGCTATAAAAAATAACAGCAGTTTCCAATAACACAAATTATACAAAACCTAATCCTTTGGTGAATGACATATACTTCAGATTTTTAAAATTCAGAAGTCTGCAAAATCCATCTCCCCTTCCCAGACACCTTCAGCTTTATACTATACCAACGTAGCTGATCATATAATGACAGAAGCCATTTAGGTATTCACATACAGTCATGATTTTGCCATTTTGGAGCATATTGACCAAGAGTTTGGGGCTCAACAGCCCCACAGGTGACATTTGTGTCCTTCTCAAGGGTCACCTCACATACAGTGATTCTGAGTCCAAGGTTGGATCTGTGGCTATTCCACTGCTGTCATCAACAGAAATCAGATTCAGCATGACAAAGAAAGGGTGGCCAATATTAATCCTTAAAAGGTGTGTTCAAGGAAGAAATTTTAGTAGCTGAAAGCAAAAGCTTTTTTCCTTCTTGTACAATCAGCTACACAGCTCAGACACCAGTGAAAAAAAGATTGCATTTTTTGTCCAAAATCGGATATGATCTAATCTAAGGAGTATGCCATATTCCTTCAAGAGAGAAAACAGACCTTTTAATTTTGAATCAGCGTGGGGGTCTAATTGTACAGACCAATCTTTCCCTGCAATCTTTCCCCAACTCAAATTTATAAGATAAATGGATTTGTAAATAGCTGTTCATTCCACCAAGAAAAGATACCTTTCAGGATAGCTATTAAAGAAGCCTTAGACATCAATTATTACAGTCTAATTGCTGCACATTCACAATGCCATGAAGGTGTGAAAGGGTGTGCTGTTACTTTTTACTGGCAAGTGTGCTGTGATGTAAAATGTATGGAAGTATAGGGAATGAAAGAGTTATAGTGAAATTCAATAACTGTGTCATTACATGTAAGCTTTGAGAAAAACAGAAACATGCAACTCTGTTACTGACAGGTGATCAAAATTATGGATACTTTTCACAATTTTTGTAAAAAAGGGATTTTTATAAAAGTTTGGGGTTTTTTAAAGTATGATATGTAATGCTTCTTTAAAGATGACACAAACAAGAGAAGCCAGAAGACTGAAAAGCATTAAGAAAATCATATTTAGTGGCTTGCAAATCCAGCCTCCAAAAAACCAGAGGATAGCCCTGCATTTTATTATAGGTTTCATCAGTAGATTTTCAGATCCAGAGCTGTGATTAAGACCTGAAAATCTTAGGCTGAAACTGAAAGATGCACTTCAGTAGCAAATATGTAGCAATTATCATAAAATTAAGTTCATTCCACATTTTAGCTAATCACCATGGAAACCTGCATTCACTGGCGCCTAATTGGAAATGTTCCCGACCTGGAAAACACTGTAGGCTTAAGGCTGCATAATTTCTTATTTAAGCAATTGTACTATTCTGCGTTTGTGACAGTACACCCTAACAATTTTGGCAATAATCCCAGAGAAAAATATTTTTCTGAGAAGCCTGCTTCTTGCAAGTGTTTTTCACAACCTAGTGGGACTTCTGCCCTAGGAGGTGGCTTCATCAAGCCCCTTCTACTGTTGGTGACATTTATACCTGATTACCCAGTCACAGGTGTTACAGAAGGCTGCCATCCTACTAACTCCCAACTGAAAAGTCACAAATATAATAATGAAGGTTATGTCTTTCTGTCTGGAAGAAAATTGTGGTGCTGTGAAAGCATTAGGAAAACTCCTGCAGAAAAAATGTTCTTCAGGGATTATTTAGCTTGCTGCAACATGGCAGAGAGGAAAGAGTAACTACAGACTGGCACAAACACCCAATGTAAAGGAAATTTTTAGCTAAGAGTCATGCCACTAGACTGACCTCCAGAGTACTGCCACATTACAGAGGTACTGGTGTCAGGACTAGTTTTTTATAAATCAGTTCTGGTTCATCTGCAACCACACTGTTTGATTACCATTCAAGTGCTTCCCAAACTGCTAACAAAAGCATTTTTAAATGCATTTCCTTCATGTATTACTGTACTCAAGAAGTAAAAATTAATCCTTGCTAAGAGTTAAAAAAAGGGCACAAAGTACTTCAAACTGCTGGAAATAGTTTTGGGTTTTTGTTTTTTTTTATTTCCATGAATAGAAAGATTTACCAAACTAAACTCTATTTTCTGCTAGAAAATTAATTAAATGATGAGTCAAACGAACATATCCTCAAAATTACAACTCAAAAATCACAAAACTGAAATGAAATGTGATTGTGTATGAAACCCATGATCTTCAGATGGAGCATATTTATCTGTTTTTCAAACATATCTTCAAGTAAATAAACTAAGAAAGACACAATTCTTTTTCATTTTCATGGGGCTAAGACTTGGTCTTGCTTATTGGCTTTATATTGTGTGATGAAAACATTGGTTTGGATTTTCTCTGTGTACAATCATCTTTCTGCATTTAGTGGAGAGCATGGAGAAGTAAGCAAACAGTTTCAGCATTTATTGAAGGTTTTTTTGGATGACCTACAACAGAGATGTGGAAGCACAGAAAACATGCCTTTATTCTTTCTATTCTTCAGCTCCTGGTTTGGACTTCACCTCTGGCCCTCATCACATACATCCTACTCACTGATTTCTGCATTTCATGCTCATGAGCTGCTGAGTATATACTCCTATTCTTGCTATGCACACTGCTTGCCACAAAGAGTCCCAATATCATCAGGTTATTTGCAGTACGCATTTAATTTTCTCTTTTTCTTACAGTGAAAATTGTCTCAAGTTCATGTTTAGTCTTTGGTGATTTTGTCTAGTGGTGGTGCAGCTGCCTCAGGTAAGATATGGCCAAGTCCTGGGTATCCAAGTCCCTGAAATGCAGTGCAGGCTCTTCAGTGTTAAATGCTGCTGCAAAAAGCTGCTCCCATCCCTTATCCCTTCCACTAATGACTGCAACCCCCTGCTGTCACTCTTGGTCTGTTTGTTGCCCTATCCCTTCCTCTTTCTCAAGAAATATTCAGCATCTAATCCCATCTGAATTCTCTCCAGTAACTGTGAGCATGAGATGATAAAATGGGGAGCCCATTTTCCTATTGGAATCAGAGTTTAGCACTGTCATATGAAAGGTTAATGTTCTTTTCCCAAGAAGTGTTCATTGCAATACACTCTGTATCTTGTTTGCTAAATTTGAGTTTTCATCAGGGTTTTGCTGCCTCAATAGTTAAAAGACCAAATATTTCTTATTTGTTCTTTCAGGGAAGCAGCTTCCTGTTGGCTGTTAAAATCTTACATTTGAGACGTGTTTAATTGATTTAAGTGCTCCATGTATCTGTTGGAGTGACTTTAAAATCGTCCAAGCCTTTGGAATCATTCCTATGAGACATCATGGTCTGGCACCAGATTAATTTATCTGGCAATTAGAAAACCTTTAAATTTTGTTTTAACAATCATTTAAGTTTTGATACATCTGATAAGAGAAGTTTAGGAGCATAAGTCTTCTCTTGCTTTTCTCCTGAGAGCCTTACGAATAACCAGTGTTCAGATAGCTAAATGTATTCATTCATTTTATTAATGTATCACTTTCTGAATAGATTTTCTTTTCTCCTGAAAATGTTTGGCAAACTTTGAAGTTTCCTGTTATCTTAACATTTAAGAGAATTCAGAATACTGTTAACTTTTGCCAAAGTATTCTCCCCAAGTCTTCTTATTGCCCTCAAATCAGCTATTTCACTCCTGTAAATACTTACATGATGAATAAATGCACATGTAATGCAGTTGCATAACAAAATAAGCATTTTTTGAGTTAATGTTTTCATTTCTTATTCTCTACAGTCTATTCCCATAAATGGAACTCCAGAATGTAAATTAAAGCACATGTATTTTAATTCTGATTGCTTTCTTAATGTTTACATGACTGTCAATATCTTCCTTTCTGTATGCTTACCATGATTCTCTGTTAGGATGGCAAAGAGATGGAAAAGTGAATGCTGGGAAATGGTGTGTTTTTTGCACTTCAGCTGTGCAGAAAATGAATGCAAGAAATTAAAATTAAAATTAATGAAATCAAAAAGAAAAAAAAATCACTTAGTGTAAAAATAATAATAAATATTTCTTATTGATTAGGTTCATTGGTAACAGCAGAGCAATAGACTTTGTTTTGTTAATTTATATAGAAGACAAGTAAATAAATGGCTGGTTTGTAAAAAGTATTTGTGATTGTCAATTCTTTCCCAGAAAAGCAATGATTGAGACTCTCCCATGATGTATGAGATAAAGATTTCTAGTGATTTAAACAGCTAAGGGCAGACCGGGATAACCAGGAATAATACAGGAAGTTTTCAGTTTTCATGTCCTATGTAATATGATCAGTACTTTAATATTCATCTAACTGCGGACAAAATGACCAGACCTTGCCTTTCTTATCTTAAAAGCCATCAGAAATATTCAGGTTACATCATTCACCATCTTGGAATTTTCTTCCCCTTGGAATAAGCTGAGCAAGAACTTGTTCTGGAGACCCTGTTCTTCTGCTGGGAACAGCTTCTAGCGGTTATCTGCAGATGGGAAAGGTTCTCATTGAAATTTACCTTTTTGAGACTAAATACACCATCAAAAAAAGGTGAAAAGTTAATTGAGTCAAAAATAATACTTATGAAAGGAAACAGCTCCATGTATTCCAGAGTATATCCTTCTTTATGCGTTCTTCTGGAGTTTAATCTTTCGGAGTGTTTGTTTTAGGAATGGTGTTCCCAGTTTAGTGTTCCCACAGAAACATTCCAAACCATGTGCCATTTGCTCATTATGCCCTTACTCTTCCCCTGTGGCTGCTGGAGAGAAGAATCGAAGACACAAAAGGTAGACATTATGGGTAGAGAGAAGAAAAATTTACTAGAAACAGTAGAGAAAAGAAGAAAAGTACAGCATTCTCCTTGCAAATATTCTGTCACTTAATCAGAATTCTGCAGTTGTTCAAGGGTGTACTTCCAAACCATTGGAGAGAATAGCCCTGCAAAAGCTGGCCTGTTTTCTCCCATCTTTTATGCCACTCATGGCTATCCACCCTCAGGGCAGACCTCTGAATTACCTTTCTGGAAGTCTCTATCATGAGTCTAAACTTGGAGTTGACTGTACTGACTCTAAACTTGGTCCAGACCATATTAAGAATACATAGCAAACACAGCAACAACAGTGTGCTTTACTTAACATCCAGAGGAAATTCAGAATTCTCAAAAGCTGCTGTAACAGGTCTGAAGGAGGAAAAGGGTAGGAAAAACTGGGGAAAATCATTCTCCCCTGCTCTCTCCATAGACTGGGTATGGTTATTAATAGATGTCAAAAGGTAGCGCCCAAAGTAAGGGTAGGAGAGCAACACTGAATGCACATCCCCAATCACCCTCATTGGCCTTGATGTTCTCATGTCATAATCTGATATGACATAGCACAGCATAGTACAGCAACAAAGCAATCCTGATCCCCTTCCCTCTCTGTAAAAGAGCCCAGCTTTGGTCTCATCCTGCAAATATGGAAACATATACAAGGTTATGTACCACAACCATGTGAACACTCCCAGCAACATTGTGACCAGTGTCTCTAGTCATAACATGACAAAGGCTTAGATCAAATATTTTCTAGCCCTCTCACTGGGCAAACCTGGTAGTTATGTCAACACTACATGCCCCACATTGGGTGCCAAATAAGGCTGTTGTGGATTAGGAATGGTGTTACCAATTTAGTGTTCTCACTGAAACACTCCAAACCATGCATCATTTGCTCACTCCCCCGTCTCCCTCCTTGTCCTCCTGTGGCGGGATGGAGAGGACAATTGAAGGCACAAAAGGTAAAGGTCATGGGTTGAGGTAAGAACAATTTACTGGAAACAGCAATGAAATGAGAAACAAATGGTAACAACAACAATATTAATGAAAGTGTGTACAAGAATGGAGAACAATTCACAGGCGAAGAAAGCTCACTACTGAGAACCTGCAATACCTGAACCACTGCCACACTACGCCTGACCTGAAGACAATAATGATATGAGATGACACAGAATAACTTCTGTGTCCTAGCCATGACCGCTCCTGGCTACTGCAAAATTAACCCTGTCTTGCCCAGAACCAGGACACTGAGCATAACTGAGCTTGATTTATGTTAGAAATGTGTCTTCAAATGATGAAACTTTCCTGAAATCACAATTTTAATTCCAGAAATCTGTTCTGGGGGGGAAAAGTCGATGTGTGAACAAAATACCTGTTCATCTAGCTATTGTAAACCCTGTCTTCTATAGTGGACAAAGAAATGCAGACAGTGGGATTGAAATCACTGTATTTTTTAAAGAGAGGAATTAGTTTTACATCTTACAAGGAAGACACATATTAATAGAATTCTGAAAGCAAAGAGGAGATGGCAATTTGAAAATCTTAAAATACCCATTTCGTAAGGTTAATTTATATCCATCCTGTAATTAAAGTAATTTAATGGCTTTTTAAAATAAAAATATGTTTAGAAACTTGGACAATACAATGAAAAATGTTACTAGAAAACCTGGAAAAATATAGTGGTGCTGCATTAATTCAGATGGAATAGGTTGACTGGACTTTACAAAGTTTTTCTCATAACACTTGCTTTATAATACTGTGAACATCTAAGTAAAGTTCAGAATCTGAGTGTCATGATAATAAACACCATCCACAATCTTTTTAACTTTTATTAAACATAGAGCAATAACCAAGGAAAAGAGTTAAGCTTTATGACACATAAGGAACTAAACAAGGCTCATTTTAAACAACATTTCTCCTATTACTCTTTTCTTGTGCTCTAAAGCTTGTAGAAATTGTCTTATATCATAACTTCTGGATGGTAATAGCTGTCTATTTGGAATAGAGAAAAAAAAAGGATAAGCAGTTTAAAATGAGGTTGTTGTTGCAGTCTGTGCCCTTAAGAACAAAAAAGGATAAACAGAAGCAAAGGGAAGATAAAAAGAGCAGTAATAAATAAATAAATAAGTAGATAGATAGATAAATAAATAAATAAAACTAGTTTTTGAACTATGATGAAAGGCATGCACTCCTTTAGGCTGCTCTGAAGAGGACATGCTCCTGCTTTGGATTTGCATAATCCAGGGCAAGACTCAAGTCCTACACTGGGGCTTCCTTTTCCTATTTGTTTTTGGCAAGGTGTCTGAGAATATGTAAATTTATTTGCATGAGAAGAGGTGGTCCAGTGGCCTGGACAGAGGTCAGGCTGTTCTAACTCACCCTTCAGAAAGTTGACATGAACCTTCTGTAACAGGAAGGCTCCTCAAAAGCATTAGCACACTCGGATACACAGAGAGCTGGGAGGTTGCCTTAGCTAATCCACAATGTTCATCCCCCCACCAGACAGATGTCCCTTTCTGTTCACAGCTGTGCTGCCTGAAGAAGTTCCTTTTGTCAGCCAGAAAAGGATGAGGTATTTGCTCACTAGATGGTCTCTGTGTGAGGTTAATAAAACCAGCATCACCAGCAGGATATTTCTTCAGCAGCGTCTGTGAGATGAAGCTGTAGCTGGCAAAACCAGGCTTTTTTTAATACAGAAGACCAAAAGAGAAAGGAGGAAAGAAAAAAAAAGAGCAGAAAAAGAAAATGGAGATAAACATGTGAGGGAAGAGGTGGTGATGTTAAAGCTTTAGCTTTTACTGTGAACATAGCATTAGTTGTCTTAATCTGACATGGTATTTTCAGGGCATTTTTCACAACTCATTCTGAAAGTTTAGGTGTTACAATGGAAGCCCAAAGAATTTGGGTGTGGGACCCTGGGGAGTGGATCTCACTACTTTCAGTAAGGAAGCTTGGTGTGTTGGTGGGATTATCCTGTCCACTTATTTTTTTTTTCTTTGTCCACCAAATGTAGTAATTTTTTGTCCCAAACTCATCAGACTCTTGTGTGTCAGACATGAATTTAGCACAGTTCTATGTGGATAGTTTTGTTTGTATTTTTGTTTGTTTCTGGGTTTTGGTTGGGTTTTGTTTGTTTGTTTTGAGGAAAAGAACAGCTTGACCCAGTCAGTATAATACTGGTTTAAAAATCTCTGTATGAGGTGAATTTAGAAAGCCATAGATTTTGCATAGCAAACCAATTGCAATAATTGCACTGACAAACCAAACCCATTAATTGAAGAACACGTGTCAGAAGATAATTGTAATGAGGTTAAATACTTCTGACAAAAGTGAATCGTTTTGTCATATGACATGACTTGGGAAGAAAATGTCAATCCACATTATGTTCCGTGGCTGTAACATTATTCTTCATAGACTCAAACGTGTTCAAGTGAGCTATATCAGAAGTTGCGTAGTACTGATCTTTTTACCCCTGAGACTATTGCAAATGTCTATCATTAAGGCAGCTACAGCTAGCCAGTCAATGTCAATCAAAGCCTGTGAGGCATTTTAAAAATTAGTCCCTACTGATATATAATGATACATGAATTAAAAGCAGGAGATGGAGCTGTTTTTCGTTTTAACAGCTAAGTTTCCAATTAGCCTATTTAGCTACTTTTTTTGTATGTGCCAGGTGTATGCAATGCATATATTATTACTCAATGAATTTTAATTAAATAATGCAAATAATGGAAGGACCTGACATTAAATCAGAATTTTTTCAGTTGTTTAAAAATGCTTTATGTAAGGAGGTTGGAGGAAAATAACATTTCTTACTTCATTCTTAACTTCATTTTACCTTCATCATTCACTTCACATTTCTTCACATACATACAGAGATTTAAGTTATAACCAAAGCCTTTCTGACAATACTTCAAGACTAAATTTGGAGATTAAAAAAAATTTTTGGGTAGATAAAATCCAGAACAGAAATGTCTATCTCACTCCTGTAGGTTAGCTTAAATCTCATTATGATAATTGTTTTACCCTCACTTTTTTACCAGAGAAGCTGAAATGAGAAGCTAATCCACACTTCTCAAACAATTCCTTGGGGTTACTGTCTCACTCCTGTAGTAAACCTAGCTGAAAATATACTCCTTTCAGGTGTGTTTGTGTACCCCAAAACAAAAACACCTGCTCAATTTCCTCTTCAGGATATTTGACAGGGGACAATGGAGCAGAAGAGAAGGTGGAATGACATTCTCACAACTGTACTGCAGCTTCTCTATTCCCTGTCTAGGCATCCCCCAAAGCATAAAACATCAACTCAGCAGCTGGCTGATAAGCTGCAAGAACAGAAAATTGATGCTGTGTCAGGAGCTGCCTTATTCTAGTTAGGTTAGAAAATGTTATCTCTTTTAATTATTCTTTATTGCTGTAGATTTTAAGTAGGGAAGTATCTTAATTTATCTCAATTTCTAAAATGTATCTCTTTCATGTATAATATTCTCTATCAGAATAGTAATCCTACTAAGATTATTCTAGAGTTATTTTCATGCTACATGGTGGTTTTTGCATATCAGATTTTAAATATTTTAGACATTGATTTGTCATTTGCCATTTGTTTGACCTCTTGTACTCAGAGAATATGATGGTTCCATTAATTATTTCTTAGATGTTTATTAATTTTAAAGTTATATAATACCACGAAGAATAAGATTATTTTCAAAGAACAAGAATAATGAAAACTTTAAAAAAATAGAAGGAAATTACACATTTCACTTAATATGTCAAGTAGTTAGACAAATCTGCTGGAGTACAGAAGAATAATCACAAGGAAAAGAAGGAAATGTTAGAAAAACTCTTTTTTAGAAGACTTCCATTCCAAAGCTTCTTGCCACATACTGTGTTTCGAATCTTCAAAAACAGTCAAGGGATTTACACATTAAAGTCTCTCTGGAGGTGTCTTTGAAAGTCCTCCCTAGGAGAACAGCCTGGAAGGAATTTTGTGCAAGGAGTAATTAGGAGGTACGGTGTACCTGCAAGCTGAGGAAATGCAGAATAACACCATCTGTGTAGCAACACTCATTCTGCAAAGGAGTTAGTCCCATAATGTCACCTTTCTTCACTTATTAATCTGATTGTCCTCATTCCACACTTTACCTACCCATGTGTATTCTCCATCTACAGAGAGAAAACTTAGACTCAGATTATTGCATTTTTTAATTGTTATTATTCTTAAAGAAACTCCATTTCATGAGAATTAAGCTATTTACCAACTGTTTATGAAGTGACACTATTTGTTTCATTGTAATATCCTGCTACCAGTTCTTCACATAAAGCTGAATGTTATATGAATGTGGTGGAGCACAGGTGCTACAGCAGACAAACTGACCAGAAAAGGTAGAAATAAAGGCAAGTAAGAGGATTCACAGGGATTTCTAGTGCCCTGGGACACTACATGTGTAGTAATAAGTAGAACAAAAAGAGACAAAAGAATCAATACCAGTCAAACTCTTTTGGGGAGGGTGCTCTAAAAAGTTTTACAGCTGTGATCTACCATCACTCTAGAGAACTCTGTACTGTTATTAAAATAAGGGAAAAATTCCTGAAAGACTTTACAGGAGATCTTTCTTTTCCAGATATAAATTAAGAAAAAATGCCATTAAAATCAAGAGTCTGATAAAGATGTAACTGTTCTCTCACAGGGTAAATACAAAAAAGGAGTAAAAGTGATTTACAATGAAGGACAGAGCTGACATAAAACAAATTAGTGTACATTGGAGAGGAATCAATTCAGGCTAGAAATTAGAAGCTATCCAACAATCCTGAGAAGCTGGGTTCCAAAAGGTTCAGCATGTGACCCAGAAAAATCATCCATTTTATGCTGGAACATGAGAAATTTATGATGGCAGTTGTATGATAGTTACATATCCTGAGAAGTAATTTGAAACTGGGAAAAAACAAACCGAACCAAGACCAAACGTCTCCTGTCAACTGTTCAGTTACCTCCTACTTATCATTACACACTTAAACTTTAAGCAGCAATTATCTTCTCACTGTACATGTGGACACTGCAAAGGAGAACCTGAATCAAATGCAGCTCACAGGGTAGAAATAATAACAGAATCACATTGAGGTTTAAAGAGAGCTATTTAGCAAAAAGATTAACTTATGATAGTGTCTGCCATAGAAAATTTCAGTAAATATGTCAGAGCCGGGTGAGTTCAGAATCAGTGACATGAGGCTCAATTATGATCAACTTATTAGGTAGAAATGACCCAAGTGTGCTATTTCTGAAAGAGGGAAAATTGAGGAAAAAATTGGAAATAGCTTCTTGGAAAAAATGAGAACTTAGAGTTCACTCAAGCCAGACATTTTTCTGTCTTTTTTTTTCCTTTTTTTTTCTTTTTTTTTCTTTTTTTTCCTCCTAAACAATATAGTGTAGTTTAACTCCTTACTTTGCAAGAAACAAATTATCCTAGATGTTGCTCAGGATCAGATTTACATAAAAACACTGGTGCAGTAGAATTCATTAGAGCCAAATAACGATAACTGCATAACAAGAAATATCTCTTTGAAAATTTATGTTTTAGTGTGTCTTTACTATTTCTTTTGTGAACCTAATGCCTTAGAAGCATGTAGAAGGAAGAGATTATTATCCTGTGACTATGTCCTGTTTGATTCATATTATCTCTTAATTAGATTAATATATGCTGTAACACAGACACTTATAAAAATAATAGATTGGCAAAACAGGGCTATCATGGATATAAACATTCCAGTCATCTTGATGCAATTCAGAGATCTTTGCAATGAATGGCTTGAAAAAAAGTCTGGATTTGGCTCACACTCTTATATTGTTAAGCAACTTATTTAGTAGGCTTACAAACATTGCTAAAACTATAAAACAAGATTAAAAGGAATACCCTGCAAGTGTAAGGGGATTTTTGGTCCTGTTTCCAGACTCAAATATCTAAGCAAAGTTTCCATTTATACAAAGCAAATATAAGTAAATGAATAAGAACTCCCTCAGAACACCATCCCACAGATGGTTGGGGGCAATTTCTTCTTTGGAGTCATGAACCTGAATCTTCATGATAGGCATTTGATTTAAATTCAAATCAATATCTTTGAAATATTCAGCACCAATGTCTCTGAGATAGATGTACTCAATTAAGACTAACAATAGTGTACATAAACAGAACATCTTCCAAAACAATTGCATGGAGGGTCACTTCTTTGAAAATTTTTGTTCCTCTATTCCTAAGGCGTATTTGAACTGTCTGAAAATTATTCAGAAAACTGCTCGATTACACCAAGAATCTGAGGGAAAACAAGTGTTTTTCTCTGTATGTAGAGGCTTCCTTCAACAACTGGCAACAGAATGTTAAATGAAGAATTGTCATGACATGTTCTTTGTCTGGTATTTAAAATTATACTATTGTCCTCATCATCAACTCAGACTTTTATTATAAACAGTGTTTAGGAATCAAAGTCAGCCTTTGACTGAACACTTTACATTTTCACTGAAGTGGACATTAATCATATGGATTCCTGAGCCATAATTGTCATTTATAAACTTTTCTGATGTCTTCTATGCAGCCTTGACAATAATCTTAACCAGGCCTCATCTTTGGACTCTTGCAAGACTGGATCTAGAAAGACACCAGAAGACTATAACTGATAAAATATGCTATCAGATGATAGCCTTGTAATGAGAATAAAAACCCAGTTTCCCCATAGACAGGTATTTTGACTTCATTCATGTTGATGATACAGAATTTCCTTTTCATATCAACTGTCCTAACACGGCCAAATCTATATTTCTGAAGTTTAAGATTTTACTAGATGGCTCAAATGGCTTTATAACACAGGAAAAAAATAATCCATGGAATTACTTGTATATTGTGCAACTGGCTCCTAATCCAGAAAGAGATGGTTGGTATGGCTGCTGCCTGTGAAAGCAGCCAGCTTCTTGAGCATCTTATTATTGTAGTATATTAAGTGGCAATATCCAATCACTAGAACTTAAAAAAAAAAAAAAGAAAAAAAGAAGAAAAGAAAATTAAAATAAAAAACGCATAGGCAGTATTGAGGAAAGCGTTATTTGTTTGAATATTCCCTGTCTCCATATTCCTCTTTTTGTAATGTTGCAGCTACTGGACTCAGCCAGACATACTTTATAGGACTTGATGGATAAATTGTTCCAGTATATTAAATTCTATGCTCCTACATCTGATAAGCTCAGGTTGATGCCATGACGTTTACTTTTACTTGTAAGCAGACTTAGCATGATTCACTCATATCTATTTCTTTCAGCAGCTGCTTGCCTTTTCTTTTTTTAACCTTGAAAATGGAAGAAAAGTAAAATTAGGGATTATCGGGATTCAGGGTTACTATATGCTTAATATTGAAACAAATCATTCACTGCTAGCATCAACCCATCTCTTAAGTAACTTTCGCATACTCTCCTAAGAGCATGGTCAATTTTTCTTCAGATAATTCCATGGATCAAAGGAGCGATTACAAATGAAAAATGCAATATAAGCATATAAAGCATGTAAGCATACAAAAAATAAACTTAAATTTATAATGCACTTAGACAAAGATTATTGTCCCTTTTTTTCCCCCTGCTCCAGAACTAAAACAAACAGAAGAGGCTTTGTTTCTTTGGTGCACAAGTCATTATTTATGCTTGTGTGATGTCAACTTGCTCTACTGTTGCAAGAATTTTTATGTTCAACTACGAAGACTTTCAAGAGGAATCGGTTGTTTGCAAGGCTAAAGCTGAAGCTGAAGAAGTTCCTACTCATTTTCTATATTTACATTCTATTCTGTCTGGAAATGCATTTTTTATAAATTTCTGGCCTTGCTGTGTTTTTTTTTTTGAAGCCAAAAAGTTTTTGCAATTGACTTCACTGTGAAAAAAAAGCATCCTTGTAGTTTTTAAGAGATAACTCAAACTCACAGGATCATAGAATGACAGAATAGCCCAGCCTAGAAGAGACCTCAAAGAACATCAGATCCAGTCTTCCATGGGACAGGGAGAGGAAGCCTAGATGAGAACAATTCCTTTCTCCTGTTAGCCTGCTTAGATATGACTCATTGTCTGTATTTTATATTTTATTTTATTTCATTTCTAAAATTTCACGTCTAGAAAAGATCTGCAGTCTTGCAGTAGATGGATGGTTATGGACATAAGAGTGATGTTCCCTCAGAGAAATATCTTTTATGCATATGTTCTTCTGAGACTTACTTCATACATTTGTAGTGCAATCCAGCAGCCAGTAAATGTATCTAGGAGCTCTTTTGTAAGACACAGGGAGAAATCCTGCTTCTCTTAATCATCAGGTGGAAGCCTTCCAAACTAAAGGGCCTGACTATTAACTCTGCATTGAAATGGAAAACTTGGCGGGCAGATTTCACCACTTAAAAGAACAAGGTATACTGATATCAGTTATCTTAGAATTCAGATGGCTCTCTTGCTGCAAAGGTTGTATTAAATTTAGAAATGGTTTTGAGCTAAGGACAAAAACCTAAAAAAATCTGCAGAAAACTGTGGTCTAGGAAAGGCTTTTTGCTTGTGAAACTTCTCACATATTAGAAATGAAACAGATGCTTAATTAAGGCCAAATCCCACTAATTTACAGGAATCCTTGCTAGACCAAAATCTCATGATTTAGGAGAACAATGGTCTCCAGATTTGGCTGATTTGTACTGTGAGTCAGAAAGAACAAAAAAAGAAACATTATTCCTTTTTTTCCACAGTCACTCTCACACAGTCTTTTCCTCTAGCTCAAGAGCATTAGCGCAAGAAACAGAGAAAGAAAAGGAAAGCAAGCATTCATCTAAAACAAATTTCATCATGTTTTTTGGCCAAAAAGGCAGGTTAATATTTTTGGCAACTTGCATTTTTCCCTCTGCAGCTGGAATTCAGCAGCTCATAGCTGTCTGCCAAAGCAGATGCATAATCTAGGCCACTGCCTCACAACAGCTTTTGTGAGTGTTGTTAAAAGAAGCACTTTCTAGATAAATACTGTGAGAATATTAAAATTAGAGAGTTTGAATAAAAATGACGGAATTTACTTGTCCGAGTTGGAGCAGAGGAAACAGCTGGTTGCAGAATTTAGGTATGGCGATAGTTTTTCTCAATTCTAATAAATACACATTATTATTTCCTCCCTAACTACCCACAAAATAAAGATCAGCCTCGTAGTTCTAATTCTGAGGATGATCTACTGATGAAATCAAGCATTATTTGCAATATTCTATTAATATGAATGCAATCATTATACTATCTTGAATATGAGAAAAAATAAATCATCATAAAATTTTCTTGTTCACACTCCTAAGTCTTTTCCAGACAGAGTACTAATATTATAACTTTCTTTTCTAATAGATTTATAGTGTAGACATGATACTTCCCACTCCCCTTTTTGATTTTCTATTTCCTTCCCTCTCTTTTTCTCACTCTCCATACACACATATGCATGCAAAAAAATACTGAGAAATATCCTTCTAATTTTGAACTGGGTGGAAATGAGTGCTTTGTATTGAGGATTTGGGACTGTTATTTACTCAGATGTCTCCTTCGAAAGCACTTACACTATTTTTCGTAAACTGAAACAAACTCATCAGTTTCAGTAATGTTCTATTCAGATCCAGTTGTTTTATTGAGCTGATCAAGATCTCCTTCAAATCAGGAAAATTTTGTGAACTTGTAATCTGTTACATGCAATTAAACCAGTTCTGTGGTTTGTTCTCCACCTCTGGAGGCCATCTTTTCTCAAAGTAGGAGCCGCTTTAAAGAAGGTGGTTCAGGGCAAGCTTTCATAGCCTCTCTGGGAAACCCATTCCAGTGTTTGATTGCACTAACTCTTGTGTTGCTCTTTCTATTACAATTGAGAGTTTTTCCTGTTGTAACTTGGGACTGTTGTCCTTTCACCAGTGTGTTCCAAGAATAGTCAGTCTCCTTTGTTTTCTGCATGTTCTCATTAGATGTTGAAAGACAGCAGTAAGAACCCCATTCAGAGCACAGTTCCTCAACCTCCTCTCATATGGCATGTGCTCCAGCCTTTAATCTTCACAGTGATTCTCAGCTGAATTTACTCCAATTAGTCAAGGTCTTTTTGGCAACAGTCGTGTGTTGGAAAGCCCATCATGAAGAAAGCCACTGAGGGTGGACATCACCAAGTACTGTTTCTTGCTCTTCCACAAGCCAGCCATTCTTCTTTGTGTTCCAGCTTATGGGATGTATTTTTAAATAGAAATATTTCAAGTCCAGAGCAGTGTGCCCTCTGCATAGTGCAGTTCCCAAGCTGATACTTCTTCCTGGCACAAAAACAACTAAGGATGTTGATACAGATAGGTCCAAGTAGCACATTATTAGTCTGAGTGTCTGCAAAACACTGAAGTTGGCTAGAATTTCCTAATTAGAGATAGTTTCTTATGGAGTAGCTTTTTTCTTTTTTTTCCTTTCTTTTTTTTTTTTTTTTTCTCTATTAATTCTCAGGTTTCTGAAGAAATGGTTACAGAAGCTGTATGAGCTGATCAGTCATGTCAAACTTCACTGATCCTCCATTAGGTCAGTTCAGGTGCATTTATACCACAGATGGTGAATCTCTGATTTCTCCACTGTCCAACAGTCATTTTCTGTATATACCTGGATTCACATACTGGGTATCCATCCATCCCTCCATCCATCCATCCATCCATCCATCCAT
>VXBB01020886.1:556-15700 GCA_013399915.1 Illadopsis cleaveri
AGTGTTCAAGGCCAGGTTGGATCGAGTTTGGAGCAACTGGTCTAGCAGAAGGTGCCTCTGGTTATGGCAGGGGGTGGAACAAGATGAGCTTTTAGGTCCCTTCCAGCCCGAACCAGTCCATGAGCCCCTTATTATTGTTTGCAGCTTGTCAGATTGCACAATATAGCACAGTGTCAGCTGTGCTTCTTCCCACTGGGGGCTGTGCCAAGCAGCTTTAAACACACCCTCTATCAGCTTGAACAAAGACACAAGTATTTGTTGAAGCTTGAAAACTTGCTCTTTAAACAGCATGGATATTATTTTCCTTCTTAGCCTTCTGATGAACTGCCTTTCCCAGACAGTGACAACTTCCCTGACAAGTTCCAATATCTTTATACCTCTCTAAACACCGAAGGTTTCAAACACATGTTGCTGTACTTCTATGCTGAAACACGTTTTCTCTTAAGTATTTCCAATTGCTGATTGTGCAGAAAAAGGAGGGAACTATAGAACCTCATAAGGGGCAAGAAGGTGACAACTTCCTTGGACATGTCCAGTTTTTAATACAGATCAGACTCTCAAGTCCTGCTAAAAGAATTTCTGGAGCTAACTCCAGTGAGCTGTATGTTTATGGTATCTTCCCAACAGGCTTAATTTTCTCTTGGTCTGGAATAATGTCATTTTTATCAGCCAGAAAGATTGAGAACTCCAAGAGGGACAAGGAACTCTTGTGCACAGAAGCAAGTTTTGATCTCCCTCATATCCCAGCACCTCTTCCTCCCAGATATGCTGTAGCCAAAGGTGACAAAAGCAACAGTGACTGGGGCAGCAAAAGTCAAGGAAGGACAAAGGCTTGACCTGTGTGAACACTATTTAGCACATGGTCTCACTGAACACTTGGGAACAGAGACTAAGGGTGGCTCTGAATTGCTTTGTGGGATTTCTTTAGAAAAACAATGGCAGCAAATGTCACGGGGAGTCCACAATCCTTTAACGGAGAGAAAAAGAGTATCACTGAGTTGCACAGCAGTAGTGGGATGCAGAGGAAACCAGAAGCACCACAACACAGCTGAGGCTGGTGCTTGAAGGAACACTTCCAAGCACAATCCTAAAAGAAAATGTCCTAAAGCCTAACTTGAAACAACTTTAAGTTCTGGACTGAATGGCATTAATAAATGACTTAGTAACTACAACCTGCCCGTGCTCCACCCTCATCTCACTTGTTGCCATCACAGAGTAGGGCAAGACAAGCACATGGAGCCTTCGGGGCCAGACTCTTTCTCGCCGCTGCCCCTGAGAGCTCCAGGCACCACTGCTGGGGCTGGTTTGCCCACAGCGCTCCGAGCTCCGTGCAAACATCCCGCAGACAAAAATCACAGAAACAGTTTGGTTGGAAAAGATCTCCAAGATCACTGAGTCCAACCTATGACCAAACACCACCTTGTCAATCACGCTATGGCACTGAGTGCCACGTCCAGCCGTTCCTTGAACACCTCCAGGGACTGGGACTCCACCACCTCCCTAGGCAGCCCCTTCCCCTGTCTAATCACCCTTTCTGTGAAGAAATTCCTGCAGATGTCGAACCTGAACCTCCCCTCGCACAGCTTAAGACTATATCCTCTTGTCTTATCGCTTGTTACTTGGGAACAGAGCCCGACCCCCACCTGGCTGCACCCTCCTGTTAGGGAGTTCTAGAGAGAGATAAGGACACAGAGCCCGGAGCCCTGCCGGCCGTTCAGGCCGGGCCTCGAACATTCCCCGCCGCTGGGCCCCNGGGGCGGGGGCACCGCCGTCACCCCGGACCGCACCTACGGGCAGCGAGGGACGGGACAAGAGGGGGCGATACCGCCACAAGCCTCTCCCCACCCACAACTTCAATTTGAAGGTGTAAGGGGCGGGGCCAGAACGGGTGGGGCGAGCACAAGCCCCACCCAGTCCCCATAACAACCTCAGCTTGTAGACGGTGAGGGTAGGTGTTGTCAGGCGTTTATTTCATTCGTTTCCAGTGTCAGCTTGTTCTGTTAATGGGTGTCGGTGTCTGCAGGGAGGGGTCAGATGACACACTGTTGTCCCTTTCAAGATGACCCATTCTGTGATTCTGTCTCCCCACAAACCAGGTGCTGCTGCCAGGGTGTCACCCTGTTCCTGGGCTGTGGGTGCAGCGCACTTGTGCTGAAGTGTCCTCTCAGAGGCACCTCACAGGTGTCCCAAAGGTTGTGCGGCTCCACTGGCTCTATGGCCTGGGTCTGTGCTCCCATAGCCGGCATGAGGGCAAACAGACCTGCTGAGCTTCACCTGGATCACACCTGGGCATTGCCAGTGCCGAGCCTGGCTACCAACACCTGGGCACAGACCAAACCACTGGCTGTGTGCCCAGCACTGTATGCCCTCTGCAGCCCCTCCATCCCATTCATGTCCTGCTGAGAGTCTCAGGCTGCTACCATACCGCACTGCCATGGCCATGGCCTCCAGGTTGGCCAAGGTCACTGAATCATTTAGGTTGGAAAAGACCTCCAACATCATCAAGTCAAATTTATGACTGAATACCACCTTGTCAACTAGACCATGGCACTAAGTGACATATCCAGTTGTTCCTTAAACGCCTCCATGGATGGTGACTCCCTGAGCAGCCTGTTCCAATGTCTAATCACCTTTACTGTTAAGAAATTCTTCCTAATGTCCCATCTAAACCTCCTCTCGCACAGCTTGAGGTAATTTCCTCTTGTCCTGTCACTTGTTCCCTGGAAGCAGAGCCTGGCCTGTGGCTACACCATCATCTTAGGGAGTTATACAGAGGGTCCTCGTCAAGTATCCTTTTCTCTAGGCTAAACAACCCCAACTTCCACAGCTGCTCCTCACTGGACATTTGCTCCAGTCCCTTCAGCAGCTTCACTCCCCTTCTCTGGACCCAGGTCTCTGGGGAGCAGGACCACAGGAACCCAGCAGGTGCACCCAGGATATGGTGGCAGCTCACAGGAGGTCTGAGGGTCTGATGGGTCTCAGTGCCTGGGGTGGTAGGAACACAGGGCATTGTTCATACTGTTCAGTCACTGACACCTCGTGGTCCTGGCCCCACCTTAGAGGGGACACATGTTCGGCTCTCCTGGAGCATGGCTGCCCCCCACAGCTGGCCTGGGGTGGACTCAGCACAGGCATGGTGCCCCCCAACACAGCCCTGAACCCCTGGCAGACTCAGTCCACCCAGTCAGTGTGGGGCTCTTGGAGCCTCCATCCAGAGCAGGCTCAGGAGAAAACATCCCCTCTGCCCTCGAGTCAGGATCTGCAGCTCAGTGCTGGCCCAGAACAGGGCAAGCTGGTGCTGGAGCTTGCAGTACCCCCAGTCCTGAGGTCTCAGCCTCCTGGGTAGCTACAGCATGGCTGGACAGCAGCCAGGTTCTGCTGCAGGTGGGTCTGGCTGTGTGAGGAAGGTGAAGGGAGCTACACACATCCCTGCTTCTCAGAGTGGCTCAGGGCATGGCTTCTGATAGCTGCAGAAAATGCAATTGGATGCTGGTAGCAGGTGGAAGGAGATTCTCATAGAGCAGTGAGGCTGAACTGCCCTGCCTGCTGCTGCTGGCACATAGGCAAGGATATAAAGCTGTTAGAGAGTGTCCAAAGGAGGGCTCTGAAGATGGTGCAAGGTCTGGAGGGGCCATGAGGAATGGCTGAGATCACTTGGTTTGTTCAGCCCAGAGAAGAACCTGAAGTCAGACCTCATTAGCATCTGCTGCAGCTTCCTCCCGAGGCCAGCAGAGGTGCAGCTCCAATCTCTACTCTCTGTGACCAGTGACAGGACCCAAGGGAATGTCTGGAGCTTTGTCAGGGGACAGTTAGAGTGGATATCAGGAAAAGGTTCTTCCAGAGGGTGGTCAGGCACTGAACAGGCTCTCCAGGGAATGGTCATGGCCCCAAGGCTGCCAGAACTCAAGGAGTGTTTGGACAGTGCTCTCAGGCAGAGGGTGAGATTTTGGGGTGTCCTGTTCAGGGCCAGGAGTTAGAGTCAATGATCCTTGAAGGTTTCTTCCAACTCAGGATATTATTTATGATCTGTGCAAAAAGGGCCAAGCAAGGATAGGGAAGATGCCAGGTGGGAATCCGCTGCCTGCATCAGGGTGGCCACTAACAGTGCTGTCCCCAGCTGTCCAGGGCCACAGGCTTAGGGGAGATCAATTAGGAGAATCTGCTCAGACAAAGTCTAGGGCAGCACCACAGGTCTCTCCAACAATAGTTCCCAGTGCAATTTGCATTTATAAGATTATTGCCATGGCAGCAGAAATTTGCATATTAATAGAAGCCAGTCTTAATTGCTGAGCTGCTCCTAATGTCTTGGAGCAGAAAGGAGCCTGCTGTGATTCACCAAGCTACAACTGCCACTGCTAGGGGCCCTGCCGTCTCAGCCAATTTCCTTAAAACTCTCTCTCCTGCTCCCTTTGCCAGTCCCAGTCCAGCACAGCTCCAAGATCTGTGCAACTGTCCACAGTATCCATTTAGACGTGACATCCCTCTGAAGGTCCTCTGGAACGATGCCCCTGGAATCCATTTGCCCATGCGGGGCTTGTGCTATACACAGAACACCTCCTGTGTGCCCAGGATTGTCCACAGGTGTTTCAAAGCCCAGCCCTGCTGACTGTGCTAAAGTGAGCACAAGCCCTTGCAGAGCACGTAGCAGTGGCACGCCCGGGGGTACAGCTGAAACGACCCTACTGGAGGTAATTCCAGCCCAGCCATCAGTGTCCGTGTGGTTTAAAATGGAGGAGACACTCCATCCCTTTCCTGTCCCTGGCTGGGACAAGCCGGATGGAGTGGTCAGAGACTTGCCATGGAAGTCCTTGAACATCTCCCTGAGATGAGAAGTCTCCCTGCTCCCCAGCACAGGTCGATCCTGGATCCCTAGGGTAGATGCAGGAGGCTTTGCTGCATCCCAGCCCTGCTCATCCTCCTCGGGCCACTCTCCTCTCCCAGCACCTGGACGGCTTCCCTGAGCATTCCGAGGGGAAGACTGGGATCCTGCTACAGCAGCCCCTGCCAGGAGCATCATTGGCCTGGGCATGCCTCCCTAGCTGGGTGGCAATGGAGACTCAGCGCACCTCCACCTGCAGCTTCCACAGTGGGTCCTCCACGGCGAGATGCTTCCCAGGCTCCAGCCCAGCATGGTTCCCTCCTTCCCGGCGCTGAGCGGCAGCGTGGGAAGGCTCTGGAGCTGAGCTGGAGCTGAGCTGGAGCTGAGTCTTCGCCACTGGATGGCACACGAGCCCCAGCAAGAGGAGCCGGGGCGGGTGCTGAGCAAACCGCTGTCGCCTGCGGGCTGCGGGTACCGGAGGGTGCTGAGAGGTGCGGGGGAGCGCCAGAAGGTGCTGGGCTCCCAGCCCCTCAGGTCTGCTCCCTCCATGCCGCCCTCGGGACTGTCGATGGCTGGGTCGGAGCGGAACTCTGACCTTAGCTGAACAGTACTTGCCCCACCTCCGGCTGGTCGTTCAGCCGCTCCTCAAGAGCACACAATTTTCTTCCTGACCAACACTCCCTCCAGATAAGTGTGAGCTTACCTCCCTGGTCCTCGCAGGCTGCAAATTCAGGGAAGTTTTTTAACCTGCCGGCCTTGATGAGCACGGGCTGAAACGAGCTCTTTTTTTAATATCTTTTTTTGTGCCAATGACGCTGCTGGAGGGCAGAGGGTGCCAGCCCAGTCAATAACTCACAATGGAAACTCTTCTCTCCCCCAAATCCCTGACCAGCCACTTTTCTATCTGCCCCTGTTGCCCTCTCAGCCCGCATCAGCACAGAAGTACCTCTGCATCCCTTTCTTCACTGAGACATCTCCACCACCATCCAGGCAGTGCAAGGTGGCCTTATGCTGTGGGATGCCCAGTGCTGTGGTGCTGGGATGGGGCAGTGCCAGGCTGCTCAGGCTGTGGCTCCCCTGTGGGGTCACCCTGCTCCGGCTTCTCCCAGGTGGTGGTGCTGCCACCTCATCAGCTGTGCAGCAGGTCCCTGTGGCCCGGATGTGGCCCAGGAAAGTGAGCGGACAGCCAGAGGAACGGACAGGTTGTCTCTCTGCTGCCCTTGGCCCCATTGTTCTGCCACGGCCACTGTGTCAACAGGAGCTGGAAGAGGAAACAGGGGCTAAGGATATGCCAAGACCCCTGCTGCCCAGGGAAAGATAAGGAGGGAGGGGGCATTTACGGACTGTCCAGGGGTGGCGGATGCAGGAGGTTCCCCTGTGGTGCAGGAGAAGGACAGCATTGTGTCCCCAGACAGCTTTCCGTGTACCATGCTGAGTGTGGGCAGTGTCCGGAGATGCATGGGATGCTCACGTGGTGGTTCAAGCCAGACATTTAAAAAGATGGAAGTGATTTGCCTGTGAAGCTTTGAAGAGGGCTGGCACTGTGGGGAGGACTCCATCACCCACAGACCCTCCTCATGGCAGAGAGATGGCTGGGCTGTGGCTGGGGTTCTTGGGATGTTCCTGAATCCTCCAGTCTGTTCCCAGGGTTGTCTGCACCATCCCAGAGCCCTGAAGGGTGCGATGCAAATCCTGGCTGTGTCTGCCCATGGCCCCAGTATCCAGGCCACTGCACTTCCCAGGAGGAAGGGATGAGTGCCAGGGGAGTGGTGCCACTGCTGCCTGCCCCAGATACCCCTGGGATGCAGCAGTCTGCTGTGCACCTGCTCCAGGAGCAGACACTAACCTTCCCACATCCACTCTGGCAACAAAACAGGGCTAAACTTTGAACTTTGCCCTTGAAAGGGGTGACAAAGCCCAAAGAGCAGCAGCCATGGGCCTGGCCAGGGCTCATAGGTCTTGCTCAGAGCATACACAGGAGACACCCCCACTGCTGCAATCTACTTCCTGGCTCCCAGTCCATGGGTTTGGTGGTCAATGGACCACCACTCTTCAGCAGCTGATGGGCAGCAGCTGAGGAGCTGCTATGCGTGTGTCCTGGACTTCTCCAAGTGCAGCACCTGCATGTCTTTGCAGACATCCACTGTCTGTCTGGGAACCAGAGCCAAGCCTTGGCACTTCCAGCCATGAGTGCTGGAGCCAAGCGCTGGTGCCTTGTCCAGTCCTGCCGGTTTGCAGTCATGTCTGCTCACACGACTTCACATTCACAACGTTGTCAAAAGTGCCCAACATCCCCACAGCCTTCCGGGCGCCCCGAATCCACACCCTCCCAGTCATCAAGTGCTTCCCAGGAACAGTAAGGAGATGTCCAGGCCTGTTTTTCCAGGGAAATCACTGCGACACAATGGCATCTTCAGCTGGAGCCTGGCTTGGCTCCACTGACATGTGGCCAACACCTACAGCCTTTCCTCTCCCTCCCAGCAGTTTGTTTTGTTTCCTTCAACATTTATAGGTCAGCTGGAGTCAAGAGAGCTAATGAGCAGGAGCATGGCCCCAGGAACTTTCCAGGCTCTTACGGTCTAGGGACAGGGTGGGATGGAGAATGCTCAAACAGCACACAGCTGACTTGGGAATCCCTGCATTTCAAGGGTGGTGCAGGTCCAGTTCAAAGATGATGGAATTGACTTGCAGTGAAAGTGAAAGGTAAAGGTCTTCATAGAGAAAGTCTCTGAAAAGAAAATTAGGAACATTTTAATATTTATCACATCAGGGAGACTAAACACCATGTTATATTAAACAATAAAACAGAACAGTTATTTTGCAACCTTTAAGCTATATTCAAATTTATGTTCTCACTGTCAGACCAGATCAAAGAATTTCCTGGGGAATTTATTTGAGGAAGGTTTTTGGGACATACACTTGTGATGCTGCTCTGTTGGGGCACTCGGACTATGACACCAATCATAACTTGCCCTTGTTGTCACTCAGCATTGCTTGCAATGCAGGAACCAACCTGCACATCTGTTCTCTAGTGTGGGAAAGAGCCGGATTGAGGCAAGGAGACTGTGACCTCTCCAGCATCTCTGGCAGACCACTGGACATGCCCAGTTCAGGGGGAGGTGAAATGCAAAAGCCAACTCCTGGTCCCTTGCTGCTGGTAGGTCCCACTCAGAGGACACAGGGATCAGGCTCAGGAGCCACAGCCACACAGCAAGTGAGCACCAGTGGGAGCACAAGGCCTTCACCTGCCACCCATCTGCCCTGCAGATGCAGCACTTCCCAGCACTGCTGTGGCAGGAGCTCCTGGAGCCAGCATGGGATCCAAAGAGCACACCGACATCAGAGACAGGACAAAGTCTGTCAGGACACGGAGAGGTGTGAAAGGCAAAATGCTGTCACATGTGCCTGATCCACGTGACTGTCAGTGCAGGATGTTGCCCACACTGTCTGCCTGGTGCTCTGCACTGGCAACGCATGTGCAGCCAGGTTGGGGATGTCTCCCACCATGCATGTCTCCTGAAGCAAGAAGAGAAGCAGGGAGAATCATCCATTCCTGTGGCTATTGAGTACCTGGGACATGCTGTGTGGAGTGTCCCAAGACAATCCCAGTCCCCTGGCATGACCGCGCCAGTCCCTGGTGGGGCACAGGCCCGAGTGGGTGCATGTGAGGTGCCTGTGCACCCCTGCCAGGGCATTGCCTTTCAGGGGGCTTTGTCCACACCATCGCTAATAATATCAAGGTGTTCTGCCAAGTTCCTTCCAGCAAACCTATGACTTCATTCAAAGTGACAGGGGACCTGATTTATTATACTAACGAGCCAGCGATAAATAAACATGACCTGAGAGAATCCCAGTCCCACAATTCCATTCTTGTTCAGCTCCTTGGGGGAGATGAAAGGTTTCCTACAATTTCCCAGTGCTACCCAGAATCTCCCCTACTTGATCTGCCAAAGCTTTCTCCTGCTGTTGAGCCTGGCATTTGATTGAATTGACAGAAGCAGCTTATTAATTGTACTAATGAGGAGCTCTGCAATATGGAGTGGTGGAGAGAGTCCAGTGTGGCTAATAAAATGCTCAAAGCTGAGCAGAGCATAAGGTCACCGTGTTGCCAGGCTACTGGTTAAGCTGCCTGGAAAACGAATATGTGAACCAGTAGGTGACTCTGGGAAAAATATTGCTCCAGAACTCACATCATTAATAGGACAGTGATGCTTTATTTTTTTAGGAAGAATATAGAGCAGGGAGGGTGTGAGTGCACAGGCGTTGCAACTGAGTGGCTGGGGTGGCTGGGGGCTGCGGGAGCTATGCTGGGGGTGGGATAACAGGGTCTCCTCCTCTCCTGGCCTTTTCCCAGCAGCCGTTTACTCCTCCTCACAAACATGCAGGAGCCCAGAGCCGGGCTCCAGGAGAGGCCTGAGGAAGGTGTCCACACTGTGACAGTTTTGTGTGGCCTGAAGGGAGATTTTTGGATATCTGGTAACAATAAGGGAACTGCCCCGTGTTTGACCTGAGCTAGTTCCCCAAATACCACTGCAGGGAAAGATAAACAAGGCTAATTAGAACTAACGATAACTGTAAATTTGGCAAGGGGATGTTCTCGGGATCTCTGATCTCTTGAGACAGTAATTCCCACTGGGAATTTACCACACAGCCCCCAAGGGTTTATAGCAATAAACAGGAATATTTTTGCTCCACTAGGAAGGAAAAAGGAAAAGAAAGGGACAAATACTGATCTTAATCTCTTTATTTGCATCTAGTTTTGTAGCCCTCATTGAAGTTCTCCAAATTGCACCTCACCAGGGGAGCTTATTCTCATACCAGACTGTTATCTGAGCAAAGCCCTGGAGCACGAGCGTCTGCCTAAAGCAAACACTGGGAAAAGGTCATTAATCTTTCAGGCTCGTGTGGGACTTGCAGCTGTGGCACTGGGGGCTCCCACGTGCTCCCTGTGCTATCTGTGAGGCTTCATGGGCTGCCAGCTGTGTGCTGGAAAAAGTCAGCGAGGTCCCTGCACACAGAGGGATCTCCAGGGGTCTGGAGTGTCCCCCCAGCACAGAGCTGCAGGCCACTGTGCCATGGACTGGGTGGGCACTGACATTTTTCCCCACTCTATCTGCAGAAACAGCCTTTCAATCTGCCAACAGGTGGGCTGGGATTGCCTTTGGGAGAGACAGGTTGATGTGGCTGCGGTGGACAGAGAGTGGCCACCATTACAAAATCCACCATGGTAATGTCAGGAGAATGAGGCAACATGACAGAAATGGCTTTGCCTGGAGATGGGATCATGGAAGATTTACCCATCTAAACA
Source organism: Illadopsis cleaveri (assembly GCA_013399915.1). Classification (NCBI taxonomy): domain Eukaryota; kingdom Metazoa; phylum Chordata; class Aves; order Passeriformes; family Timaliidae; genus Illadopsis; species Illadopsis cleaveri. The sequence continues at coordinate 10,684 of VXBB01020886.1, forward strand.
GAGAGGCCTAGGGAACCCCTCTAACTGCTGTGCGTGTCTCTGGCTGTGTGGAACTGGATCCTGGCCCTGCTCCTGGAGTGGCCATGGAGTGGCTCCTGGGGAGCTGCTGGTTGCTGAAAAACGGCTGGAAAGGTGATGGGGAGATGGGAAGTGTGGGGAGAATGACAGGACATGCTCCAATTGCCTGTGTGCCACCCCTGCCAAATGCAAGCCGGCTCCCTCCTGCTGGCACTTCCCTCGGACTGCAGTCTCATCCCTGGCCCCATGGCTCCCTGCCCCACAGCTCCCCGTCCCACTGCTCCCTGCCCCATGGCTCTCTGCTCTCCCAAGGACCTGCCAGACCTTCCCTCCCAAAGTCTTTGTTTCCCATCTCTAGAAGCCAGTGGATCTGCGGCTCAGGTTTCCAAATTAGAAAACCAGTTTCTTCCCCTGCAAATTGCCCCTGTTTTGTTTTGTTTCCTGAGTCTTCTCACACAGCCTTGGAAGCCAGGCTGCTGCCACTGGGGCAGCCCACAGGTGCTGTGGTGGCTTTTCCTGGCACCCAGGGCCACCCCAGTAAGTATGAGCCCCCTGTGAGCTCTGCAAAACTTTCACATGAATGGGTGTGGGAGCCAGGTGCCTTTCCCAGGGAGCTGCCTGCACCCTGGGCTCAGCAAGTGCAACCTGGCCAAGCACAAAGCTGCAGCTTAGCACAGCCCCCCATGCCAGAAGGTGGGTGGACAGCATAGCAGCAGATAGAGAGCAGGGCCAGAGTTAGGGTTCCTGGGCTCCGGTATCCAGATGGGACACAGCCCCAGGCTCAGCATGGCCTCAGCTCTGGCTCAAGTGGGATTCTGGTTTTCTTCAGACAGAAATGGGTGGCATTAATCCCCTGCTCACCCCAGAGATCCATGCCGGGGGTCACAGCTTCTGAAACCTCACCAAGACCCATGCAGCATTAGGGATGTACAGAAGTGCAGACTCTGCTCCAAACAGGCTGGTCCATGGATTCTGCCCTGTAAGAGGGAGCTTCATCTGAATTCCCCCACAAGGGAAGAGAAACTAAAGATTTCCTGGTGTGAAGGCTCTGCCAGCACTGATGCAGGTCGCCATCCTGTTGCCTGGGGTCTCTTGGGCAGGGCAAACCACAGTATCCTGCCCTCACTCCCACTCCTCCCACAGTGAGGATACCAAAGGCCCCTCTGCCAAGTTCCTCTGCCTGACTCCTCCTGCCAGCTTGAAATTCACTTGGGAAAAAAATACTTAGACTAATAAATAACAACCCTGGCGGCTGGCCAGTGATTCAAAGGCTCCAAAAACGAAGCCGAAATTTGCAGCTGGCCACACTCCCTGCCTGGCTTGGCAACAGCGCCGGTGTCTGAACACCTGCCAGGGCCAGGAGCGACCGCGGCGCCTGCAGCGGAGCGCGCCGAGCCGGCCGCGGGGCATCGTGCGTGCCTTGGCACCGCTGCTGGGCCGCCAAGTGCAGCTGTACCTGTGTCCCGGGCTTTATTCTTACAGAGAGGGATCTTCTGGCTCCTGGGAGCAGCTCTGCCAGGACAAGGAAAACGACCTGGAAAAAAAAAAATGTTTGCAAACAACTCTGCTGCTGTGGGAGGCAGAGTGCACGCCGGAGCTCTCCGGTTCAACACTGCAGTGTGTTGAACACTGCTGCTCAGCATTCCCGCATACTGTGGACCCGCGGCCAGCCAGACTGGCCCTTCACCCCACCCTGGGCAGGCTGGTATCACTGCCTGAGCCAGCTGAGCAGCAGCTCAGCCGGGACGGGTGCCGCTGGGTTGGTGAGAGAGCCGGGGCTGGCCGGGCAGGGGGGTCAGTGCAGTGCTGGAGAGTGAATAGACGGCCGTGAAAAGGCAGTAGAGCCTGGCAGAGAGTCGGGGCTCCTGCAGAGAAACACAAACTTTGATAATCTTAAATGACAAGGAGGCAGAGAGGTGCAGGGGAGTGGAGGAGCCGAGCAGGAGGCTATTGGAAGGGCAGGGCACTGGGCTGCAGCCCCTTGGCCTCCCCATGCCCAGGAAGGGGTGTCATGTGGAAAGGTAATTGGATCCCGGGATTTACTGAATGATACTGTGGATTATTTCACAACCATCAAGTCACAGTGTAATCTCGTTATGGCATTACACACCCACGTGCATGTGGAGCCCTATTGGGCCCATGGCTGGTGACACACAAGGACCTGCCTGGGATGTTTGCTGAGGCTTGATCTAAGACCAGACAGCAGAGGAGGGGTCATCTAGTCAAGGGTGGTTGGTGACATCTGGGACCTGGCATTTTCCAAGACACACAAGAGTCTGGGACAGGGTGCCATGGCTGGGACAGGGTGGCAGAGAGCTGAGCCCCAGCTGCAGGAGGAGCACTGGCAGTTCTTGCGCCCAGCATGGGCTCCTGGGGCAGAGGCACGAGGTGGCCACGCAGCCTGGAATGCAACATAGGTGCTGGGCTGGTTCTGACAGAGCTCAGACACTTAGAGGGCAATTCTCCATCCTGGGAGACCTGAGCCCTGGACATCCTAGGGGAACATGGTCAGGGCATCTCACAAGGCAAAGGGGGCTGGGATGCTGCAGGAGACCTGGAAGCAGGGTCTGCAGCTGCTGCTAGCCCTGACAGATATCTGCTGCAAGCCCAGACCACATGCCTCCCCTCCTGCTCTCTGCACCACAGCTGGCTGCTTTTCCAAAGCATAACAGAGGCAAATCCCGTCTCCGAGACAGTGAAAACACAGCACACCCCCGCGAGGTGTGTAAGAATAGCAGATGAGCCGGGGCAGGCAAACAGCCTTGACCGCAGCTTCCTGCCACAGGAGCAACAAGATGGAGCTGAAGGAGCCCCTGTGTCTCTGCACTGGGGCATTTGGAGCCAAATGGGGACTCATCGGTGCAGGGGTCTGAGACCTTAGCCCACCCGGGCTGGTGCCTGAATCCCCAAAGACAGAGGGTGTAAGGAAACTCTGCCATCCTCCTCTTCCTCCCTCTCCCTCCAGTTCAGGACAGGAAAGTGAAAATCACAGGGCAGCACTGAGAGCTGCCACCACCCAAGCCACGGCACTGGTCACTGTGTGATTAATCATGTTTGGTGCTTGTGCCCTAATGAACTTCCACCCAGAAAGTAAGTATTTGTACCCGGCAGCAACAGGCTTAATCAAAAACAAGCTTTTTGAGTTTTTTTTGTTTGCGCCCAACTGAAACATGGAAATCTGAAACACTGCAGATCAGCCAACTCTCCCACAGCAGCTTTCCAGCAGGTTAACTTTGAACTGGGATGATAACAAATTATCTGCTAAACACACTTGTGGAGGGAGCTCAGTGCCAGTCTGTCTGACTTGTCTTTAGCTGCTCCTGCTCTAAAATTCTAATTTTCTTTGACATTTTGTGTCACTCAATTTTGTTCCTTTAAACCTGTAAACCAGGGAAAGGGTAGCAGTGCCTTTATCCTAAGATGAAGCATGACCTCCTGCTTTAAAACAAGAGTTGGCTTTATTTATCCCCAAGTTGGGCTTGGGGAATAACAGAAATGTTTGTTGTCCCACAAAGACTGGCTTACCAGCTATTATTAGAGCGGTAATGGCAATTTAGAATGAGCTTACTAGGCATATTTAACCCTATTCTCTGATTATGGAACATCAGGGATTTGTAACTGGGGTTGTTGCAAGAGTTTTCTTCTGATGGTTTTTGGAGCCAGCAGGGTGCACCCACCCTGTGCCTATGTAGCTGTCAAGCCGTGGGTGGTTGTGCCACCATGATGGGTCAAAAATCAGTTCATGGGGCACCTGCCCAGTTGAAGAGAAAGTTCTGGCTTGCATAAAAGACTCATTAAACTGCTTTATGTAACTTCTTCTGCCTGTAGAGCTCAGTCACCAGAGTGTGTGTAAACCCAACACAAAACAGCATGTGGAGAGGGCAGGACTGAATTTGCTGGTGAGAGCTAGTTTTGATGGACACTTCACAGTGTCCAAACCTTATCTCCAGTAATGTTGACTTGGAAGGCAGGACTTGGCCCTGTAAATATATTTTCTTCCCCAAAACAACCTTCTTTCTTCTCACCACTATGGACAACAGTATTTCAGAGAGAGAAGAGTGGGACCTGATCTAGTGTGTGGCATCTCTGCCTGTTGTGGGGAGGTGGAATGAAATTATCTGCAAGGTCTCTTCCAACCTGAATGTTTCTATGATTCTATGATTCTGCGATGACCTGCAGAATGGGCAGAGCAAGTAGGGTGGGTGGGCAGAGTGGGGAAACCATCCTAGTGGGATGAGGTGAGAGGAGGGTGCTGACAAGTGGTGGATGTGGCAGTGAAGCAGCAGCTTCCCAAGGACAAGCCATTTGTGTCCTGACCTGAGCTTTCCTGCTGGCAGGGCATAAAATCCCATCTCTGTGGCAGCAAAAGGCAAAGTTGCCAAAACCTATTCTGGGGCAAGGGCTGCCTCCAATTGTCAGTGTACTTTGGTGGTGCTGGACTTAGGCCTCTGTTTGTGCAGGGAGGGCACCTGACCCACTTCAGAAACAGCCGTCTCCAAGCGAGCCAGCCACGGGCACTGCTCCTTGCTCACTTTTGCCCAGGGTCAGAAACGATGCTGGGTTGGGCCCTGGGAGGGAGCAGAGCCTGCAGGGTGTCCTCCCTGCTCAGAACTGGGGCCCCCTCCCTGTCAGCAGCAAGCCTGCGTCGGGGCAGCAGCAGTGAGCTCCTCTCCGGGGATCTTTCCTCCAAATAAGCAGGGTCAAACAAAGCCAGGGAGACAGAGGCTTTNGGAATGTTCAGGTATTGAGCCAGCCCAGAGAGGGAGGATGGGGCTGAATGGTCTCATGCTGCTGCCATCTATGGGGGCAAGAGAATTCGGGGCACCTGGGTAGGGATGCCAGGGGACAGTCGCACAGACTATTGTCCCCTCTGCCTCCCCTTGGCCCCACGAGTGGAGTCATGTTCACTGCACAGGCAATAATGTGACTGCAGAGGTGGTTCTCCTCAGAAACCCAATCTGAACCACCAGGAGCTCACCTGAGGGCTCTGCACTCCCCT
>VXBB01020886.1:15729-56676 GCA_013399915.1 Illadopsis cleaveri
TTGCTGGTGAGAGCTAGTTTTGATGGACACTTCACAGTGTCCAAACCTTATCTCCAGTAATGTTGACTTGGAAGGCAGGACTTGGCCCTGTAAATATATTTTCTTCCCCAAAACAACCTTCTTTCTTCTCACCACTATGGACAACAGTATTTCAGAGAGAGAAGAGTGGGACCTGATCTAGTGTGTGGCATCTCTGCCTGTTGTGGGGAGGTGGAATGAAATTATCTGCAAGGTCTCTTCCAACCTGAATGTTTCTATGATTCTATGATTCTGCGATGACCTGCAGAATGGGCAGAGCAAGTAGGGTGGGTGGGCAGAGTGGGGAAACCATCCTAGTGGGATGAGGTGAGAGGAGGGTGCTGACAAGTGGTGGATGTGGCAGTGAAGCAGCAGCTTCCCAAGGACAAGCCATTTGTGTCCTGACCTGAGCTTTCCTGCTGGCAGGGCATAAAATCCCATCTCTGTGGCAGCAAAAGGCAAAGTTGCCAAAACCTATTCTGGGGCAAGGGCTGCCTCCAATTGTCAGTGTACTTTGGTGGTGCTGGACTTAGGCCTCTGTTTGTGCAGGGAGGGCACCTGACCCACTTCAGAAACAGCCGTCTCCAAGCGAGCCAGCCACGGGCACTGCTCCTTGCTCACTTTTGCCCAGGGTCAGAAACGATGCTGGGTTGGGCCCTGGGAGGGAGCAGAGCCTGCAGGGTGTCCTCCCTGCTCAGAACTGGGGCCCACTCCCTGTCAGCAGCAAGCCTGTGTCGGGGCAGCAGCAGTGAGCTCCTCTCCGGGGATCTTTCCTCCAAATAAGCAGGGTCAAACAAAGCCAGGGAGACAGAGGCTTTCCTGACATTGTCAGTCCAGGCTCTTTGGGAACAGAACAAGAGGGGTTTTGGAACAAGCAGCACAAATACGTATTTACACATGCACACAATAGGTTGTGTGCTCACAGTGGGATGGGAGCACATCGTGGTCGTCCTGCCACTGGGCCCTGCCAGGAGGGGGAAGATGGAAACAGTGACACACTCAGCCACAAAGAAACTGCCAGTGTTGGCTCTCCTGTCTCCCTTACTCACTTCCATGCAGCCTGATGAGCTGTGGGCTGGGTATTTGAAGAGACAGGCAGCTGCACCAGCTGGGGCATTGCTGACAGTGTGGTGCAGGTATCACCTTTCTCTTTTCATTACTGANCCTCAGAAACCCAATCTGAACCACCAGGAGCTCACCTGAGGGCTCTGCACTCCCCTTACTGGTGCAGGAGAATGGGAGCATGTCCCTGCCTTCCTCACTGCAGCTTCTGCCTTTATTCCCTGACAGTCTTCCAGATACACAGCAGCCCAGGCTCTGCAGCATGGGGATCTGCACTGGTGCTGGCCTGGCAGAGGGAGAGGGCTCAGTGCCTTCCCCGAGGACGGAGAGGTGCTCAGCCCTGAGAAGCGGTACACATGGCCCAGGGGTGACCCTCATGGCCCACTCCACAAGTGCCTTCCTTCCTAAGTGCTCGTCATCTTGGCCATCCCAGTGCAGATGCACTGACAGTCAGGGCTCCCAGGTAGAGTGGCAGAAGCAAGCTCCATGCTGTCCATCAGTTGGGTGCTCAAGCCAGCAAATCCCAGTCATCTGGTACTTGCCAGGCTCCAGTTTAAAAATACCTAAGGAAAATAACCTTCCAGGCTCATCAAGGCCAAAGCAATTCTGAGCAGACTTCTGGACAAATACTGGGGTTTGTGTTTTTGTCTGTTTTCAGCATGCACTTGTCTCAGCTCTCACTGCCTCCCCAGTGGGGTCAGGAGGTCCCAATGGCCATCTCAGCCATGTTGTGACTTGGGAGGGGGGTGTCAGGCCAGACAACCACAGTGTGCCATAGGGCAGGTGTGTGTGGCCCTGTTTAGAAGCAGGAGTGGCCTGAAAGCAACTGAGGCCATAGCATGTTTGGGAGTGAGGTGTTTCATGCCCAGGCCTGTGGCACTCGCCCTGGCCAGTGCTCACCCTCTGCTTCAGCCTCCTCCTTCTCCATAACCAGTGCCGTCCTGTTCTGTGCATCTCTGGATTCCACGCATTCATGTCCCAAAGCACCTGGTGGGTCTCTCCAGTGATTACCCCAAGCTGGGAGCGCTGAGGCTGGCAGTCACCAGAAGCAGCAGGAATAGATGCTCCAGTGCTGCGGGCACTCACCCTATGTGACTGGGTGGTGGGACCAGCGTGGCCAGGGACTGAGACATGTTCACAAGGTGTCAGGGTCAGCTGGTCAAACTTCTTGGCTCTCAGGCTTCCTGCAGTCCTTTCCCTTCCTCTTCAGACCTACGAGAGTGCCCCAAGCTCCCCTGACATGATGCAGGACCAAAAATGTCAAGCACTACAGAGAGAAGCCTGGCTTTGTGCAATATCCCAAGAAAACAGCTGCTATAGATGCTACAAAGGAGAAAGAGAACTGAAGCATAGCCTGGAGCTCCAGCTCATCCCCATGGTGATACTACCCTGAGCTCACTGAAGGTAGTATCTTTCCAGAAGCAGCTCAGTCAACAAACCTATCAGCAGTAGAAACTGATCTTAAAGATGCATTGTGTGGAGAGGGAGAGGTGCTGAAGCCTGTTTGGAGATCAAGAGACACAGCTAGGAATGCTACCAACCTCTTGACAACCAGGGATCATGCAAGGCAGGCTGAAACCAGGAGGAAACAGCCTCTCTGGGCAGGGATACAACGGAGAATGAAATGCAGGTGAGCCAGTGTTATTGACATATAAAGTTATTTAGTGCAGGATATGGTTAAACTATTTGCTGAGCCCCCACCTTTTCCTCCCCACCCCAAGAACAGGAATAGAGTCATTAAAACAGCGTGTTCTGGGACAGTGGAGATCCCATGGGAGAGCTGGACACAGCAAGAAGTACACCCACCACTGTGGCCTGTCCCAGTACCCTTGCCTCTTGCCTCAGGGGTCCCTAGCTTTGCCAGAAAGCTTTAGGATAAAGATGATCCTAGCATCTGGTGTATGTAGCAAAACAGGATCTTGTGCTGGTCAGACTGGTTTGGGTGACCCCAGCTTGAAGACAACAACAGTGTTGCTGGGATGCAGTTGGGTGTTCATCCAGCAGCATCACCTCCATGTGTCCTCCATGGTGATGCTCCATTCCAGTGGGCTGTCACTCCCTGGGGTGATATTCACTCACCAAGCTCCTCGTGCTTGCATGGAAACATCAGCCCCTTCCCCTGCCTGCATGGAGGCACTGGCAACACTGACTGTTCACCCTAAAGGATGAGTTACCTGCTTGAGTGAGAGCTGGTGCTGCCAAGATATGCTTGTCAGGCAGCCAGCACTTGGGAAACAAGGAAACAGAATGTGGAAAGAACAAGTCACTACACTGGGAACATATGGGATAGCAATCAGGGAAGGACAGCAGTCCACACACTCCTTGAAGAGAGAGCAGAGACCCTCATGAGTGAGTCTTCACAGAGCGTCGAATTAGTATTGGAAAAAGGACATTGAACAGCCTCACTTTCCTCTGGTCCAGGAATGGAGGGGCAGGAGGAACAGAGATACTATTTCTTGTGCCAGATAAGTTCCTTGGCAAAAGGTGACGTGCTTGTGCAGGCTGCAGCATGAGGGGCCCATTGAACACAACCAGGGAGCTCTTACCCCAGAGCATGAGGAGGAGGCACAGTGCAAGGGACAAGGAAGGACTACAGCAATGGTGACATCTCAACTTTTGCCATGTGGTCTCTATGGGGTCAAGGGTCTCTTATTTCTAGGTAGGCTCTTCAAGGAGAGGATGCTTCTCCTGGCAGCAAAGAGCAGGACTGGCAGCTGCCAGGATGCAGCTGGACCCAGCATAGCCTTCTCTTTCTTAGGCAGGATGCAGCAAAAACAGGTGAAAGCAAATGCAGCAGGCAAAGCTCTCTACAGGGCACAGTTACCCTCTTCCCATCTGGAACAGCAGGACCAGCTGACTTGCTGCCACTTGCCTCTGACTGCCATCGCTACACACTATCCTCCTCACTCCCTTTCCCCTGGACCTCACAGGGAGGTGGCAGTCCCTTTTGGTCAGGGCTTCTGAGAAAGACCACAGGAGGTTATCCTCCTTCTGCTGGCCTTACATCATCTCATGACCCAAATCACTGTCTGTCTCACCACTCACTGGTCACACAATGCCCCAACAGCTGATCTCCACTGCCACTAGGTAACAAGTATTGGGCTCTCCATGCTGGCAAACACAGGTCTCTCTGACATAACCACAAGTGTCAGGATCCAAGGGAGATCTCTGGGGAGTCACAACCTTGTTAAGTGCTGGTCTGCATTGCTGGGCAATGTGTCTGTGAGCCTGACACAGGCAGCAACAGAGCAGCAATGGGAGTCCAGACAGATAAAAAGTGTTGGCTTAAATGAGCATAGAAATGAACACAACTGCAGAGGTCTTCCATGGTGTAAGTGGCCATTTTGAACATCTTAGCAGGCCCTTTCTTTCTAAGGCAGATTATTTTCTAAACAATGACAGAGGCTGTTACATCAACACACTCCTGAAGAGTGTCATACCTATATCATCCATGGAGGAGAACTTGCACATTCCATGAGGACAGTGATCTGATGCCTTTTCTTCTGCTTCTATTGTCACAGGGTAAACCCAGAGCCTGGAAGCTTAGTTGAAGTGAACTGTCAATCCAAAAGTTCAGAAAACCCTTTTCCAAAGCCTAGTCAGGAAACTAGGATGGATATCTCAATAGAACAGACTTTCCCAAGAGATTTCCAATAATTCCTGGATTTGGACTCATGTTGTTACTTCTCTTATCAAGCAGGACATGCGTATTCGTGACAGATGAGGACTAGACTTCTACATCTGCTAGAGACATTAATTCCAAGAGAAATCAGAACTAATGATTATGTTTTGAGATTACTAGAGGTCCTTAGTGTTTACAGTGGAAGACAGAAAACCTGAATTTGTACTGCTCTGCTGAAGCCCCTCTCACATTCTGAAAATGAAATGGTTTGGCTATCCTGGATGTTAAACTTGATCACTGTCCGCTACAAATGCAGTCAGAAGCAGGACTGTGAGGCTGCTTAGTGTCGCTTTTCAAGGACAGCTTTGTTGCCCAATATCCTGAAATAATATCCTGTTTTCCTCACAAGAAAAAAAAAAGTCCTAATAGGATTAATATTAAATCTGTCTTTTAAAGGAGACAAAAATGCAGCAGCACAGAGCAGGAAGGACTCCTTCCCATTTTCAGTAAGATGGAGACACAGCAGGAGCAGCAGGAATAGGAACTGCAGAGATGTCCTGGAGCTTCTCACCTGCCCTTCCAGCCCATCACTCCTCTGGCAGCTCCCTGCTCACTTGAGCTCTGCTATCTCCAGCCTCTTGTTTTGCACATTACTCTAAAACCCACCCAACTGGGGCACTGCATATCAGTGTCAGATGAAGAACATGCTCTCTGGCTTCATTCATCCCAGCAGTACTGAGTCTTCTCAAAGGAAACTTCCAGTTTCCTTTGAGAAGACTGGAATCTACCACAGCACTTCCCACTGCTCCTCCCCTGTGGAGCAGAGAACTTGAGCCTAGGAAGGATCTTAACAGCAGAGACAAGTGGCACTTTGAGTTTGATCCAAAATTGCCCCTTTGAATTGTTATTTATCTTGTTGTTTAAGCAAAACAGAGTGCAGGCCTCTCCCTGCTCAGTCACACAGGAACAGATGCATCAAGAGATCCTCCCACCCACTCACTCTTTGGGTTATGGTGTCTTACCTCAGAAGTGGGTGAAAGAGTTGGTTGTAGTCCCTGACCTTTTATTGAGTGCACCTGGTCCATTCAGTGCCTCAACACGTTCAGAGTACACCCGTGATCATGCTTGCTCTGATGGAGGAGCAGTGGTTCCTTTGATATGGAAGTGCTCTCACCTCCTCACAGCTGCTCTGTCTCCATCTGTGGAGTGTCCCTGTATATTCCCTTCTTTCTCTTCCTTGACTCACAGTTGAACTACACCACTCTTCTTTTGGCTGTAAAACAAATTAGAGCATTAGACATGCAACCCATAAATCAAGTAGCATCCATTGGGCTTTGGGATACAGCAGCCAGAGAAAAACATTCCCAGGTAACAGTCCCTTTGTGCAGGACTTGGGACATGTGGGGAGTGAAGAACATGGGATGGATGGCTGCCATAGGCTGGTTTGCGTCCAGAGATGAGGAGCTCTGCTTGGGATGGGAGCATGCTACCAGCAAGGGCCTCTCCCATGCACTGAGGTGTTTGTCATGCAGAGCCTGGGACTGTTTTATCCTGCAGAACCAAACTGTGGGTGAAATGGTGAGGGCATCCAGCTCCTTCACATCCCTGGGCACAAAGGCCCAGCTGAAATAACTGTGATTCACCACAAATGTCCCCTGTGGCAATGTGTTCTTATCTTCATGGGAACACAGCTGCCACTGTGGGCTGGCAACGCTAAGAAATGTGGTGAACACAAAAGCATAATCGTCAAGCAATGGATTATAATTTTAATGGATTTTTAAGTGCTGATGGGTTTCAATACAGACACTGTATAGCATTCTGCACCTGAGGGGGTCCAGGACCACCGGGGGCGGGGGCAGGGCCAGGTATGCCAGGAATGGGGCCAGGACTCCCAGGAGTGGGGTCAGGATCCCCAAAAGCAGGGCCAGGAACCTCACGAGTGGGGTCAGGACTCTCGGGAGCGTGTCCAGGACCCCCGGGAGACATGAGGGGCCGGCAGTGAGGAGCAAGGGGACCACCTGCTGCTGCCCCGCGAGTGGAACTCCTGCGCCCAGTCACTCCGTGGGACAAGTTCAGGGAAATCCCGCGCTGCCGCTGCGCCGAGCAGTGTCATCCGGCCCGGCCTCCCGGCACACCCGGCCCCGATCCCCGTCCCGCCGCCACCGGGGGCCCGTAGGGGCCGGGGCGGGACGTGCCGGGGCGGTACGTGCNACTGTATTGGAACCGCCGCTTCGGACTCCCCCGCCCTCGAGCTAAGGGGGGAGCCATGTTTTGTTCCCGCTCTGGTATGGCCGCGTGGTGAGGATCCCACAGTACCCTGCCCCGGCCGCCCTCGTCCCTCTCTCACCGGCAGTAGCGCTCTGGGGTTGGGGTTTCCCTGGCCTCCTTCTCCCGGTGAACGGTGAGGATGGATGGTGGTGGCCTTGGGGGGCCCGGGTAGCCCACTTGCCCCGAGGTGGGGATTCCCACTTGCGGGAAGCTCCTCGTTCCCCCTGCCTGGCCCCTCAGGCCGCTCCCCCAGCTTGTCTGTGGGGCCGCGTGGAGCAATCTCCGCACCATTTGAGGGTGCTCGATAAACGCTGGGGTGCAGGGAAGCGGTCATCACTGTGTGTGTTTGGTTCTTGATAAAGACAAGGGAGGACCTGGAAGTAGCGTGGGAACCATGTCCTGGGAGTGGATCTGCGGTGTTGGGCTGCCCGGGGGTACCTTCCGTCCCCATGGGGAGCACTCCTGCAGCCTTCATCACCTGGTGCAGCCTTCATCACCTGGGTGAGCACTACATGGGGATGCCGCTCGCACCGGCCTTCAGTTGATTCCTCTTGGCAGGTGCTCAGAGCTGGACCTCGGGCATTCCAGGCTGCTCGGGTGGGTGAGTCACCCAAGTCCTTGAGCACCGTGCTCCCCTGCTGGCTGTGCAGGGTGGACTGCAGAACCGTGCTCCGGCTCCAGGAAAGGTGCCTTTGGCACTTGTTTCTGCCTTGCTCAGGGAGGAGATGATAGTAAGGTCTTGATGGCCCCATACATGTTTGGGGCATGCATTCCACCCTCTGGTGTGTGAATCACTAAGCCGGTGAGGCGTTGTGGTGACCAGCAGTAGAAAGCTGGGGCTGCTGGAGTTCACTGGTGGCCGGTGGTAGCTTGCACTCATTGGGTAGCAAGGGGCTGTCAGAATGCTCCTAGAGCCAGCACCTACCAGCTCTGGTCCTGGGGTCAGCTCTGGTTGAAGCCTGGTGGCCCCTGATAGGTGTTTACTGGCCCCAGGGTGAGATGCTCGGGGGAGTTCAGCGGGACTAGGCTTCAGACATGCTGCTGGAATGCTTCACCCACGGTGGGTGTTGCAGGTCGGGCAGGAGTCCTGCAGCGGAAGGGTGCACAAATGCATCATGAAAGTGAACAATGCTGGAGGGTTTGAAAGTTGACTCAAGCAAAGGCAAGAGTGTTAACAGGAGTATCAGAAGGAAACTGTGAATTGTATCTGCAGCAGCAGAGGTGGGATTTGTGTCCTGAAACAGTAAATGGCCTGAATGCTCATACCCTGTCCTTTAAAGGTGGATCTTTTGCACAATGGTTACTCATGTTCTCAGGCTTTAAGTTTCTTCTGAGGAAAAAGGTGGATTTTCTTAGTTGCATCACAAGGAAGCACGTATAATGATTCTGGGTTTGTGCCTTTCTGTGAGCCTTATGTCTTTTTGTGTTGCGCAGGCATTCCATTTTCATGCTGAGTGAGGTAATTTAGTGCTGCTGGATTCTCCTGGGTGTCTTTGCACTGAGGTTTCCTTGGCTGTGTCTGGAAGGAAAGGAGCAGTGCTGAGAAATGGGCCAGGGCGCAAGGAACAGCTAGGGTGTACTGGGCATAAAGAAATCCCCCAAACTCCTGATAGTGCCTTTATTGGGGAGGAACTTTCTTGATCTTAGATGAACTGCTGGGGTGATGGACCTCCTAATTACAAACAAGTTCTGCTAGTGTAAGGCAAATCTCCCTGCCCTAAAGTCGTGGGGGTGCCTGTGGCTGTCCCTGCCACCCTTCGGAAGGTGTGAAACATTTTTCTCTTCCAGGAGGTGTTACTTAGAAAAGTTGTGAATGGTCGCATGTGCTTTCTCTTGGCTCCTATTTGGCACAGTTGGCCTGATTTATCTGGCAACTAAGGTGGAAAATACCCAGTGACTTTCATGCTATCATTTTATATCTCCTTTATGGGAAGTTGAAAAGCTGCACGTAGGTTTGGGAGGTGCATCTCATTAAGCCCTGTGGTGCAAATCTATTGTTGCACTTTTATGGCTTTCCCATTTCCTCCTCTGGAATCAGCCTATAACAGACTCTTAAGAAAATGGGAGTCTCTCACCAATGTATCGGTATGACTCACTGTGTCCTTAGAGCTGTGGCAGAGTAGTTATTCCAGAGTAGTAGCCAAGGAAAATCCACGTGGGGCTGTAGTTAATTACTGAAACTGCCATCACCAGAGTGCTACTGGGCCCCTGGTGTGACCTCCTCTCCTGCCTCCATCCCAGTGCTACCTTGGTCCTGGTTTGAGGGCTGGGTCCTCAGTGTGAGTGTCCCACTTCCATCCATGTCCTCCTAGGTCCTTGGTGTGACCTCCTCTCCCACCTCCACTCTTGTACTTCTGGGTCCTTGGTGTGCATGTCCCACCTCCATCCTGGTGCTTACTCATCTGTGGTTTGAGGGCTCGAAGGTAGCAATAATGTGGCAGTGCCTGGGATCAAAATTCAGACTCCTGCTCTTAGGGAAGAGCCAGCCAGTTCTGTTTGATGATGACCGCTGTGACTTTTTGTGATTTTGCAGCCCCCTGCTTTGCCAAGACACCCGGAGCTGTCTCTGGCTGGCATTGTAGGTCTCTAATGAAAGAATGCCAATGCTATTCCATACAACATTTTTCTCATTCTGAGGATTTCCGGGCGAGCACAGGGTGTCCTGGGAGCGTTCCTGAGCACTGCTGGTGCGGGGAGGATCAACTCTGTGTCCTGGCAGAGCATGACTTGTGCTCAGGGTGTGACCTGGGGAAACCCTGTACACGGGTTTGAGCACCCCCTGTCCCCTCCTGAGACAAGGGATTGACTGGCAGCTGGTGCTCTGAGAATCCCTTTCCCTAGGGATGAGGGGACAGTTAGAGAGGAGACTCTAGGTGCTGTACTGGGGACTGAAGCTGATGTGAGCCCAGATTATATGCAAGAGCTGCTTGAGTCACATGATATTCTTGTAACTGGTCTGCAAACGCCTCTGGCTGCAGGGTTTTGGGTTAGAGGGCTCTAGAAGAGCCATGACCACAGCCAGGCTCTGGTGTAGAAATAAGCCAGACTTTCTCACTTGGGCTTGTTGGTAGCTTGCTTAAGCTTGACTTCATGCTTTCTCACAGCAGTAAGATACTTGGTCCTTACTGGATGTTGCTGATGTTATCAACCAGGCACAGCAGCCCCAGATGGGAGCTTCTCTGGGGGACACAAATACCTGCTCATCCCTCTGGTTGGTTGGCTTCCCCCAAAGCTGCCAACAAACTATCCCAACCTCTCACTTTGCAGGGCAGCTTGCAGCTTTTCATGCCCTGTGTAATGCTGGGAGTGTTTTGGGGGCTGAGGGGCTGTGTCCACCAGAGAGACCAATTGTGCGTGTCCAGGAAAAGTCCGTGGTTGTGCCTGGTGGAGTGAGCAGGATGATCTGTGCCTCTGCAGGCTGAGGCTCGTGCTGCCAGTGGGGGAACTGGAGGAGCTGTGCCCCATGGCGTCTGTCTGTCTGTGTGCTGGTGTTGGCTCACGGGCCCGGCAGACCGGGGCATGTCTGGGAGTGTGTCGGCCATCCCTGGTGGGAAGAGGTACTGACTGGGCTGGGCTGCTTCTGGCCAAAACCTTGAGCTTGCCTGTGCGGGCTGCTGGCCTTGAGTGAGCCCTGCCTGTGCTACTGACCTTGGCTCACCCTGGCAGCAAAGACTGGGGCTGAGCAGGGCCTCAATTGACTATTGTCCTGGTGCAGAGCCCTTGGAAGCGCTGAGGAGTCACGTAGGCCATGTGCTGCCAGGTTAAACCCTGGCTGTGGGTGCCTGCTGGAATTAGAGCTCTGTGCATAATGCTCTAAACCCGCTTAAAACTGGTGAAGGTGGTGTGTCAACTCCTGACAATCTCTATTTCCTCTTACTTCAGGCCAGAAAAGGCCAAATTTGAAGCTATAGAGTGTTATTGGCTGTGAACAGCTGGTGATTGCTAGCCCCTTCATTTCCCCAGCAAAAGATCTCAGTTTAGTTTCAGGGATCAGAAGATATGTTGGGGGCCTGCCAGCTCCCCATGCTGGGCAAATGTCCCATGGATGCTTATGGCCCTGTGCTGAACCTCTTGTGATGAGCTGGTCTTGGGAGGTTGTGGTGGGAGGGGTGGATGTGGCTAATCCTTTGGCTAATTCTTTGGGCTGGGCTGATGGGAACAGGCTCCTGTGGAACAGCATCCCCCTTTCTGCTGGGGGCTTGAGGGAAGAGCCCCCTTGGGGTGTGCCATCTGTGCTGCTAGCAAGGGGCAGCTTTGTGCCCATCCTGCCTGGCCTAGGTGTTTCAGTGTTGGCATTCCCAGGGCAAAGGCTGGGTCCAGCTGATGAAGGCACAAGGGGCCCAAATGGCCATTGGATAGCTGGGACATCCCTGGACATTTTTTTGCTGTTGAGATCCTGCTCTGGACAATGCTATGTCCATCTCAGAAGCTGGGGGAACACCAGAGGAGCAGGAAGCAAAGATGGCAGGGCTGGAATGAGCCACTGTGGATTTCACACCTGCTAAGATGCTGGGTGAACTTCTGCTGGCAGCAGCCCAAGCCTGTGTGAGGCTAGCTGATAACTAGGCTGATTATGGGTTATGGGAGAAAGATATGGGGCTCTCTGCCTGTCCTGCTCCATGGGAGGGAGAGTTGAGGCTCCTTGCCTGCCCTGCTCCAGCACCCAGGCACTCTGAGAGCTGTGCTCTCAGAGGGGAAAGGCTTTGTGAGCTCAAAGGGCAGCAGATGCCACTGCATGTATGCACAACATAGGGAAGCCTTGAGCTGGAGGGATGTGTGAGAAGAGGCAGAGGTGTGTTGTGCCTGGACAGGGCCTCTGCTTGGATGGGAGAATGTCTGTCTTCCTTTGACCCCAAAAAGGAGTGGTGTGAGCCGCTTCAATAAAGGCTTTGCCCCAGAAAATACTTGGGGGCATTTGCAGCACTTTATAAATGTGAGCCTCTGTCTTTCTGTGCTGGAGTGCTGCCAATCTGAGCTTTCAAAGGCACAGCAATTTACTGCATTATGTAACTAAAAGTCTTGAAATCATACTGTTCCAGGCCCTACTCGAGAAAGGATAACTGCTTGTGGGTGGAACCTGGGAGATGGCAGGGCTTTAGTCTCCTAGGGGTTCTGTTTTGAGGTGATACCATCCTCATTGCTTCAATTCCTGCTCTTGCTATTGCTGTGCAGAGGAGCGTGGCTGTAGGCTACCCATTCCTGCAGATTAGTCAGAACTTTTATAGGGAGCAGTTGTGATACTCAGAGCCATTACTTGGTCTCATCAGTCTTAATTACTGTAAATATGGTTATTTTATTTCGTAATAGGACAAACTGTAGCTGGCTGCCTGGCAGCTGTGAGTTTGATTTCTAATCATGTCTTACATGTTGCAGTTCTTCCAGAACAGAGCTGAAAATGTCATAACTATGAGTTCTGGTTGATTATGGGGTTTTTTTATTTCCCGTTTTGCAAAAGGGAGGGAATCTTTCTGGTTGGGCTGGCTGCCTTACATGTGCTTTATTTTTTTTCCTCAGTTGTTTGAAACTACTTCTGTGTGAGGGCAAGGAGTAAATTGTTGGGAAGGCTAATGGGGTTGAAGGATGAACTTTCTAAAACTGATCTTTCTTAATAAGGATTTTCAATGAGTCAGGGAAAAGTGTTGTGGCATGCAGAAGTCCTCGTGTAAACTCTCTGGCGTCAGACTTTGGGAATCTTTGGTCTCAAAACCTTGTTCAGCTCAAAGTTTTAATTGTGCCTCAGCAATGCAAGAGAGGTCATGTCTAACCTGCCAGAAGCCTTTTATTTTACAGAGAGATGACACCTCAGCACCCGCAGGAGGAGGAATGCTGCTTGTAGGGGAAGAAAAAATAAATTAACCAAGCCACAGATATTTTGGAGCAGTTGAGTTCCTTGGGAGCAGTGGAAGAATTAAACCAGTGTATATGTTAGGAACAAAAGAGAAAAATCCCCAACACCTCATCTGAACTCCCTCAGCCCTTGCCTTGGATGGCTTTTATTGCCTGTAGTTTTAATTAATGCTCACAAGTAGATTATATTCCTTGCTGGGAGCTTTTATAGCCAACACCTGGCAGTTTCAGCTTCCAAAAATGTTTTGGTAAGTCATTGTGGTTGGATGATGCTTTAGGGTTCACTGAAGACTGTGAAAGCTCAGTGTGACTCAAAGCAAGAAGTGGCAGAAACTCCAGTGTCCAGCTTGTGTGGGGAGGGCATGTTCAGCAATTCCCAATGCTTATGGTGGGTGAGTGGGCTGCTCTGTGTTCCAAGAGACCAGACTGCATCGGGAGTTTCTGTAGAGCCTGGCAGTTTCCTCGGTGGCTGCTTGTCCCAGGTGGGTGCCCACAGGTGTGTTTTGGCCCAGGGATCTGCCTGCAGCCAGACACCATAGGTATGGGCTCATCCTGGTGAGTCCCAGAGAGGAAGTCAGAAGAAATAGGCTCTGGCTCCTGGGCATAGTTCAGCTGCGGACGTGCCAGGAGCAGCGTCTTGTCAATGATTCCTTTGTTGGAGTGGCGGGTGGCTTGGAGCTGCTCGTGATGGTCATGTGTTGCACTGGCCAGGATGCAGGAAAATACCCTGCCAGTGAAAAATCATTGTCTGGGTCACAGTAAACCAGTCTTAGCAGCTTACAGAAACCGACCTCCTGTGCTTTTCTTCCTCTCACCCCGTGTGGGTCCGGGGCGTCACCTGGTAGGCATCCCCGTGGCCAGGTGTCAAGTGGCTCTGGCAAACCTGGTGCTGTATCAGATAACTGCTGCCAGTACCTCCAGTGCCAGGTAGGAAGGAGCAGGATCTCCCCATGACTGGGTCACCAGCTGTGCTTCAACCAGGACACCAGGATCCCAGCCTTGGATGTGCACCAAGTGACACGGAGCGAGTGAGAAGGCAGGAGCCTGTAGTGTGTGCTATAGGGTTGTGCCAGGTAGATGCTGGCATGTCAGCAGGCGTGGATGAGATGGTAATTGCTGTGAGCTGGGGTGGATACAGGCTATAAATAGGAGGCTGCACCTCTCTGAGCCAGCACCACACTGCTTTGAAGTTGTCACTCTGCCTGGTATGGCCTCAGGAGCTCTGGAAAGGGCTCTCCTGCTTGAAGGTGGCTTTTTCCTTGAGTGCAAACCTGAGCAGCACAGAGCTGTGGAGCAAGGGACAGGCTCTAGTGAAGGAGCTTGATGTTGCCCCTTGGCTGATGCACTTAATATGGGTGGGTGAGGTGGGAGTATCTCTAGCTGTGAGGCTGGGGAGGGCTGCAGTGCACCAGAAAATGCCTTTTGAAATCCCTGGAGGCACACAGGAGTTCTGGGGCTGGTAGTGATTTCTGTTGCTTTGCATGTTGTCACCTTTGTTTGTGAGCAGCTGCCCTTGTTACGGTTCCATGCTGTGATGCCTTGCACTGCTCTCGGCTGTCTGGACCAGCCTACATTTGGAGTAACAGCAGCTCTGGAGTGTGATCTAGTTCTGCTGCAGCATGGGCCCACGCATGAGCAGCCTCACCCTGACGGCCTCTGGATTGTTCCCAATCAGCCTCTCCGAGGGGATTCAACACTTCAGCAAAGCTGAATGACATTTTCCTCTTCATTTTGCTTTTTAGTTGCTGCTGGTTTTGAGCTTTTTAGGTGAATTGTTTTTATTCTTGGGTGCATTGTGAAACCTGCTGTAGCCTTTTTGATCAAAGAAGAGGGTTTGGATGCAGTTTGGTCAGGAGGTGCCCTGCCAGAGTCAAACAGCAGGGGAACCAGGCTCTGCTGGGACTGCTCTGTGTGGATCCATCTCCCCCTTCCCTGGTGGCATATAGACGCCTTCCTCAGTCACTGCTCAGGCTAACTTTACCCACAGTCCCTTGACCTTTAGGGATGGAGGGTGTGCTGTGTCACCCAACTGCCCTTTTTCAGCAGAAATAGGGGTGTCCTGTTTGGCTTGTGCCTAGGGACTTACTTCCCCTCAGTGTGTCTGCATATAATAAGCTTGATGTGCAGCTCCTGCTCTAGGTGGCCTGGGGCTTCTTGGGATTTTGCAGTACTGGGGTTGCACTCCTGGGGATGCTGTGGGAGCTCTGCCTATGCAGATGAGCCCTGGCTGCTGTCACAGACACCGCCTGCCCTTTCCAGCTTAGGTCAGGGTGTCACGTCTTAAATTTGTCACTTAGAAATGTGTGCTGACTGGGACTCTTAAAGGCCAGCTGCAATCTGAGCATGTGCTTTGGGGCAGCCCACTGTGCTGGTGATCCTGGGGTGCTCACACCTCTCAGATCAGCTTTCCTCATGGTGGTGGGGGCACTAGTGCAGTGCCAGCCTTGCAAACTGAGCTTGAGCTGTGCAGTTGTATGCCAGGAGCAGAGATTCTGCTTTCAGCTGAGGCAACACTTTGTCGTTTGCAGATCTTTGATCCCCGACTGAGTCATCGCCGACTTGATTCAAGATGCCACCGGCCATCGGAGGCCCTGTAGGATACACTCCTCCTGAAGGAGGGTGGGGATGGGCTGTGGTCATCGGAGCCTTCATCTCCATTGGCTTTTCCTATGCCTTCCCCAAATCTATCACAGTGTTCTTCAAAGAGATCGAGGTCATCTTCAATGCGTCCAGCAGCAAAGTCTCCTGGATTTCCTCCATCATGCTGGCTGTTATGTATGCAGGAGGTAAGTGGGCTGGAGGCAGTGGTACACGTGCTCCTGCATCACAGCACAAGATGCTGCTCTCCTGCTGGAGCTGGTGATTCCCACCTGACTGTAGTGACAACAACCAAAATTTTGCTAAAACTTGCAATTCTCTCCTTATGTGAGAGCAAAACCTCCCTTAATGAGTTTTCTTAAAGAAGGTTGTTCAAAAAGTTCCATTTAATGCCCAGAATGCAAAAACCGGGTTAATCTGTCCTCCTTTGCAAAGCTGTAAAATCTTTCCGGGGAATTATGACTTGTGTAATTCTGCCCTTGTCCCTGTTACAGCAGGCTGGAGATGCTGTATCTGCTCTCAGCATCTTCCTGAAGGCCGGGGAGCTGCTGTGTCACATGTGGCAGCCCTGCTCTCAGGGGCACTTTCTTTCAGCTAAGACAATGATTTTTTTAATTTTTTTTCTTCATTTCAGGGAGTAGTGGGCATATCTAGGGATCTATCCCGAGTTTCTCGTCAGCTCAGTTGTGCTTAGAGTGCACTGAAGCCTCATGCCACATGTAGCTGCTTGCTGGTGCCAAGAGGCAGTTTGTGCTTTTTGAGGGTGGCAGTGTGCACTGGAAATACAGAGACATGAGCAGAATAAGGCAAACCCACCTAAACTAAAACAGCTCCCCTCCTTCCCCTGTCCTTCATAAGCTGCCTTTTGAAGGTTTTTAATTCCCAAGTTGGGTACTTCATGCGTTTTTTTAATGGATGAGGAGCATGCAGAGCCTTCTTGGTCTCTAGACCCTGGGGTCTTGTATGTGCCTGCAAACACAGTGTTGTGCTGGGTTGAAAGAAACACTGTGAGCCTGCTGTTGTGGCCACTTCAGAGGCAAATGGGAGCTTGTCCCTGCCGCCAGTCCCCAGCTGGCGAGTTGCCTGCAGCCTTGTTGGATTTGTGCATCCAAAGGAGCTGACGTCAGCTCCCGGCCAAGCACGAGGCTTTTCCTTTGCACAGAACAGGCTCTGCTTTGTCCTCGCTCAGCTAGCGAAGCGACCAGCACATTTCCCTGCTCCAATGTTGTAACAAGCTTGTAAACCGTGTAACTGCCTTAATGAGCCCCAATCTGGGCCATTCCTCCTCTCCCAATAGCTCAGAGCTGGTTGTTCTGGGGGCACTGTCTGGAGCTGCCTGGCAGCAGGGGTAAGAACTCCCTCCTCTGGTACTGAAGTTGTGGTTGTCCCCATGTGCCCCTCCCTCCATAGTGATACTGTCTCTCCTGCTTCCATTGAACTGTTGCCATGAAATTCCAGCAGCTGCTGGTCTTGAACCGCTTGCCCATATGGTGGCAGGGATGCCGAAAATACTCCAGATCTACCTGGGTACATTTTTTTCCCCCAGAAGGTGGTTGGATACTGAACAGGCTTCCCAGAGCAGTGGTCACAGCCCCAAGGCTGCCAGAGCTCAAGGAACATTTTTGGACAATGCTCTCAGGCAGTAGGTGGGATTGTTGGGGTTGTCCTGTGCAGAGCCAGGAGCTGGACTTGATTCTTGAGGATCACTTCCATCTTGGGATTTTCTACGATTCACCCCCAGCTGCTGAAGCATAAGAATTGCTGCTGCCCCACTCATTCCTGCCTGAAACCAGACCCTTTACAGAGTCTGAATTGCACTGGAGGAGTCCTAGCATGCATCCCATTTTCACTGTCTCCTAGGACACCTGCTTGCTTGGAGGTTGAAAAAGTAGTTCATCCTCTGGAGGAACATCCTGGGCTGATGGAATCTCACAGAGCTGGGGCAGCTTCTGTCCTGGGCAGGCCTAGGTGTGAGGAAGCAGCACATTTCCCTATAGCTGCCCTGTGCAGTCAACATCAGGATGCATGGATGTCATGGTGTCAAATGCCCCTTTGTCAGCTCCATGTTGGGATTAGATTCCATTACTTATGTGTTTTTGGCAGCCTGAGCAATCAAGTTAGATCAGGTAATGTTTAGTCAAAAACGCTTCCTGTGAATCTAGAAAATAGGAGTGGGTGTGAATTATTTTCCTTTAAATAAAAAGGAGGGGGGGGTATGGGGGAAGTTGCCCCTAGAGTGCCTGGCACTGCCCAGCTGGGTGGCTTCCTGCTGATTGCCCTCTGGAGCCTGCTGCTCCCAGGTGGACTTCCCAGAGGAAAGGCTGTGGCTGCCTTCAGACTCTGTTCAGGTGCATCACGTTTGCTGAGTTCAAGGTCCAGGTTTTGCAAAGTGCTGAGTGCTCTGTGGGGCTTGTGATGTGGCAGTTCCCAGGTGCTGCTGCTGCCTCTCACAGGACCAGGGCCATGGCCCATTCCTGGTGGCATTGCATTGGAGCCTCTGGTTAGCAGAGAGCAGAATGCCGTGGGGCTGGGGGCAGCCTCTGCAGTGCCAAGGCTTCTGTAACCTGCTCCAGGCTTTGTTTAAACTGGGCAAAAAGGTCAAGTACCATTTGAGGACTTATGAATAACATGTTGACAACCTCCCTGTCTGTTAATGGCAAAGCAAGGTCTGTTAATATTCAATGGATGTTCATTCAGTGTATTTAAATACATTTTAGTGTCTGTAGAGCATGCTTGGCAGTCTCTAATCACTGTTTGCTTTGGATTAAAGCTCCTGGTAGTGAAGCACTTGAAAGGGCAATTGGACCCTGTCTGCCTTAGGGGTAGCAGTGAAAACAGAAGCACCCCTTCTCATGGGTCAGTGCTGCTTCTCCCTAAGCCAGTGGGAGCTTCACCTGCACCCAGAGAAGGTGTTTCCTCACAGCTTTGTCTGGTCTTGATCAGAAACCTCTGGCAGGAGATGGTGCAGTTGCTTTGTGGCTGAGACCCCAGCCCATGGTGGGTGGGTGGCTGCAAGTGGGGCAGAGTCCACAGCACAGCATGGGGCAGATGGCTTCAGCCTGTTCCAAAGCTCTGACTCTGGGGGCAGCTGGTGGCCAGACAGCTCCTATTTCAGCCCATAGAAGACAACTTGCTCAGAAAGTCAAAGCTTTCTGTGCTTCAACAATTCTCTCTGTTATGGTTGGTTTAGATTAGATATTTAGGAAGAAATTCTTCCCTAAGGGTGATGAGATGCTGGCACAGAGAAGCCTAGAGAAGCTCTGTCTGCCCCATCCCTGGAAATGTTCAAGACTGGCTTGGATGGGGCTTGCAACAACTTGTTCTAGTGGAAAGTGTCCCTGCCCATGGCAGGGAGTTGGAACAAGATGATCTTTAAGGTCCCTTCTGACCCAAACCATTTTGTGATTCTCTTATCTCCAGCTGCCTCTGAACCTCCTGCCCTTTCTTCTTACCCCAGTTCCTGCACTGGGAGAAGCAACACTGTGTGAAAGCTGGAATCCTCTGGCAGTAAAGCTGCAGTGTGCTTGTGTGTGTGTTTGGTCTCTTATGCAATGATAACTCCTCTCTGGATGCATCTCCTTTGTTTGCCCAGGTCCCATCAGCAGCATCCTGGTAAACAAGTATGGCAGCCGGCCCATCATGATCGCAGGCGGCTGCCTCTCCGGCTGTGGGCTGATTGCAGCCTCCTTCTGCAACACGGTGGAGGAGCTCTACTTCTGTGTTGGGGTCATAGGGGGTAAGTGATAGCTCTGCTCTAGTGGGGTGGTGAAAGGAGCAACTTCAACCTGCTAATTATTAGAGGTCTGATTTTGCATAATTTCTGGTTCTTGTCACTGCCTGGGTGCCTCTTCTTTAGCTGGCAGCAGGGGCTGACTCCTGCTCATGCAGCTGGGAAGTGGGTGGGTCAAGTGTTGGCATGGACTGGGGCACTGGTGGAGTCACCATCCCTGGAAGTGTTAAAAAAGCATGTGGATGTCACACTTGGGGACATGGGTTAATGGTGGACCTGGCAGTGCTGGGGCAGTGGTTGGACTCCGTGATCTTAGAGGGCTTTTCCAACCTAAATGATTCCATGATTCTAAGCTGGAAATGGAGCTGTCCCACCAGCCCTTCTGCCAGTGCTGCTGGGGGTGCCCAAGCTCTGAGCCCCTTATCTTTCTCCTACAGGCCTTGGACTTGCCTTCAACCTGAACCCTGCCTTAACCATGATCGGCAAGTACTTCTTCAAGAAGCGCCCACTGGCCAATGGGCTGGCGATGGCGGGCAGCCCCGTCTTCCTCTCTACCCTGGCACCCATCAACCAGCTCTTCTTCGGCATATTTGGCTGGCGAGGCAGCTTCCTCATCTTGGGTGGCCTCCTGCTGAACTGCTGTGTGGCTGGATCCCTGATGCGGCCCATAGGTCCCAAGCCGGATCAGCTGAAGAAAGAGGCCAATAAGGAAGTGCAGCAGGAGGCTGGGAAGGCGGGGAAAAAGGATGATGGTGATACCAGCACAGACCTCATTGATGGAAAGGCCAAGAAAGAGAAGAGCTCATTCTTCCAGACAATCAACAAATTCTTGGATCTGTCTCTGTTCACACACAGGGGCTTCCTGCTCTATCTGTCAGGCAATGTAATCATGTTCTTCGGGTTGTTTGCTCCCTTGGTCTTCCTCAGCAATTATGCAAAGAGCAAGAAGATTGCTAGTGACTCTGCAGCCTTCCTGCTCTCCATACTGGCCTTTGTGGACATGGTGGCCAGACCTTCCATGGGACTGGTGGCAAACACCAAGTGGGTCAGGCCCCGCATCCAGTATTTCTTTGCCATCTCTATTATTTACAATGGGGTTTGCCACCTCTTGGTCCCCATGTCCACCACGTATGCTGGCTTCTGCATTTATGCTGGCTTCTTTGGCTTTGCCTTTGGCTGGCTGAGCTCGATCCTGTTTGAGACCCTGATGGACCTGGTGGGAGCTCAGCGGTTCTCCAGTGCTGTTGGTCTGGTGACCATTGTGGAGTGCTGCCCTGTGCTTCTGGGACCCCCTATGCTAGGTAGGGTGTGCTGTGCCTGGAGAACTCACTTGAGGACATGGTTTTAATGGGGTGGTGCGGGGTTGGTGATTGAACTTGATGATCTTAAAGGTCTTTCCCAATGTTAACAATTCTGTGATTCTTTGACTCTGGCTGTCCTGCCTGGACTTGCTGAATGGTGGTGGGTTCCCTTGAGCCATGGGCAGCGGTCAGAAGACCATCCCAGCATCTGAGGAATGGCCAAGGAAGTGGGATCTGAACCACTGGCACAGGATAGGGGAACAGGGAATAAAGGAATATGGGACAGGTCCTTGCCTGAACGTGAGGGTGATTGGCTTGGGCTGCTCTGGGGAACATCTCCATGACCTGGAGCTGCTCTGGGGGCATCTTACTAAACTGTCCCTTCTCTTGTCTCTTAGGGAAGCTCAATGACATGTATGGTGACTACAAGTACACGTACTGGGCCTGCGGGGTTGTCCTGATCATCGCTGGGATCTACCTCTTCATTGGGATGGGCATCAACTATCGCCTGGTGGCAAAGGAGCAGAAGGCAGAGGAGAAAGCGAAGGATGGAAAGGAGGAAGAGACCAACATTGATGAGGCTGGGAAGCAAAAAGCAGCAAACAGTGGTGTGGCCCCCTCACCTAAGAAGAATGTGGAGGATGGTGTCAAAGAGGAGGAGAGCCGCATGTGAGGGACCGGTCTTAATCCCGGAGTGTCGGAAGCGCTGCTGCCCTGGTGCGGCAGCTGGGGCAGAGCTCCACTGGCGCTGGGTGGCTGTGAGAAGTGTTTAAACCAGGTGTTCATTTTAAAACAGGCTCTGAATTGTCTTTCCATCTGTGTTAAACAAAGGTAACAGGACTACATATGCAGTATCCTCGTGTGTCCAGGGGCAGGGGGGCTTTTACAGTCTGGCTTTTTAACAGTAACATGAATGTACTAATATGTGCCTTACAGTCTCCATATCTAGCTGAATCTGAAGGAGCCTTAACTCTAAACTGTGCTTTAGCTCTGTATTCTGCTTGGGATTGGGGGGTGGGGGGATATGTGTGTGTTTTGGGGAGTTTTGTTGTTAAAAAGCCATAAAAAGCAGGATACTGGATTTGTTGAAGCATGATGGGCTTCAGGGCCGGCCCTGGATGAATACTGCTTCACACGCTTCTTACTGCAGGCCCTCTGCGGGGGAGATGTGGGCATGGGGTGAGGTGCTCCTCACTCCCTGTGCCCAGTGCCTCCTGGCTCTTTAGGTGGTCTTTAGGTATGTTTTGAAAACAGTTTAGCTACTGTAGTTCTTTAAAATCCCTGTTTTTGTAGCTGTTTTCTCATGGGATGTTCAGGTTGAAGAAAGGTGGCTGCAGTTTTTGTTGGGCAGCGTCACCCGCTCCAGGGCCGTGGCAGCCCTGCTTGCCCAGGCCTTCTGTGGGGAGTGTTGGGGTCCCCTCTGCCTCCCCACTCTGCCTCAATAGTGCCTCTTCTCAGCCCAGTGCTGGGTGATGTGAAATGGGTTCAGGTTTTGGTGCTGGCATTCACGCTGCTGCTGGCTGTGCTGCCCCATCCTGCCCATGGGGTGGGTTTCCACCAGAGCATCCCATCCAGCCAAGTGTTTTGGGTGCCTGACCTTGGGCAGAGTGGTGAGGTGGGAGGAGGTGGTATATCCCTGAGACTTTTTCTGCTTTTGCTCTTTTATCTGTTAGAGAAACCTCTTTTACTTGCTTCTGTTCAACTGAGATCTTAAGGCGGTGGATGCTGAACCTCTCACATCTAGGACACGTAAGGGGGAGGAAAGAATTTGTACGTATTTATTTTTTATTTTTTAGTGTTGGAAAATATCTCAACGTACGTGGAGCAGGTTAATGGCTCTCAAGTTCTAGTAAATGTTGATCAGAATTCATGTTAAGAGGCTGAGTTTTTTCAAATAAACTTGTTTTTTTACAATTTACTCATCAAATGTTGAACTTCTTTCTTAGAAGTGATTTCTGTGTGCCAGATCACATAGATTTAGGGTCAGTTTTGGGGAGAGAGTGAGTGGGGCTGTGGCAGGGCTTGGCTCTCCACTTGCTGCTCCAGCACCCTGTGGAAGCTGAACACATACTGAAAACTTGAGACACTCCTTTTCAACTGGAAGAGGAGGCTTTGGTTAGCAGTTGGGATGGCTACAGCATAGTGTCCTCATGCACTCTGGTTTTCAAAACCTGTAAAAACCATTGAGAACCCCCTTGATTGTGAGGGGGAGGGGCATGCACTTCAAAGTCTGAGTGATGCACAGATGCTCTTGCTATCTGTTTCCTTCTGAGCTGAGTGGAACCACACTTGTATCAGGCTGAAACTAAATGAGGGGTTAAATGAAGGTGGTCTTGAGGGAGTTGTTCTGGGGTCCCTGGATCTGTGGCAGGTTCAGGCCCTGCATTGCAACTGCTCTCCTTGCCCTCCCTTGTCTGCATGGCCCTTTTTGCCTTTTTTTGGTCTAAATATCTCATAAAGCAGCCTGAATTGTTGGGTTTTTTTAATAGTGTAGATTATAAAGCCAGGGGAGTATTTTGTACAAGAGGATGTTGTACAGTTACTGAGCTGTGATGTTGGAAAGCCAGGTAATAGTATTTTCATAGCTGGAGTGTCTGGTAGACCACAGGGATGGGCTTATGTCACAATAACCAACCCCTGGGAAACTGCTCCTGTTATCCAAGTTCTTGTAGATACAGACAAGGTCGTCTCTGTGTGGGATGGTCTGTGGTGGGACTCAGTCAGACAGGGCTACAGGAGGGCCTGGGCTCTTTGCCATACCGAGCATTGGTGATGCCTGTTGAGAAAGAGCATGTGTTCTCTGCAATGCAGGATGTGCTCAGCCTTTCTCTGCTGGTCCCTACCTTTTGTGGGCATTGGGGATCCTGTCTGGCCTCTGTCCACAGCTGACATGGATGTTCCTGTAGTCAGCACCACTGGAAGAGGCTCACAACTAGGGCAGGAAGCCAACCCTGCTTCTAAGGAAAAAGGTGTTTAAATAATTTCCTGCTGCTTGGATGTGTGGCTCTCTGGGAGCACTTCAGTAGTAAATCCTGCTTGTTCTATGCTGGTGACCTCCATGCCCTATCTGAAGCTGGGTGTCAGCCCTGTCCTTGCTCCAGGATCTCCTGTGGGACTTGTTCCTATGATCCAATGCTGTGGAAATGCAGGTGAGAGATGAAGGTGTCTGTTGGATTGGGTAGAGAAACTTAACTCTTGCCCTGTATTAGGCTATAAATTATTAAGTGCCCTGATTGGGGTAGAGCACAGTCCTTGCTATGGCAGGCATGGCACCCCCCCAGGGCATGGTCTCCACCCTGGGCCAGCCTCTCCCACCAGGCTGTCTCTGTGCCTGCTCATGGCTCTGCTCTCAGGAGCAGCAGAGCTATATTTAGTTGTGTTATTTCTGCAAGCAGAGTTATCTGCAATGGTGGGAAGTACGTGACCTGGGCTTCCAGAGCCTCTCACTGCTACGTACCTGTAAAACAGGAGTTAAATTAGGCACAGGGCTCCAAAAACCAGTGGGAGCCCTGGCTTTAGCCATGGTGACAGGTGAGTGGGCAGCGGAGGCTCAAACCAGCCCTTGTGTTCCAGGGATACCCTGCAGGTTGTGAACCCATTGCACTGCCTAACTAGAGGAGATAGGGATCTGCTGGGGTGATCCCTTTGCAAAAGACCTCAGTACATCCATGGGGACATGTGCTTCCCTGCTCTGCAGGCCAGGAGCTGTGAGTAGTGGAAGTATTGCTGGCCGGATTCCTCCCATTCTTCCACAGGTTTCCTCTGTGTACCCAGCCATGTCGCCTTCCTTCTTCCAAGGATAGCAAAATAAAATTCTCTTCATAGCAAGCAGAATTGAGGAAATACTTGGGAGCTAATTCCCCTGCAGTTTGTTTTCCCAAACATCTGAGGTTGCCGGCCAGCAATGCTCTCCAGCAGCTAGTGGGGGTTGGGGGCTCCTAGAGGAGCAGGGGGTGGTCCAGCTGCTGGCTGGGAACTGCTGGCTGCTAGTGGCAGCCAGGATTGTTGATGGTGGGAGCTGGGATGGGGCAGGCAGACCCCAGCTGTCCTCCCTCCTTTCCTTTCTTCCCTGTGTTAGGGATTTTGGGGGCAGTTCACTGGTGAGCCCTCTGGATACAGCGGTTATGGGCTGGGAAGCTGCTGCTGCTTCTGCTGTGGTGTTGGGCTATCCTCCACTGCCTCCCTGCAGGGTGCCCAAATGCACCCCAACCCCATGGCTGCCTTGGGCCCATTTTCCCTGGTATGTGGGCCGTGGTGCCTGTAGTACTGTGAGAAGCCAGGCAGCCCCACAGCCCTTCATCCACAGACATTTCCAGCCTCCTGAAACAGCCTAATCCTTCCCACAATGCAGCACAATCCCCTTCCTGGGGAGAGGGGAGCCCAGCTGCAGAGCTCATTCATGTGACAAGCATGAGGAGGGGATCTGGGTCCCTGCCTGCTCCTGCTCTGCCCAGGGCCTTTATTCAGTTCTTTTGGGAGATTTGGGTTATGCTGATTGTGCAGCTCTGTCCAAGCTCTCTGGGCTGCTGCTCTGCAAACAAATGCTGCTGTTCCCAGCCGCTGCCAAGGTGCTGGTGGGGCTGGGCCAGGCAGGGTGGGCAGCTGCTGAAAAGGTCTGTCTGTCCCATGGCCAGCAATGTCTGGCTGTGGCTGTCTGCCCTGGCTGGGATGGGGCAGAGAGAATTAAGAGTCATGGAATGGTTTGGGTTGGAAGGGACCTTAAAACTCATCTCATTCCACTCCATGTCATGGGCAGGGACACTTTCCACTAGACCAGGTTGCTCCAAGCCCCATCAACCTGGCCTCCAATGCTTCCAAGAAATGGCAGGGTGATCAGTGCCACCCACATTGCTGCTGCTAGCTGCCACTTTCCTGCTGCAGGTGGGTATATGGGGATGACCACAGCTGTGCAGTGCCCATCCTGACTCCCACAAAAGGGTTTGAGCTGAGCCATGGCTGCAGAGACACTTCCTCCAGCATCACTCAAACCACCCTGCTTGCCGCTGAGGAACAGAAGGAACCTGTAGGAACTCTTGCCCCGTGGGGAAGCCTTCTTCTTCTTCCACCTTGGGCTGCCTGTGGGACAGGGGTGTGTCCAGGTTTGTGCCCTGGCACAGACCAAACACCCTCGAGGTATGAGCAGCCTGATTTAGCCCTGATGTTGGAGAGCTCTGCCCATGGTCTGGTGTGGCATGGCACAGGGATGGATGTACAGGAATGGGCAGATGGAGAGGGCCATGGCTCAGCCTTTGCTGCCTGGGCTGGGCTCTGTGGGGAAAAAAACAACAGCCCCTTAACAGGAGCAAAGCAGAATTACAGGACATAGAGAATCAATGGCTGTAGGATCATCATCAATTATTTTCAGTGAACATTATATTCTGTTAATGAGAGGCCTTTGCTTTGTTAGAGTGGGGGGTTGAGCAATGCCCCACTGTCATGGAGCCAGTCTGGGAGGGGGTGGTGAGGGATACCCCACTGTCATGGAGCTATTCCAGAGGGGGTGAAGGATGCCCCAGTGCCACGTGGTGATGGGGCACACACGTATGGCCAGAGTGGCTCTGTGAGGCGCAGGCTGTGTTCACTGCAAACACTGCCAAGGACAAATTGTGCTGCACTTTGCTCAGGCTTTTCCCCTGGGTGGACCCAGGACCTTTGCTCTGCTTAAGGCAGAGATTTTGTCATCCTCATGTTGCTCAGGTGCAGCCTTAGGGAACGGCCCTGCGATCTGGGCTGTGTGGTGATGTCCAGGCAAGTCTGGGATGTTGCTGCCATGTCCCCATGGAGGGCTTGAGATGGTCTAATGAGTTAAAGGGAGAGAAACTGTTTGGAGGCACACAATGGGCAGATTGGTCCTGTCTGTGCTGTGGGCTGGACTGTGCATGATAGGAAGAGGCTGCACTGGCACCATGATTGGCCCAGGCACACCCTGATCATCCCAGGTTTTTTACAGAGCTGGCAGATGGGAAGTGTCTGAAGCTGCTGGGGCCAGTGCCTCAGCCAAATGCCTATCTATGCCCACTCCCCTGCCTGCCCTGCTCACTAGGGAGAGGAGATGCTCAGGGCAGGAGATGCTCATTGGGGGCAGACACTGATTTCCTCTATCTAGTGACCAGCAATAGGACCCAAGGGAACAGCTGGAGCTGTGTTGGGAGGTTTAGGTTGGATATCAAGAAAAGGTTCTCCCCCTAAGGGGTGAGCAGAACTGGAACAGGCTTCCCAGAGCAGTGGTCGAGTCCCCAAGGCTGCCAGAGCTCAAGGAGCATTTGGACAATGCTCTCAGGCACAGGGTGGGATTGTCTGGGTTGTCCTGTGCTGGGCTGGGAGTTGGATTTGATGATCCTTGTGGGTCCCTTCTTGCTCAGAATATTCCATGATTCTATAATTTACCCCCTGTAAATCAGTAAAGCCTCCTGGGCCACAGAGCATCATCTGCTCACCCTTGAGCTGTCGGACTCTCAACAGCAGCTTTTGTTGCTGTGCTGCCCTGTGATGTTTTTCCATGATTCGATATGCCTATAATTATTACTATTAATAATCAGAAGGGGCTGTGCTAATGGCTTGTAGATTTACAGCCAGAGCAGCTGGTCACCGGTAAAATTAGGGCTGGGGCAGAGCACCAGTGACCCACACTAGGGGAAGAGCTAACAAGCAGGAGGCTGCACAGTCATTCCGGAGTCAGATCCGGCTCCATGAGCACCCTCTCGTGGCAACCACTTTACCCACGGCCCCGCTGCCCCAACAGCACCTTTGCCTCCACTGTGCTCAGAACCCTGGACTGCAGGGGGCTGGATGCTGCAGCCTGGCAGCTCCCACAGCTCAGATGTTCCTGCTGTGGGAAGATGAGGTGGGGGAACAGTGACACAGGATGTGGGGAGACTGATGAATTTAGGGGTGCAGTTGGAGCCAGGACAGGATCCTCCAGGGGCTGTGGGCAGGGCTGAGATAGATCCCAGGCTCCTGCACCTGTGACTGGTGCATGAGAGCTAGGAGTAATTGCACTGGGAAAAGACTAAAACTGAGTAAATCAAACCAGTATGATCTTGACCGTGATTAACAGAGTATTAACTAACTATATACCCACAGAAAGAAAGATTGCTAATTACCTTCTCTGGAAAATTAAGGGGGAAAAGACAGAAAATGAAACGTTTGAAATGTAATTGGAGACCACATGTTGTACATAAGCCTGAGCCTGTTTTTGTCAATTTAATTGTTAGCAATTGGAGATCAGTGTCTCATTTCCACCTCCTCCCTGTCAGACTGGGGGCTGAACCCGTTCATCAGTGGTGCTGACCTCCCTGCATCCTCCACCCAACTGTGCTGGCCTCCCACCTCACCACCAGCCTGTCCCCAGCCACTGGCATGGGGTGTCCAAGCTAGGGGGAGCCAAGTGGTGTCATGAGGGCTCCTCAGCCAAGAGCCTGTGCTGCTCCCACATTTCTAAGACCCCACCGACCCCTGCATCGATCCCCTTTCTTTGATGTCTGTGTTGGGAGTGCCCCTGATCTGCAGACAATGCCATGGTGAAGCTCAGCAGGCTTTGAACCGCACTAAACCATGTGAAAATTGAATCAGATGCAGTCAGATGACTCAGTAATGAAGAGCTGAGTCCCCCACTGGGGTGTGACACATCTGTGATATCTTCATTGCTTTTATCTGCATGGAGGGAGCAGATTTACCAGGTGGCTTTTCAACCAAGACTGCAGCAAATGGGCTGATGATTATCCCCTTCCCAGAGACATCGCAGAGGTTAATCCCTTGGTCCACCCCAATGCACCAGGATGGGGGAAGCTGCTGGTAGAGAGTTTGGTTCTGCACCATCAGTGGGTGCTGTGGAGCATTGCCAGCATCCGCAGCTCTGCCTGGCACCTGTATGCAGCCTGTGCCAAGGGCAGACACAGTTCCCAGGGGACACCCAGTGGGCTTTGGAAGGCTTTTCCAGTGGGAGTGTGGCCTAGCAGGAGCAATGCTGGACTGGCTGAGAAGCCAGCAGAGTCCCCTGTGGGGCTCTACAGGACATCACAGCTGGTGACAGGGCTTCAGGCTGGGGCAGAGAGCAGAGCACTGAGGGACTAATGCATAAGTAACATTCTAAAACACTTACTCTCATCCAGAACATTTTCTGCTCCTACATCAGGGCAGACCCAAGCTTAGGAAATGGCTGAGAAGCCAGTCATGACACCATGTCCTGGCACAAACCCTGGCTGGCATTGGACCACCCTATCCTTCTGCAAAGTTAAGGGGAAAAGGGAGAAAAAGCCACAACTGGCTGCAGTCTTGGCATCCCAGCAAAGGCTCTCAGGCCGCCCCAGCACTGCACCCACCCATGATGTGCAGACACAGGCATCACTCCCCTCAATGAGTGTCCTCCACGATGCTGGAGATCAGAGCGGAAACGGGGACACACAATTCCCCAAAATAGCTTTTTGATTCCGTGGCCACGCTGATGCCAAAGAGAACATCCGTGCATCAGCGTGGGGGTTCCCCGCACGGGTGGCAAGACAGGTCCTATTTGCTGTGCGGGGTGCTCGGGGGGGGCCGGGCGGGGACAGGCCGGGGTCGAACCTCTCCGCTCCCCCGATGGCCGCGGCCGTTGGCGGCGGGGCCACCAGAGGGCGCCCTGCGGCCTCGAATCGTTCCCGGGATGGGGCAGCGGCGGCTCCGGGAGCGGCCCCGACCGGTGTCCCAACAACTCCCCCCAAAATCCCATCTAACCTGCCCGCTGACAGCGCGACGCCTTTTCCCCAGTCCTGCCACTCCAAGCTTTCGTCCAAAGTCCTTCACCAGGTCTCTTTGAGCGCCTTTAGGCACTGGAAGGAGCTCTCAACTCTGCCTGGAGCCTTCTCCAGGCTGGAAAGAGAGGGCATGTTCTGCAGCTAAAGTAAAACAATTGCTGCTGTGCTGGTCCTCTGGCTAGTTCGTTATTAGAGATAACGGACTTTGTCTACAGAAGAGGAGGCCCAGAGGCACATTATCACTCTCCACAGGAGGCTGTAGTGACATCGGGGCTAGTCTCTCGCACTGCAGCTGCAGTGAGAGGTCCAGAGGAAATAGCCTTGAACGAAGACGGGGGAGATTCAGATTAGACACTAAATTTTTTTTTTTTGTGGTGGTAAGAGTGGTCAGGCATTGAAATAGATTGTCCAGTGAGAGTGTGGAGTCATCATCCCTGGAAGTGTTTAACAGGTGTCTGGATCTGGCACTGGGTGATGTGGTTTAGGGGTCAGAGTGGCAGTGCTGGGTT
This sequence comes from Illadopsis cleaveri, assembly GCA_013399915.1. Taxonomy (NCBI): domain Eukaryota; kingdom Metazoa; phylum Chordata; class Aves; order Passeriformes; family Timaliidae; genus Illadopsis; species Illadopsis cleaveri. The sequence goes on from VXBB01020886.1 coordinate 45,417, forward strand.
GACAATTGGACTGGATGATCATAAAGTTCTCGTCCAACATCGATGATTCTATAATTCTATTCTACAACAGCTTTCTTTAGCCTTGAACTTTTTGAAAAAACAAACTAATGAAAACAACAAAAAACCAGGAAAAATAAGTACCAGCATTCTCAAAATATCCCTGTCCAAGTAGAACAAGCAGGATAAATGCACAGCAAGGCTGAATAAAGAAGTGCTGCTCTCAGCTGCTTCAGAGAGACAAGAAAGAAGGAATGAAAGTACAGCGTGGGAGAGGAATTAAACTTCACAAAGATGGAACTCTGAGCATCTCACTGAAATGACCTTCACCTGTGAAACCTAGAGGAAACCCACAGGATTCTGCATTGCTGTCCCTCAACCTTTCCTAGGAAGCTGAGAGCAGGCACCTGGCCCTGATGCTGGTGAGAATTAAAACTTCCTCGAGGCAGAAAATCCATCTGCTGCCACACAAGGACTGAGCACACAGCTGGCATCATTTGACACACAGAGTTATTTAATTTACAGGATTTATGGCCTCCAGTGCTTCCTATGTTTTCTCTACCTTCTCCTATTAATCCTTAATCCACTATTATAACCCTTAGGAAATGATTTATATATACATATTTTTTTTCAATTTCCATCTTGGAAATGGTACCTACCAGCATCACAAATAGCTCCAGAGATTGGATAGAGATGGTGGGGAAGGGCCAGAGGAGATAACAGGGCTAACTGCCTGGCAATGATTTTGTCCTGTGCCCCAGTGTCCCTGCACAGCACCAAGCCACAGGTCCCCTGTTCCTGCCTACACCAGAATGGTGTGGCATGGTCTGGACTGGAGAACAGTGGGCACCAGCTGGAAGCAAAGCACCAGTAGCCCAAATTCCAGTGGCCACTGGACTACTGGTCTGTGTAATTTTCCTGTCACTGCAGCCACTATTGGGAGTGTGAGCACAGCTGTGCCATCGGCTTCTCAGTGTGCCATCTCCAGAATTAATGACAATCGGCCAGGGGCAGGGATTATTATAGGGAAATTATGCAACTAAATAGGTTGTTAACAAGTTGATTTAAAATTCATAAATGAGGGAGGAAAAGATAACAGGGCAGAGAACAGCAGGCTCAGATTAATTTAAACTGTTTGATGAGGAATCAGTGAGGTGGGGAATGAGATAAGGGAGGAGGATTAAAGGGAGTTCCTATTTAAAATCAGTTTGAAAAGGTGCCAGAACCCAATCCATTGGGACTTGGTCGTTGTGAGTCCTCATTGCTCCTTTCATTAGTTCCAAACTCCTTGGCTGTACTTAGTGGATCCCAGCTGGGGGGAAAGGGTGGGCAGGGGCTGACCTCCCACCAGGGGCTGCAGAATGGCTTTTCTACCCCAAATAGATTTGCTCAGGACCACAACAGCCTGGAGAAGAAAGAGCAGCAACAGGTCCAAGTGATGGGTTGGTGCTGCAGAGGCACAGCTACTGCAGGAAACCGAGGAGGAAAGGAGAGGTGCCTACAGTGCTTCTGCCAGTGACTTCTCCACCATCCTCAGACATGTTCTTATGATGGGTTTGCATAAGTGAGGCTTGGAAGACCAACCTGAACATGTTCAGTGACTCATGTCCTGGCTGAAGACACAGCAAAGCAGAGTAGAGAAAGCTGGCAGCTCTTGTCCTATTATGCCTAGTCCTTACTGAGGGTGAATATTTGCATTTTAAAAAATAATTTGCTAAATCATGATAGAATCCTAGAATAGCTTGGGTGGGAAAGGACATTAAACTCATCTTGTTCCACACCCTGCCATGGGCAGGGACACCTTCCACTAGAACAGGTTGCTACTCCAGGCTTTATCCAACCTGGCCTTGGATACTTCCAGAGATGGGGCAGCCACAGCTTCTCTGGGCAGACTAATGCCAGGGCCTCACGACCCTCACAGGGAAGAATTTCTTCCATATATTTAATGTAAATCTGTCTTTATCTAGTTTAAAGTTGTTCCCCCTTGTCCTATCTGCCTGTGTAAAAAGTCACTCTCTTATTTATAGGCTCCTCTTTAGGTGTGGGAAAGGGCTCCAAATTCTCCCTGGATCCCTTTGTTCTCCAGGCTGAACAGCCCCCACTCTCTCAGCCTATTACACTACTTTCATGTTAAACTTTGTCACATCTCTCAGGAGAGGCAGCTCGTGGCAGTGCCGGATGTGCTGCAGGGACAGTGCCTGTGACCACAGCCTGGCATTGACTCCCTGTCTCAAATAAAGACCTGCTCCCAAACAATTTACAAACAGGAGACATACATAAAACTCAATTACAAATATTCCAGCTTCGTTTTCACTCTTGGTGACTTGTCAGTTTGGCAAACATTGGTGTTCAAAACCATGAATCATCTGGGCTCCATTTGTGCCATCCGGCTCCTCACCTCCTGAGCCGGCAGGTCTGAAATACTTTCACTGTGTGTTTAACTTCCCAAATAATTTATCAAACACAGCACCCAATTAAACTGCCCTTCTGTATCCATTAGCCACTATATTGATCTTCTTCTTGCTGCCTTCACTGCTAGCTGTTGGTCTCAGATTTGGTTAAACCATAACTATTATTGCACATCTTCCTAAAATCCTACTGATGAGCCTGCACTGAGAATCACCTGGGTTTGCTCCACTCTGCCTGTCTCCAGCTTTACATTCTACCAGCCCCTGGGGTTAAAGAAGACATTCTATCAGCCCCTCAGCTGCTGGTGACAAAAGGCAAGAGTAGGTGCAGAAATACCAGGTGTCTCAGCAAATCCAAAGCTTTTCACTGCAGGGAACTAGTGGGGAGGGAGGTAGAGGCTCCTGTTTGCTCCCAGCTGTGGAGACAAGGGCCACACTGGGATGTGCCAACATCCAGTTTGCATCCCTGCAGAAAGAAGACCCATTATCCTTGCTGAAACCTTCAGGTCTCAAAGCATTTCAGATGTAATTTGGTTTCTTAATGCAAAATGGAAATGCATTCCAGGTCCACAGGGCCAGGTGCAGCCATGCTTCCTGCCACTATTCCAGTTAAAAGCCTTTTGGAGAGTGAGATGGTGAAGGGGAAGGAAATGATGGCAGAACAAAGGGGTGCAATGCTACTGCCATTCCAAAGGCATTGCAGCTCCACGGGCTTTAAATATTTATAATTATTTTTCTTAGCTCCTGAATTTTGAAACAGTGGGTGTGTGGTTTACTCTGCAGGAGTGTCTGAGTTACATTTTTTCTGAATGAACAGGGTGCTGTAAGGATTGCCAGGGATTCACCCCGTGCAGCGGGGGTGCAGCTCGGCACTGAGCCCTGCCAGAGCCGCTGGCCCAGCCTGTGTCCCTGGGGGTGCCAGAGCTTGTTCTGCAGCTCCTGGGCCTGTTGCAGCTGTGACTGGCACAGCCCAAGCAGGGCATTCAAACAAGAACAGCCGACAGCACCGGGGGCTCTGCTCACTCGGCACAGCGCTCCCTCCGGGGGTCTCAGAGTGAGGAACGGCTCAGTGCAGCTCCCTCCTCTTCCCTGCCAGCTCTGAGCCTAGCCAAGGAGCGCTGCTCAGCTCAACCTTGCACACAGGCTGCTCTGCAGGTTAGTCTAAGAGCCAGTATTAACCGAAGGGGATGAGATCACAGAGACAAGACCTAAGGCAAGGAAGGGACTGGGAAATGCCTGACGTAATCCAGCCTAAGGCTTTGAATGCAGAGCAGGATCCACAGTCCTGCTTAGAAACTGCACAATCCTGCAATGATGGAGACGGCTGGGTAGAGGCAAGAAAAATTGTTACTTGGCTGCAAATCACCCTCTGTATTTTTAACTTCCCGTGTATCAGCAGCCTGCAGTCCATCAAACAAAGCAGAGAATGCCAGATGCTGTGGTATCAGGGAATTACCAGGCTTTGCCTGCCCATCACAGGGAGTTCCCCTTTTCCTCTCTCTGCTCTTCATGGTTACCTAAAGCTGCTGGGTTTTCTTTCATTGTTAATGTTACTTAAACCCAGATGGATTTACAGACTCCTGGTCCTGGGCACAGGCTCCTCTCCAGCACACATCCCAGAGGTGTGTTAATTACACAAGGGGGGCATTAATTAGACAAGGGTGCAGTGGCAATAACACGTGGTGGATGTTCAGTCCTCCCACTCTCTGCGTGTGAAGTGGATCAATAAGCAATTCAGCCATTAGAAATAAAGCTACTCCTATTATCTGCTGATCAATAATTCATTAGTCTTGGCTGTACCTGCCTTGGAGCACCTCTGGAAGGAGAGAAGCTTCCAGCAGGCAGAACACGGGCAAGTCAGGGGATGCAGCAATGTTTTCCCCTCCAACACCCCTGTGAACCTTTGGTGACTGAGGACAGTGGGATTTTCTGCACCCCAGGTCTGTATCTATGATTAAAATGGAATAGCAAACAGATTTTTATTATTGCATATGCCCAACCTCCCTGTCCCCCCTGCCCTCCCCCTGCTGCTCTGCACTGCCCTGACTGGAAATGTTGGCAGTAATAAATGGCTGGCAAAGCAATTATACACATTAAGGTGGGAAGTATGAAGCTGAGGTCAAAACTATTTTCTTTCTATAATTACATGGAGGGTAAATTCATTTTGCCAATAAAAGCGGCACAGAAGGTCATGGTGAGCAGGTGGTCACACTGTCCCATCGGGAGCTGCTTCTGCAGCCATTCTCCCCTGTGTCCCAAAATCAAGGTGTTCAGCTGGTGCATTTAACTAGAACATTGAGCTGTGAGAAAGCCCAAACCCAGGCAAGAGCTTTTTGCTTCGTTTATAGTTCTCTTTCTGCTTTCAGACTACTTCCCAGTTTCTTGAGTGAGCGCTGAGCTGGCTGTCTTGCTCTTTGAACATGAGCCAGGCCTGAAACAAGGGTGTTCAGTCTGAAATCACGTTTATTAAACTGTAACAGGGTTTGTTACTCTGTTAATGCACCATATAAAAAAAGCTATGAAAATCAACTGCCAGGTATAACAACCTGCTCACTTCCAGCTGAATTGTCTTGCGTGCTTGCAGGGAACAGGGACAGGACAAGGGGAAGTGGCCTCAAGCTGTGCCTAGGAAGGGTCAAGTTGAGTATTGGGAATAATTTCTTTACTGAAAGAGTTGTTAAGCATTGGAATGGGTTGTCCAGGGAGGTGGTGGAGTCCCCATCCCTGGAGGTGTCCAAGGAATGAATGACTGGACGTGGCACTCAGTGCTCTGGGCTGGTTGACAAGGTGGGGATTGGACACAGCTTGGTCTTGATGATCTTGGAGGTTTTTTCCAACATGATTCCTCATACATCAGGATGAGATCTGGGGCAGCTGCTGCTCCTAGAATCATGTAGTGCACTAGAGGAGGAGGAGGAGGAGGGGGGGCCAAAGAGAAGGAAGAAAGCATTCCCAGCCTTTCCAGACACCGTGGTTGTGCCAAGCCCTCACACACGGCAGGGCAGCAGTCAGAGCACAGCTCCAACGCTGTGCTTGTCAGGGATGGGGGTCCTGCCTCCCCAGGAGCCCTCTGCTGCAGAGAGAGAGAGGCCCAGTGTGACACATTCCCCTCCCTGGCACTGCCACCACTTGTGTCTCAGCTGGCTGGTGACCTCCTGCTGTTCTCAGAGTTCTTGAGTTAACATCTGGCAATACCTAGTGAAACTGCTGTTTATTAATGACTTCCATGCAACATTTACAGTAAAAGAGCATTTCCCACAGCTGTTTGGATTTCAGCAGAGGCATGTGCAACCTTTCTGTGGGATCCCCAGGGCCCCACTATGGTAACAGCATTCGATAAGGAAAATTCAAATCAACTCCTTTCCATTTTCCCCCTCTTTCTTTTTTAGTTCACAGACCATGAAGGAAACAGATGGGAGTTGAAGAGAGATTGAAAATGACAAAGGAAGTCTAGAGACATTTATTTCCACTCAGAACAAATTAATTAGTATGTCTGGGGACAACTGATTAAAGTTCCTGACAGAGAAAGGGAGCTAAAGCACCATTCCCTCCCTGTACAGGGAATGCTTTTGCACATTCCATCACCAAAGCAGAGTGACTGGGACACGGGGACCCCAGCAGAGGCAGGGCCAGGCTCTCTGTCCACTGGATGGGATCTGGGAAGCTGTTCTAGAATCCTGGAATGGTTTGGGCTGTGAGGTGCACTAAAAATCATGTCCTTCCCCACTGGCCACGGCCAGGGACACCTTTCACTTCCCAGGCTGCTCCAAGCCCATCCAACCTGGCCTTGGACACTTCCACGGCTGGGGCAGCCACAGCTTGTCTGGGCACCCTGTGCCGGGGCCTTACAACCCTCATAGGGAACAACTTCTTTCAGCCACTCTGCTTTCCAAGCTCCCAAGGCACCCAAAGACTATTTTTTTCCTGCTGGGTTATTCTCGGGTTTCTTGCCTGTATTATTTAGGAAAAAAAACAAACAACAAACAAACCCAAAACTTTTCAACTTTAAAAGATTGTAGTTTTTCTCTTAGATATTGGGCTTTCTCTCCTTCCCATTTATTTTGCATGACTGCCAAAGGGGAAGAGAAATAAAGAAATAAAGTGTTAGGAGAGTTAAACCTGAAGTCAAAAGGAGAAGCAGTGGGAGAAAGACTGGGAGCAGCCTTTAATCTTAGAGATGTTCTGTCTCAGGGGATTGCCCTTCCTCTTACCAGGCAATTAAAGCCTTTGTTACAGAGCCATTCATTACGACCCAGCTCCTGGGAGCTGCTGCTGCACCAAACGCCTCTGAAGCTGCAGCAGAGGCTGGTTTGTCTAGGAGCAGAGGAGCATAAACACCATCAGGTCTTAATAAACACCTTTAATGGGAGTCCCCTATCTCATTTAGGTGCTAATTGGGTGTGACACTCCAGGTCCTGTCCCATACAGCAGCAACTGTTCCGAATTTTGGGAGGCTGGTCAGCACCCAGAGCTTTGCAGCTGGCTCTGGATTTTATTCAACTTTATTTCGTGTTCGTTTGGGTATTTCCAGGCAATTTCTGCTTAATGTGCTTATGGCTCCAGGGGAGACAGGAAGGGTCTGGTTTGCTCCATTGAGGATGTAGGTGGTAGTTACTGGTTACCATGCTGGGATGTGCCACAGGGATGGCAGGTGCTAAATGGAGTTGTGGAGAGCTCAGCATGAACCCTTTGTGCATGATGGATACCACATCACCACCCTAAATTAATTAACCCAGACTGCCCTGCAGCAAAGAGCCCTTGGAGCACCAAAGGTTTGTGTTTGCAAACCAAGGCAGAACAGGGGTTTCCATCCATGACTGCAGGCTGGGGTGTAAGATCATGGCTACAAAACAGAATGAAGCTTTTCAGGATTCCCAGTGTCCCTTCCTGGTGCTGCTGCAGCCAAAGGAGGAGAGTGGTCCCTGACCTGTAACAGTTCCTGAGGCCATCACTCCCACAGGGTTATGATGCTGATGCCAAGGTGGGCAAATTCCTCACGCCTGTCCTAGGAAATGACAGCATAATGAGCTATTTCCATTTGCTGTCTCCCAATCTGGCTGGAAACATCACAGCACATGGCAGCAAAATGCTGTGTTTAAATCCATAATGACTCCTGGCACTATTCCTAATATAAATCAAGGGGGATGCAGTTATGGGAGAGAATGTTTTTATGACCCTATCTTCATATCATCTGTCAAAAAGACAATTTGGCCTCTGCACTATTCATCTATTTTTATCTAGACATGTGCACTTGTTACTTCTATGCTATCACCTTCCAAATGGTGAGATTTATTTTTTTCCCTGTTAGCCTCAGGAATTTCTTCCATTCCCCTGGATGCTGTGGATGGGTAAATAATGGATACACTTTTATGGCCTGGTATGAAGTGTTGGAAAAGCCCTTTGAGACCCACTGAGTGGGTTGAAGATGGCACAGAGTAGGATGGTGGGCCCTTAGCATTCCTGGCTCAGCCTGGCATGGGAACTCCTCCAGCCAGGACACAATTACCCGAGATGAAAGAGTGCAGTCCTTCCTAAATTAAATATATATTTGAAATCTGTGATGACCAAGCTGTTTTCAACAGAGAATGCTGTCTGCTCCTACTCATTCCCACTCAGTAGTCCCTCAATTTGCCACCATTGCTGGGGCTAAAGAATCTTCTGTACTCTGAGGGGACCTTTACCAACATCCCCATCGCTCCCCACCTCATTTTCTCTCCAGCTTCTCCTATTGTCCATGACATGCAAGTCAGCTCATGATCACAAAGAGGGAAGGAAGAGGATGAGGGAGGGAGAACATATCAGTATATGTGTGTGGGGATTTCTTTCTTAATAATTTCTGTTTAAAATTCGGTAAACTCTGTGAGAATTACTCCAAGAGAATGCAATATATCTGCTTTGGAGGAAATCTTCCAGAGGCTGCAGACATGGGAAATGGGGGTAGGACCATCTCTTTCCTCCCCAGGGAGGGGAGGGCACAGGAAGGATGTGCTGGGGCTGAATCCATTTGTATCAGTGGGAACTTTCTCTTTAGTCCAACCATATTGGGAAATTTGCAGTCCACAAGAACACAAAAGCAAAAGGAAAACTTTGCTTATGAGGCATTTCATGCCCAGAGTGATTGGATGCTAGAACAGGGCTGCAGGAATGAGGAAACGTCATGATCTAACGCATGCATGGGGAGGACACACAGACCTTCTGCCACTTCCCTGCAAGAGCAAGGCATAAATCAGTTTGTCAGCACAGGCAGGACTAAGCTTCCCCCATGCTTACTTAAGGGGAAGCAACCTCTAGGTGGGCCTCTAAAAAAAGCTGTTCCAGCAGACCAACAGCCTGAAGCTACTCTGTTCTTTCCCTCCCATTCTGTGAAAGTGCCCTTTGGGCATCACATTGTCTAAGTGGAAATCTGCCCATTTTCCCTGGAATAGAATCTAGTAACAGCTTTGGCAAAACTTCCCTGTGCCTGTGTGTTTGCAAAGGGACACCAGGATAGACTCACATCCTTTAACTTCTGCAGCCTCTGTTAGACAGCAACGTAGATATGGAAAGAATGAGGGAATCACAGAAATAATTATTTCTTCAAAAAGATATAATTTGGAAGCAGCTTTTCTATTTCCCCTTTATTGGGTATTTGTAGTTGAGCTGCTGTTCTTCTGGTGTTGATCTAAAACCTGTTTCTTTCACGCCTAAGGAAAGAAATTCTTTATTCTTGTGGCCGCAGAATTCAACTTCAGAGGTCACTTACTGTTTCCAAGTTCAACACACTCTAGAAGGAATCTATATTCTTCTCCTATGGTTCCTGGGCATGAAAGCAATCTCTAAATACTCAGAGGATGAAATGAGGTCAAACCTGCAATTCCACACAGCTACTGCTGAGGGAAGCCAGTACTCCAATGCATTCCTTTGTTTCTGTCAAAGCAGTTTAGAAAACAGGAATGGGAAATTATTTTGCAATAAATAGAAACTTACAAGCACAGATGGGCTGCAGGCTCGGGTTTTCCTTCAAGCTATTCCCCTAAAAAGAGATTGGGAATTGCAACTGGCTGCATTAAATTGGTAGGTGAAGGACAAGTTCTTTCACATTCAAATTATTACAATTTCATCATTTACAAATCCCTCTCATGCACTCAAGCCTTCAGGTGTCCACCAGCATAGGGCTTGAACCTCAAGATTTCCTTTGCATGTGGATTAAAATGGTGCTCAGAGGTGGGAGCCAGCAGCCAGCACCTCACAGCTCCTATGGAATGGGCACTTCTCTCTGTCTCTCTGAGTATTGAAGCAGGAGCTGAAGAAGTGCTGCCAGTATTTGTTCACAAGTGGTGGAGCTGAGCCACTTCCCAGTGAGCCTGGAGAAAATGCTCTCCAGTGCATCAGTGGGGCTGGCTCGGGTCAGCAAGGCCAGACCCACTCTCCATTTCCCAGGGCAGGGTCATAGAATCATTATCAGTAAGTTCAGTAATTTGGAAGAGATCTCCAGGATCATCAAATCCCACCTTTGGCCAAATGCCACCATCTCCACTCAGCCATATTGTGGATGGGGGTGTCCCGAGCCAGGGGGGCTGCAGGAACACCCCTTCACCCAAATGCTGCACACTGTGGGAGCTGCACATGACCCTGGAACTGCTGTATCAAAGCATTTCCATTTCCTCTCCGAGCTGTTTATCTGGAAGCCTCCATTGTATCTGAGGCTCAGTGCAGGTGTTAATTACACTGTGCTCATTTCTAAGGTGGATATTTCAATGCTTTCTCTGCTTCAGCTGGGGGATTTTACAAAATCGTTAATACTCCATTCTGGAGAAAATCGGGCATCCTCAATGTTCCCCAAAACGTGTTTAAAAATTTCACACAATTCAGCATTTGCAGGGGTTGCAATTAGCTGAGCCAGTGCAGAACCTCCCAAAATAACCAGCTTCTTTCTTTTCTGGTGCTTGTTATAACACACAGAGGTTGTTAGACGTTTTCTCACCATCAGATTGTAGTTAGATTCAATTCATATAATAGAGGACATAGAACCAGTTTCTTTTTAACCCTGTTCTTAAAAAAACCTTCCTGTCCTCCAGCCACCTGCATTTGAAGTAGCCTGAAATACTGATAGAATTTTGCTGCGTGAAATCCAGGAAAATTTCAACATTCATGGAACTTACACCTACTTAAGTTGTCCTTTTATGTGCTCAGAAGCTCAAACCCTTCATAAAGTTAAACTGATACACGAACTAGAATTTATGTATGTATAGATATACATACACAGTCCACCTTCTGCATTTCTATTTCACATGTCAGCAACTCTGTATAGAAAAATATTGTGTGTATAAACAATCTTTGCTCTGACTGTAAAACTTCAGGTGTCTCTGGGTGAGAAACATTATCTGTTTAACTGTGCAGAGCAGCACTACAAATTCATATAACATGTGGCAACATTATTACATTGCTATTTCCCATGGAGTTTGGGCAGCATCCTGTCAACCAGGATGTTACTAATTTTCTGTATGAAATGACGGAATTTGGGCAGGGATTGGATAAAGCTTCATTTCTTCCACAGTATTCCTGGAAGTATTCAAGGCCAGGTTGTAGGGGGCTTGGAGCAACCTGATCTATTGGCAGGGGTTGGAATGAGATGAGCTTTAAGGACCCTTCCCACCCAAACCATTCCAGAATTCTCTATATCCCTTCTCTTACAGAAAGGGTTATAAAACCTTTAATTGCCTAAAAAACAGGCTTTTTTCCTTATCTGGAGGAAGGCGTGGCTTTCTGTGCCCTCAGACTCACACTGTGCTGTCTCTGATATAGCACAACAGTGCTGTCTGCTGAAATCATAAAGTTTGCTTTCAGGAGCTGCCAATCTTTTTTTTTTTTTTTTT
>VXBB01020886.1:56723-107526 GCA_013399915.1 Illadopsis cleaveri
ATTTGTCAGCCCAGAGTTTTGACCAACAGTGAAAAATAAGCTGTTTAAAAACAAGTTTAAGCAACTCTGTATGTGTAGCTCATTGAAGTAAAAAATTGCCCACTGCAGCTTCAAGATCTTCGTAATTAATACACATAAGTGATTGATTGGCCTCAAAACTTTGTGGCAGAAATTCTATTCACTTGTCAATCAACTCAAGAAGAGCTGCCATTTAAAAAGGACTAAGACAGATGGCACCAATGAATTGTGCCACAGTGAAATGAAGCCGGGAATACGACATCAATTTTTCACTTTCATCTACACTGGAGTGTCACCATGTTCATTTACAGAACCCGTGTGCAGGGCCATGCACCATATGTAAAATGACTGGCTGAGGCTGAGGGAGGGGTTAGAATTCAGTAACAAATTACAGAAGGAGATGGGAACAGAATGAGAAATGCTGTACCTGAGATATGGTTTGCCAAAGACCAGGTCTAGAGCATCTCATGGAAAGGAGGAAGCTCAGTGCTGCTTCCCAAAGCTGGTAGCTCTGAACTTCTACATGCTCCTCTGAGGAGTGGGATGAAGCTCTGCAGAAATTTGTAAAACCATGTAAAAATGTGATTTGTGAATTTCAGTTAAGTTCCTCAGTACTACACATACAGGGGTGTCTGAGTGTGACGTGCAGCAGCAGAGACTGGTGAGGTGTGACCAAAAGTCATTTTGGCTTGATGACAAGTGGTGAGGCTGAGAAGTGCTGCTGTCACCCACCAGTCTCCCACCTTTGCTGGAGCACTTTGCATTGTGACCTTGCTTCCATTGGTACTGCTTTTAGGAAGAGACAGAGAAGTTCAAGAGCTTTTCAATGTCTTGGTCTGTACAAGACCAGACCGGTGCAGGCACCTGCAACAGCTCTGCCATACCTGGCAATGCAGTGGAGGTCACACAATCGTGGAATGATTTGAAAGGACCTTAAATCTCATCTCGTTTCACCACCTGCCATGGGCAGAGACACCTTCCACTAGACCAGGTTGCTCCAAGTGCCTTCTAACCTGGCCTTGAACATTTCCAGGGATGGGGCAGCCACAGCTTCTCTGGGCAACCTGTGCCAGGGCCTCACCACCTTCAGAGGGAAGAATTTTTCCCTAATGTTCTATCTAGAACTCCTCTCTTTCAGTTTAAATCCATTCCTGTCACTCCCTGCCCTTGTAAAAAGGTGTAAAGAGATGTTCAGAACTTGCTAGATGATGGGCAGAGCCGAGCACCATCAGGGCTCTTTGGCTGCCACCTCGTTGCTGAGGCCCTTCTAGTTCTGTGTGCCAATGCTCAGCTCTGCTGGAGTCAGAAAGGACTTCTCTGGGCAGGAAAGTCATCCCACTTCATCTGAGATTCTGAAATAGGAGTAATTTTTTCCCAGCTTTGCATCATTGAAGCTCCTGTCAAACAGTGATGAGCCACCCAAAGCTTTTGCTGTAACGGGCAGCTGGGATGGTGCAGGCGGGATAGGAAAAGCAGCACAAAAGATGGGGGTAGATTTACGAGAAGTTATTCCAAAGAATAAATCAAAGAAAAGTTCCTTTCAATAGGACACTTGGAGTTTCCAATAAAAACACTTTATCCCATGAAAGCAAGAATTGCATATAATTAAGAAGTGCAAATGAAGGTGTTTAGCAAAGTGTTTTGCTGCATTTCAAAGGGACACACACACACAAAATCATCCTTCAAAGACTGCCAGTGCCCCAAGCATGTGGGAATCTGTCTCTGCCACCTGCTACCCACCCAGCACAGAGCACAGGATGTGCACACACACTAATTGCTGTTAGGTATGGTGGCTTTTTTTTTTTTTTAAGTAATTCCTTCTTTCTCATTTAAGCTTTTTCTCTTTCCAGATGAAAACAAACTGCATTAATTTCTTCTGATTTAGTGGAACCCCAGCTCTGTTTACACTGACTCAATGCTTCTTAATTTAAACTTAGGACAATTGTAAATTCAGCTCTATTTGCAACTGTTCAGATTTTAATATGTTAGCCTGAACATTTCTGCAGAGGGTTCTGAGCACTATTTTCATTATAGTTAGTGCTGCAAAAGTTTTGGTTCTGTCAGCTCCACTTTTAATATTTTATAATCAATAACCAGATAAATAATAATGCAATCAGGATCCCCTTTGCCTGTGACAGAGTAGACAATATCCTGAGAATGCAAAGGTATAAACCAAGTGTTCGGACACTCAGTCAAGAAGATATTCACAGCTTGTGCTGTATTTTGCCCTGTAATACAACAGAAGAAAACAAACAAAATGAATTAAAAGGCTGCAATTTTTTATACAAGGGCATGCATTGATAGGACAAGGAGGAATGGTTTAAACTGACAGAGAGAAGGTTTATATTGGATATTAGGGAGAAATTCTTCCCTCTGAAGGTGCTGAGGCCCTGGCACAGGTTGCCCAGAGAAACTGTGGCTGCCCCATCCCTGGAAATGTTCAAGGCCAGGTTGGACGGTGCTTAGAGCAACCTGGTCTAGTGGAAGGTGTCCCTGCCCTTGGCAGGGGGGTGGAAAGGGATGAACTTTTAAGTTTCTTTCTAACCCAAACCATTCCTGGATTCAATAATAAATATTCTTAGCATGCTAGTTCAAATCCTTGCATTCAAATTATCTTCAGTGTGAGATGGTGTGGCATATTTAATACCAATTACATGCTCCTACTGCTCCAGGTCACGTGTATAGGAAACTGCTTAAAATTCAGAGCAGATGCCTCCATGTCAGCCCTGCTGCTCCCAGGGAAGTTCCCATCTGAGCACAGTAAACTTCAGTGGAAACCACTGAATGCTGATAGTGGAATGTGATGAGAAGAGTCTCAGTCTGGAGGATGGCTGTCTGCTGCCAGATGAGCAGGTGCACCTGGAGATGGGCAGGCTCCAGAGTGGGCACCACCAGCACAGGCACCACCAGCACAGGCACCACTGTCATGGGCACCACCAGCGCCGTGCCCAGCTCAGGTGCCTCGTGCTAAAGTGGCTGAAACCTCTAGACCAGGCTGCTCCAAGCCCTGTCTAACCTGGCCTTAAACACTTCCAGGGATCCAGGGGCAGCCACAGCTCTGGGCAACCTGTGCCAGCTCCTCACTAGCCCCACAGGGAAGAATTTCTTCCCAAAATCTAATCTAAACCTATTCTGAGGTATTTTACAGCATCATCTGCAGAGAGAATGAAGCTCCCAGGCAGACTCCCAGCCTGATGAAGATGCAGTTCAGCTCAGGCTTTAATGTCCATTGTTCCTCAAAGAGTGATGAACTTTGAGTGGGTAGCAGGGCATTTTCTTCTCTGGATCTCATTTGGGCCAAGAATGACAAATGTAGCTGTTAATTTAATTGTCATTTGAATTGCCTTTTGCAGAGCTGGCCCAAAAATCAATGCATGGAGTTATGTTGGCTGCATGTATGAGCGTTATATATACCCCCAAAAACCCCACACCTGCTTTTAGTCAATTGGAAAACAGTGTAAGATGATAATAAAGCCTGAACTCAAATAGGTTGTTTGGCTGAAATATCTGTAATACAAAATTTGTGTGTTCCCACTTCCACCAGAGCAGAAATGGAAGGTCATGTGCTACTGCTGGGAGCACAAGGATGGAGCAGGAAAGCCTGGAGAGTGACAGTGAGTATGGTGATGGATCTGCTCTGTGGCAACTCACGTGAGGGGTAAGTCCATGCCTGAGTGGAGAAATGTCCCCAGAAAAGGGCTGCAAGTGTGGAATACAAGCCCTGGAGAGCTGTGTGGTGCTGTCTGCTAGGGTGAATTTTAATCCCAGAATGGTTTGGGTGGGAAGGACGTTAAAGATCATCTCATCCCCCCCTGCCATGGGCAGGGACACCTTCTACTAGACCAGGGTCCAACCTGGCCTTGCATATTTCCAGGGATGGGGCAGCCACAGTTTCTCTGGGCAACTTGTGCCAGGGTCTCACCACCCTCTGAGTAAAGAATTTCTTCTAACATCTAATTTAAATCTCTCCTCTTTTAGCTTAAAGCCATTCCCACTTGTCCTCCCACTATCTGCCTGTATAAAAAGTTGTTCTCCCTCCTTTTTGTAAGCCCCAAGGATGCCCTTGGTGCCAGCAATACTGGTGATTCTGGCCACTTGGCCAGGCAGGACCCAGCTGGCCCCCCAGCTCATCCCCAGGCTGGTTGTTCCTTGTACTGGAAAGATGTGGAGACACCAGAACTGGTTTGGCTTTTGGGTTTATTATTTTCCAGGAGCAACACTGCCCATGTTTTGTTGCTTGAGCAATTTAGACCACTTAATTTGTTTCAAACTAGTTACTTGTTGACTATGACAGCAAGGCTACTACGAGCACAATTTCAAACAATTAAAAATATTTGATATGCAATATAGTCCTTGAGCTTTGGGCCAGATTTTTTGCTTAATAATTTAATATAAAATTAATGTGAACCCCCAAAGAATCACAAGCTCCCTCTGGGAGTCCAAATGGGTTTCTCTCTGAGCATCACTTGCATCGCCCTTAGTACCTGAAATGTAATGTAATGCCCGATGTGATATGAAAATGCTATTTTCTCATCAAGAGCACAATGTCAAAATTATTTTCATCCTGTTCTTTAAGATACCTGTGCCTTCCCATCCTCAGTTAAATGTCAGGTCACACTGAGTATCCAATCAAAGCTGAAGCTGTTTCAGATCCCATTTCACACAAATGTGGATGGGAACGTTGAATTTTTATCACCTTAATTTTTTTGAATTGAAATGTCTAGATGTATCTGGAGACTATATAACCTGAGGAGTAACCTGACATATCCAGCCCACGGAAAAACAAAGCTGGGGCTGCCTGCACCCACCATCACATCCTGCCCCAAACAAACCACGCACAGCTCTCATTGCCTCCTTCATCCAGTACGTTCCACTGAATTAAACTGCAAGATTAAAGCAATAAGAAAACAAAATTGAAACAAGTTGATGAGAATGCAAATAATGTCATTTGTAATTAGATCTTTTGTCTTTCTGATTCCCTGCTTCATTATAGTCTTTCCAGCTTTTGTGTCTCCTCCTCATCCTTCGTTTGATTTTTTGAAAAATCCGTTGCTAAGCTCTGAATAACACATCTGCATTATGCAATCCTCAGACAAATAATTAACCTGAAGAGGCCATGGCATCTTTCTCTGGCATCACTGCTGCCTTGACCTCTGGTTTCTGACAGTGACATCCCACAAATCCTGAAGGAATCAAACCTGCTGCTCCCAGGGCACTGCAGGCAGAGCTTTTGCCACAGAAATCCAAATGTGAGTGTCTGGTGGTGTTGGAAACCAGCCTGGATTGTTCTGCCAAGGCTGCAGGGAAGGCTGGAGAGCAACTGGGGGAAGGTGCAGCTCCCATCCCCGTGCCTTGTGCTCCCCCCGGCTGACCCCCTGTCCTTCCTGGGCTGGGTAGGCAGTGCTGGTTTGGGGTGCAACACCCCCAGAAGTGCAAAACCTCTTCAGTCCAGCTGTGATCTGTAAATTTCTGTTGTCACCCCAGGAAGAGGCTTAATCACCCCAAACCCTGGTGTTTGAAAAGCATCACCAGCACAGAGACCTGAGCTGACCAAAAGGGATTTGGGCAGGGACCAATGGAAAAAGCATAGCAGTGCTGTTCTCTCATTGCTGTACACAGAGAAGGCTTGGTTCAAACTGTCTCCCAAGAACTGCCCCTATTTGCCTTGAAGCCCAGCTTTTATAACCACATTTTTGTAGATTGATAAAGATGACACCTTTATCAGCATCCTATTCCAGTTTCTGCCAGGCTGGTTTTATCACCAACACTGCTCCCATTCATTCCTACCTGGATGCTGTAGTTGGTGTTTTGTGATTCATACTTTTGCTTTCCCTAAATTGGATTATTTCAATCTGAGGCTGCAGACTGTTCTGGCATGGTGCTGGACTGCAGCTCAGTGTAACACACAGAATTTTTGGCTGTGATCCTTGTTACGGGTAATCTTCATCCACTTCCTTGCACAGTAGATCGAGTTACAGCTCTACAGGGAGCTCTGCCCTCTTCATTCCGCAGGAATCCTCCTCCTTCCTTTTATAATTCTTGTGGTTTTGAGCCAGCCATGGGGCTGCAGAGCTGGGGCATGTCCAAGTCATGTTCTTAATCCAACTCTGAACTTACTTGTGAAGAAAATACCACCAGCTTAAAATGAATTTTCCCTTTCTGAGTGGAGTTGCTCTTGGTTCTGCTGTTTCAGCTCACCTCCCATTTTCCACACTGACAATAACCCCATCCTGGGCTGATCCTGGTGGGACTATGTCAACATCCCAGCCCTCATCCTGCCACTGTGTCACTCATTAAATAGTATCCAAAAGGTTATTTTGTTGGCATATGTACACAGTAAATAGACTCAAGTATTTGATTGAGGGAATCAAAATGTTTTTGCTTCGAATGCTCCTTTACAGGAGTTTGAGTTGATTTTTAGTTTGTCATTGGTAATTAAGAGTGGAAATTACTGCTTCTAATTCATCATTTTATTGTCCTCTGGTGCAAACAAGTTTCTGTGGTATCAGGGAATTTTCTGTCTGTGCCATGCAGGGTGAGAGACGGTGTGGAGTTCACTGTGTAAAGAACCATTAAAAGTGACTCCAGGAGTCAAAAAGCTCCCACTTTTGATTGTGTTATCAGTATTGATTCAGTTAAAAATTATTTATCTTAATCCCAGGCCTGCGGCTGCTGTTGGTTTAACCCTCTGCAGGAGGGAAGTTATGGAGGCACCTGCCTGGCTTCCAGGCTCTGGGAGGTTTTTTGAATGATGAAGTTTATTAGGGATTTTCTGCTGTGCTGACCCAGGTGCTTTCTCCTGATGACTGACTGAAGTTAAGTGGCAGAGTGACTGGCACCTTGCTGGCACGGGATATGAGTGTTGATCTCACTGAGGGCTGGAAGGGACTGGAACATCCCTGTGCTGATCCCAGTATTCCCTCATCCCCCATCCAGGGGGTGTCCATGACTGCACTGGTTTCTCCTAAGACATCTGTGCATGACATTCCTTGGCTTGACTGTGCCCCTTCACTCCCCTTAACCTCCCACACACATTCCTCCTTCTTTGACTCTCCAGTATTAAACACTAGTTTCCCATTTATTCTCAAGAAAAAACATTCTTAACTCCTAATAGCTTTCCTAAAGCCATAACCTGCTTTGTCTGCTGTTTAATAGGGAATCAATATTGTTGTAATACAATGAAATTTACATTGATTTGTCTCATTTTAACTGGCAGCTAAACCAATAAGGTATTAGTCCATGTGCTCCTGCCAGGAGGTCCAGTCAGCTTCTTCAAGCCTGACTTGTTTCTCTTTGCTAATAATTAATTACAAAAATCCGGCATAAGGGTTGTAAAGGGGGTTAGGCACAATTACTACTTGCAACACTTTTCTAAATTAATGCAAAAGTGGAACCTATCAAGCTGAAATGCCTTTTAAATGTGCTCACTCTGGCAGGTGCAGGCTGGACAAGGACATCCCCCTTGCCAAATCATCACAGCATCCCAGAGCAGTTTGGGTTGGAAGCAACCTTAAGGCTCATCTCCTTCTAGCTTGCCTGTTATGGCAAGGGACACCTTCCACTGCCCCAGGTTGCTCCAAGCCCTGTTCAACCTGGCCTTGGACACTTCCAAGGATGGGGCAGTCACAGCTTCTCTGGGCAGCCTGTGCCAGGGCCTCACACTCAGGTGGGTCAGCAGAGTTGTGTGGAGCCCATGCCTTGGAGCCATCAGTGGGTGTCCAACATCCTGATGATCTTACACTCACACTGACTTTCACCTCAACCATCTAATTGCCATCATTTCGGCTCCCCTGATGCACACCCTATTCTTCCACTAAAAATGTGGTTTTAGGGTGAACTGGCTACTCTGGAAATGGGAGAAATCTGTATGAGAAGTGGTGCTGCTCTGCCAGTCTCAGCCCTGCTCTGTGCCCACCACAGCACAGGCAGCAAAGTGTGGGCTGGAGATCTGAGCCTGAGGTGTCCATGCCGTGCTCTGAATGCCTAATTAGCCAAACAGCTTCTGTAATTACAGCAGCACAACCTGCTGCAGGCGTATCCCCTAACTGCCACCTTCAGGGAGTGAACTGTGCATCCCTGTGGCTCGCGAGGGACCTGAGGTCACCCATGAAATGACACACGCAGGGGGAAAGGGCAGGGCTCTTGTTGCTTTTGGTTCAACAGCTGGTGTGGATCTACCAACAAGAAATCAAAAGGTAAAATGGATTCCAAGCCAAGGAAAAGGGATGTTTGACTCAGAGGACTGGGAGATCCATTTCTCATTGTAACAAAGCAGTGATTAACTCAGAGGCAGGAGGGAATTCTCCTCTGAGACAGGAATGCTCCCAACTGCAGCTAACATGGGATCTACAGTAATTCTGTGGTATTAATATAATTACCAGACAATCTATTTCAATAGCATAATCACAACCCATATTTCATTCCTCAATTAGAATTCTGATGAGAACAATTTCTAAGCCATAACCTCCTTACAAATCCCCCACTAAAAAGAGATCAATCCAGTAATTTCTCTCACCATGTTAAGCCAATTAGCCAGTGGCTATGGAGCAGAAGGGATTTTTCTTACTGGCTACTCATCAGCATTGGAAAGAGAAGTTTCAGGGGAAGAACATCTGTCTCTTCAGAGGCGTTTTTTTAAAGATTGAGCCATTTCTCCAGTCTCTCAGTTCTGCCTTGGCTATCCCTTCCACCTTCCTGCACTTCTGCAGTGTTTTCATGCTGATGATGACACCAGGCTCGATATGTCCTAAATTTAAACAAATTACATTTCCACCCATCCAGGAGATCACAACAACATGCATGGGATGAATCCTGCTTACCTCAGCACAGGAATTAGGGAGCAGAAATCTGATTGTTTGCCACAGGAAAGCAGTTCAGAAAGCTGCATATTACACATTGTCATGTTATACATGATGGCTTTGCACTGCAGTCCTTGGAGATTGTAATGAATAAAATCTTGACAACATTTTCTCCTGCATTAATCATTTTAAGCTGATCCTACAGGATACAAGGGCAAATTAAATTCTATTTGCAATTTCATGCATGATGCCCGGCACGGCCGATGTCTGAGCCAGCAGTTTTTCAGTAAGACAAGCGTGTAAGCAGCAATTATGCAGTTACTTTCTCCCATGTGCCAACTCTCTTATTACTGACAAATTTATAAATGAAAATGTATGAATGTTATTAAACTCACCTTCAAGGATGGAGCAAATTAAAATGAATAGTTTATAAGACTGTATTAGAAGAAAAACTCTACATTAAATGGTTAAAATGATAAATGAAATGTGTGCCTTCACACACTGCAGGGACCAGGAGGTTCTGATTCCAACCTGCTGGGACCAGCACCCAGTCTCACATCTGGAAATAAGCACAGGCACACCTGCCTCCAAAGGGATGGTTATACCCTGCCCTGGGGTGAGACACCCTGTCCCCAGGTAGGGCTGCACAGGCAGCTGACAGGCAGCACTGGGATGGGTCTTCAGCCAGGTGGGATTTTCCAGACATTTCTGGCTTCTTGCAGTGATTCCAGTATGCTTCCTTCTTCCTTTTTAAACCATAAATCTCAGGAGGACCCTGTTGAAACAAGATTGAAACAAGATGAGCTTTATGGCAGGGGTTTGGAACAAGATGGTCTTGAAGGTCCCGTCCAACCCAAACCATTCTGGGATAATATGAAACCTGTGCTCTTACAGTGCTTGCCAGCCCCTCACATCCTTTGTTCACCTCTGCTTCTCCCTCCCTCTTCCTGCTCTGTGTGTCATATTTATCCCTGTAATTAGGTCAGCCAGCTCTGCCATGCATTCAGGAAGGCACGTGCCTGAGAGATGATCTGTGTGACCCAGCAGCAGGACCCTGGTGTCACTGGCATTGTCACACACCCCATGGCAGCTGTGTGGGACCCATCCTGCCTAGACAACCTGAAAGAGCAGCTGTGATTATCAGATCCCTTGGCAGGGAAGCCACCAGCGTGTGGCTGTCCCATGAAGGCCCCCAGGGTGCTGGGGAGAGCCTCCCATGGCACAGACTCATCCCAGGGCTCCTGTCCCAGTGTCCACTTCCCCACGGGCAGCTGCTCTCTGGTGTCAAGCTGCTCTTGTACCACAGCTGGAATAAGACCTTTTCCTGTGTCTGTGGGGAGATGAAGAAGTGGTTTCCCCCCTGGGAGCCACAATCTGTCATGTACATATTTTTGTTTTCTCCTCCAAACATATTTAGAGGATTAGAGAAAACCCACATCATACACGGGATTTAAAGGTTATTAAGGGGGAAATGTGTTTTTCAGCACCTGCTGACTGAAAAGTGTGCAGCCAAGTGTTTTAAATACCCTGGTGCTATTATTCATAGAAAATGCTTTTCTTTTATTTTTTTTCTTTCCCCCTTTTTTTTTCCCCAGTGTAGCTGTAGTCATCACTCAGCCTTACAACTATAATGGATGGTTGCTAGAAGCTTTCCAAACAAGGCAGCACAATAAGAGACAGACAGTTAACCCACATCAATTCTCTATGGAAATTTCATGTTGGGGCCTTTAATTCATTCCTTTTGAAATTATTCTGATCATTCAGCACATAGGGCACTGCTGTAGGGAAAAGACTGAACCTGGAACAAAGTGGAATGAGATTTGAAATAATAAAAATAAAGGAAAAACACAGAGGAGAGATTCAGGTACACTTCCAAAATTCTAATGAGCTCATTTGCAGAGCTAAAAATTTCTCAGGGACTCCAGTTGATTCAAAGAGAAATGTATTTAATTTAAAACAACTCACTTCAGGGAGCTCTGCACTGGGATGAAATGTATTAAATAATTGATCAACCAGGGAATAAGAAAGAGGGGAGAAAAAGAAAAAAGAAGGGAAGAAAGATACCTGGATGGTGTGTGACCTGGGGGTTGACACCTCTACCTGGGGGGTGGGTGACATTCTGAAGGGGTGACAGGATTCCCAGAGCCACCACAATGTGCCAAAGGCTTGGTGGCACCAGCCAAACCAGGGATACATCCCTGCACCTCTCCTGCTCTTCGCCTCATCCCACTGGAGTAACACAAGTTTTATTACGTTTCCTTCCAGTCCCAAAGTCATGAAGAGACCCTGCATCCTGTGTGGCCTCTGCTGTGGGATTGGTTTGCTTTCTGCTTCACTGGGTGTTTTACCAAGAGCTCAAAATGAAACTAATATACTTCATCCCTTCTCCTCAGCAGCTCTAAGGGCAAATTACGATGGAGCTGATATGAAAACACACACACTGATATTTTTTCTGTACTGGCTTGAATTTGGATGTAAAGTGGAAATACGCACTTAGTGCTTGGCTGGGGCACTGCTGTGCATGCAAACAGCAATTAAAACCTGCAGCCAAATGCCATAAATCCACCAGTGACAGAGTAAATGCTGTTAAAGATGGAAAATGAAAAGGAACTGCAGCATTTTGTCAGAATAATTTTGTTCAGGCTGCAGTTGTTCTGAATGAAGGGTAACTTCTAAGTACTGTTTCACTGCACTGAGGCCAGGCTGTGAGTGCAGAAGGTTTCAAAACACAGATGAGCTGCTCTGGAACAGGGATGTGCAGAGCAGCAGGTGTTGGGGTCCATCAGCCCAGCCTGGCCCATGGCCACAAAATGCTCTCTCCCCTCTCTGTAGGGAGTTTCCGAGCAGCCCCATCCTCCCGGACAGCACTGCCTCTCTGCATACTCTCCTGATGATTTTTATTTAAGTAGCTTCCCCTTATTAACCAAACCAGGACATGGCACAGCCTTCCAGACAGGATTCTTGCTGCCAGCAGCAGGGAGTTGGTGCATTAATACATGATGGAGTTAAGATCCATCTCTTTTTCCTGCAGACTTTGCCCACTCCTTGTTGGGGAGCACCCAGACATATGGGCTGGAGAGAGCCTGTGTGAGTGTTGGCTGATGTCAGGAACAAAAAAAAGGAGCAAAGCAGATGGATGCTCTTATAACCTCAAATAATTAAATTAGAGGCATAAGTGTAATTGTTATTCATTTAATTTTCTCTTGACTGCAATATTACTGCTTCATAAAAGTGAATGAGGGAAACTGATACACCTTGGATCATGGCTCTCCCCAGCAAAGACCACTGTGTAAATCACAAATAAATGCTGCTTGCTTTGAGAAAAATAACTCAAATTGTATAACTAAAATTGTATAGGGCATGGGAACAGGCAGAGATGGAACCAGATGTATCATTTTATTTGTCTTAATAGTGGATGATGAAGCCAGTTTTTAATTAATAGGTAAAGGAAACAGGAGGACAAGGGGGAGTAGCTTCACATTGACACAGAGCAGCTTTAGATTAGATACTAGGAAGAAATTCTTCCTGTGAGGCCGGTGAGGCCCTGGCACAGGTTGCCCTGAGAAGTTGTGGCTGCCCCTGGATCCCTGGCAGTGCCCATGGTCAGGCTGGACAGGGCTTGGAGCATCCTAGAACAGTGGGAGGTGTCCCTGCCCATGGCAGGAGGTGGGATGAGATGTTTCATTCCTACCCAAACCATTCTGGGATTCTGTGGTAGTGGCTTAACTTCCATGGTAAGCTAATTGTTGTAATTGCAACCAATTTTTTTGTATGTAAATTTAATGAAATACTGTTTTCAATGTTTAATCAGCTCATTAAGAGGTTTTATCTTTGGGAAAAGGAAAAAAAACAAAGCACGAAGAGACTGGAAACCCCGATGGGAGGAGCCTCTATGGATCGGGCTGAATCCAAGGGTCCATTTCATCTTCCAGGGCTGGTTGAGCATGAGGGACCCCGCGGGATGGGGACAAGGGGGTTCAATCCCTCGGGATCTGTCTGGGCTGCGGGGCTGGAAATGTCCTCATTATGCATCTGAACATCCCTGTCAGGCTGTCCCCGGGGAGAGGGACTAGCGGAGGATGCACCTAACAGGGGGATAATGAGGTATGAACCGAGGAATAAAATTAGGCTGGAAATAACAAAACGGTCTCTGAGCTTGCAGCAGTGTGGGTCTGGGCTGTAAAACCCTTCCAAGCACAGTGGGGAAGAAATCCACCCTGTTTCTCCTACATCTAAAGTTTGATGAGCTTCCACAAAGACATGCAGGGAACAGCGCCCATGGTAGGACAGGGCTGGGCTTCCCGGGCTTCCCCCAGCTCTGAGCGCTCAGAAATCGGCACAAAGCAGCGCCGGTGCCTGGGGCAGATGTACTACCTGAAGCAGGCGTGTCACCTAAAGCCTTGCTGGAGTGGGACAGGAATGTTCAAGCCCTGCAGGCTGCAAGGGGATGATGACCCGGGCACCGCCAGCGCAGGGCTGGGGTCAGCTTTGCAGCAGGGTCAGAAGGGAGAGGTTCCGGGGAATGCTGAGGGAGCTGATGCACATCCTCTGCTGGACGGGACTGCACTGCCCGGCATGGGGAGAAGCCAGAAAATAGTAAAAATAATCCCAAAAACCCGGCAAAATCAAATCAAAATCAAAACTACCACCACCAGCAGCACAAAAAACACCAAAAAACAAACCAAAGAACTGAAGAAAGACAGGGACAAACAAAAATCTTCTTGCACTCTCTAGAAAACATCAGCAGAAAGTGTTCTGTGCACAATGGCTTGTGCACTGTGCTCCCTCCTGGAGCCAAATGCATCCCCTGGAAAAATTACTGATCGTTGGAAAGTGGACTAACAAGAGGCAGGCAGCACCAATGAAAGCAGTTAACTGCTTATTGTGCTTTCCTTTGCCTGGTCCCTCGCGAGTTTCTCATCAATGAATAATTCAACAGTCACTGACACATGAGTAACATCTCCTGATTTGCATTGAGCATCATTCATTAGGAAGAGGATGAAAACCTCATTTATCTGCCAGCTAAGACCTTGGAAATGTCCAAGGCCAGGTTGGACAGGGCTTGGAGAAACCTGGTCTAGTGGGAAGTGTCTCTGCCCATGGCAGGGGGGTAGAAGTGGGTGAGCTTTAGGGGCCATTCCATGATTTGATGATGATGCTGGTTCAGTTTCTTGTCCAGGACCGGGAGGCACAATGTGTCCTTCTGTGGGCAGGAGGGGAGCATCATGCCCTGGTCCAATGGAGTCCCCACCCCATGGAGAGAATTTTGGGACCATTCAGTGCTGGCCACATGTGTCCTCCAGCCTGAATCACCATGGCAGGGATGGGAGCCTGCCCCTCCAAATCCGCCTTATTTCCAGCATCAGCCTTTTGGAGTTATAAATCACTGAGTGCTACGCAGAGCTGATAATCAGATTTACTGATGGAGCTTCTCTGTCTCAGAGGTTCAACTAATCCCTTTTAATCCTTTTCTTAAACTCTTTCTTACAAGTGCTTACAACAGACTTTATCTTTCAGCTTTGCATCTGATTTTGGTTTCCAAATGTGGATTTTTTTTCCCAGCAAGCATGTAGCTCTGCTTGTTATTTCTAAATGGCTGAAGTGGAACATATTATACATGCTTTACAATTATTCCACTGCTCTCCCAGCTCATGCACCATCCTGAAAAATCCATGCAAACATACCAAAGGGGCTGGGAGAGACGTGGACATGGAGTTTGGCAGCAGCTTTGCCTTCCTAAAAGTGCATTCCAACTCCAGTGCCCAGGCACTTTTGGGATGGCTGCAAGTTACATAAAAGCCCAGCCTGAGTGACACCAATTAATCTCTGCATCCACAGCCCCACTCACTCCTCTTGCCTCTCCTGCATGTGGGCTTCCAATCAACCAGCTCAGTCTGTTCCCATAGAAACTGAGCAGAACATCACTACAGAGTCATGGTGCCAGGGCTTTTTAAGTTCTCATCAGAGCTGCATTCCTCCCCTCAGAGGCTGTTTGCAGTGACTGGGGACAGCCACTCTGCCTTGGCTGCCAGCAGAAAATGGGACTCAGCAGCCAACGATCCCATGCCAGTACCCGGGAAGCTCAGGAGCTGCAGTTTGCTGTCAGTACTTGCATCTCATTAATCTATTCCAGCTGCAGATGAGGCAAGAAAGAGAGGAGGCAAGAGAGGAAAAAGCCAGGGATGTTTCTTTGCCTATTGGCACCAATACTGGTTCCCTTACCAGTATGTTAAAAACTGTTTTCATCATCTGTTATGAAGATCTTTAGAGCATTTTCAAGCCAAACCATTCTATGACCCTATGATTCTAAAACTAGTGAAATTGCACATCCTCTTCCATCTCTGCCTGTTCCATGACTGTGTCCAATCTCTGTGCAGGTGTGGGCTTGGTGCCAGCTCTTGGAGCAGCAGGAAGATTGGGGCAGTTAAGCCTTTCTGCATCCCACCCCTTCCAGAGCATCCCACTAGGGCTTGAACCAGGCTTGGCCAGCAGCAGCAGCTTCCCAGTGTTTCTCAGCTGGGGGTTCCAAAGGGCTTTGGAGAAAGGAGGTGATGACCACTCACCAAGCCCTTCACACAGGGAAATTGAGTTTAAGGCGTCCATTTAGGGTAATAAGTCCTTGTGAGCGAAGGTCTTTGAAAGATGCATCTGAAAAATCACTGTCCCTGGGTTCCAGGGGGTCCCTCCACATAAAGCCAGGCAGAGTCACCCAAAAAATCCCACTCCACTTGGGAGAGCAGCAAGAAACCAGCAAGTCTCAGAGCTGCATCTGGTAGGAAACCTTAGATCTTCTGCCTGGAGTTTTGGTTTTCCATCTAAAGCTGCTAATATAAATATTTACTGGCAATTTTTCCCATTCTATTAATGACAGCACTTTGTGCAGGCTGAGATTCTTAAGGAAATACTTTAAAAATCTACTTTATGTATTCAAATAATCTCCAATGCTTTTATTTAATTTTTTCCCCCCCAGGAGTGGAACTCCTGCACACATGGCTTTGCTTATACAACTAATTTGATTAGATTTTATATTTCCATCTGTAATTTATGGTAAATTGCCTACAGATTCATTAAAAAACTGATCCTTAAAATATGTCCTGAATAATCTCTTCCATGCATTTTATATATAGAACAAAAGCAGGGTGAGTCTGTATTTTAAAGGGACACCTACTGATAAGAACACATTGCATTTGTAGCAGTTTAAATACAGGATACAGAAAATGTCTATGTTGTTGGGACTTTAAATCCCCACTAAAATGCATTTCAAGGAATCAATCAGTACTAAGTCAATGTACAAGAATTGCTTTAATAAATCTAGAAGTGTCAGACTCTAAGTGAATTGCACATTAAATAAAATCTGATTCTTCATTGAATGTATTGATTATTATCATTAAGAGCAGATCTGCTCCTCTTGGCGAGCAGGGGGCTGACAGGATGACAGCACTGCTGAGCTTCAGAGAAAGGATGGTTTGTGTGGGATCAGAATCCTACAACAGTTTGGGTTGGAAGGGACCTTAAAACTCATCTGGTTCCATCTCCTGCCCTGGGCAGGGACATTTTCCACTAGAGCAGATTGCTCCAAGCCTCGCCCAACCTGATCTGATCTGAAGAGCAACACCATGCACATCTCCCCAGCTCTGGTTGAGAGCCCAGGGGTAAAGCAGGAGGGGATGGTGGAGACTGTGGGGATAGAGGGATGGCTCACCCTCTGCTCTGGACACAACACCCTGCCCTGCACTGACCTGAACCACCAGCCACGACTGTGGAAAGTTCCTACTTCATTGCTTGCACACAGATAATGATGGTAAAATAAAATGTTCAACCCACTGCCCTTGCATTTTCTTTAACTCCTTTAACCAGTTCAGGACAGATATTGCATATATATTCCCCCCAAAACACCATTTTCCAAGGGTTTGATGCAAACCAAACTATTCCAATGTCTGATTTATAAGGCATGTGAAGTTTCTAACTGAAAAAAAAGATGATTAATTTCTCAGAGGTCTTGCTGATTTATTTGCCGTGTGGCAATTGATTAGTCATGTCAGCAACTTCATAAGTAACACAATTAATTCTGAAGTTATCCTCAAGTTATCCAAGTCCTGTGTCACTGATGAATACGTGATGGGTCTGAGTTATAGGTTGTCTCTGAACTTGACTGACTTGAAATAAGTCACCAAGCTGAGTTGTAAATCACAAGAGATGGATCTGAGCACATTGCTGAGTCACGAGCAACTGGTTAGATCACACACATCCCGATTTATGGGCTGGTGAGGCGGCCTCTGCTCTGTCTCATGGTTTGGGACCAAATGTCAAAGTGTAAATCTGGGGTGCCAGTGTCAAGCAGCACCTTCCTTGGGGACACGCAGCACCCACAGGCAGAGCCATGATGCTCCTGTCACACACAGGAGAACACTGGAATCAGCACTGACATCTTCTCCTTGCAGAGGAACAACTCCAGGTGTGCCTCAGGTCTCTGTTCTCACCCTCCTCCTGAGACACTGACTCCACAGCAAGCCTGCCTGGTGCTGGCAGATACTGCAGGCTATTAATTAAGATGTCATTACAGGCCCACTGGGTAACCTTAATTAAACTATAAAATGGCAAACACTAATAAGAAAGATCATATTCCTGTGGGGGGTGAATCAAGCACATTAACCTCCTGGTGAGGAATTCTTTCTTCATCTGACAGACAGAAGAGACCTCACAGCTTGATCACAGTGTCCTCAGGGTCACTGCTGGGCTGTTCATGGGGCACGTTCCTCCTACACAGCGGTGATTCCTCCTGTGGAGCACAACTTGATGCATAACTCCTGCAGACTTCACACAGGGATGGTCCTTGGATTTCTCCTTGGAGCAGCAGACACTGCTTTCCAGGAGTGTCAAGATGGGGTTCCTTTCTCCTTGCCCTTCTCCTTTTGAGGATCTTCTCCCTTTTCTGTTTATTACCACAGACTGAGGTGGAGATCACCAGAAGCTCTGAGGATGTACATTAAGCTCTTCTGTTTGTTTTCCTTCCTGTGCATCGCTCCAATGCTGTTACACTAAACACTCATTTCATATTCCCGGGAGGTGAAGGAGCTGCCATGAGAGACACATTTACATCTGTAAACTGCAATCAAAACTAATTAAACCCAGCACAAATACTGATTAATAGAAGAGGGAATCTGATGTCAAGTCCCACGGCCCTATCCCAAATAACAGTGGCTTCTTTTTTAAGACACAGATTTGCTTGTTCTCTTTAATTCCCAACATCTGGTGGCACATCTCCAGCTCCTGGCTCCAAGGCAGCCGTACTGCCTTTGGAAGTGATACAGGGAAAACCATCTGACAGCCAGAGCTCTGCCTGAAATGCAGCTTCTCTTTAAAAACTCACCACTGGGACACTACAATGTGACATAAGCTCCATCCTTGTGCTCATTTTGCACCAGGCCACTGGTTTCATTTTATTTCATTAAAGCTGAATTTATTCCAGCAAAGCAGTTAAAACATTAATTAATAGCCTTGCTTCCTTTAAGAGTCTTGGATTCTTTGCTCCAGGCATCAGCTTTCCAGATGAGGCCTCAAATGGAATAGGTGCTAACAGGAGAGATGAAGGTGCAGAAACAGCTGACACTGGAGTGAGTGGCCATACCAGCACCTCATCAGCAGCCCTGTGGTGAGCACAAGCAACAGGAAAAACCACCTGCACATGGAGTCTGTAGGAAAAGCACAGAGCATGACACCTATTAAGCACCTACATGGAGCACTGAGGGGAACTCGGGGGAATGGTTCTCAAGGGAAAAAGGCCAGTTTGTTTAAAAAGCAAGTTATTGATTATTGCGGAGAGAAAACAAGCAGAATCATTGGGTGGGGTACGAGTGATGGATATTTCTAGGAATATTGATTTGGAAGTGGTAACTGTGGCATCAATCATCAGCTGTGTCCGGACAGACATGGACCCACCTGCCTGAGCACCAGCGATGGGACCCCCAGCACCCACCCTGCCCATTCCCCGTGATGGGAGTCAGGGAGGAGCCAG
Source organism: Illadopsis cleaveri (assembly GCA_013399915.1). Lineage (NCBI taxonomy): Eukaryota > Metazoa > Chordata > Aves > Passeriformes > Timaliidae > Illadopsis > Illadopsis cleaveri. The sequence goes on from VXBB01020886.1 coordinate 75,555, forward strand.
CCCAGGGCAGGAGGGGCTGGGCTGATGACAGAGGCAGGGAGGGGGATACCGGGCAGTCAGTCCTCAGCGCTCCTCTCCCAGTCCCAGAGGAGGCAGATTAGTTCTTTTTCATTCCCAACATCTGGTGGCACATTTCCAAGTCCTTGCTCCAAGGCAGGGATGTGCCACCGACAAGTAATTAATGCCTGTGAAGAGCCGTTAGGACACTGGCTCATCTGGCTTTTCCCTTCACAACGAGCCCTTATGGGCACAGCCCCGGACACTCACTATTGTCACATCAAATTTTTCCACAGTAAAAGGCTGCTTTCCCCCGGCAGCCAGTGGGGATTTTATTGTTCAGATAGTGTGAAATCCTTCTTTATGAGGCCACTTGCCTTCTGGTCTACAAGAAGGGCCTTTTGCAGCATCCAGCACTCCCTGTTATCCCCAGAACTATTTGTTAGAGAGACAGCCTGTCCTCCCCTGCCCCGGCATCCCACTCCACAGGTGCTGCTCTTGAGGATTTAAAGATAAAGTGAGGGATGCTGCAGATGAGGATTTCCAGGCACTGTAGCCACAGGTCGTTAATCTTCCCATTTCTTGTACAGGATTTTAAAAACATTTCCTGGTGGAAATGAGAGGTTTGCTCTGCTTGCACTTCTTGGGCTCTGCTGTGCAAGATTCCTGATTCAAAATGAAGGTGGAAAAGCCAAACACAAATAGTAACCAAATATTGAGCAGACCCCAGAATACTACAGCTCAGTCCTGCCTTTTCCCAGGAGCTATATCAGCCCTGAGAAAGGCAGAGAAGGGGCTGAAGTGGGAGGTGTTTCTGCCCAGGGCTATCCCTGTGCTGGGGCTCTGCAGGGCAGACACTTGTGTGGGCAAAGCTCTGAGGTCTCCTTGCCATCAGCCGATATCAATCTCCTGACACTGACATCAGTGTTCAGACACCCTGCATGGGGAGGGCATCAGCTCACAGTAATCAGTGTCAGTCTGATCAGATAATGTTGATACTCCACCGTTCAGCTCAATTTATTAACCCACTGTTCCTTTCAAACAAAATATCACATTGCTTAATTATGTCTTGGCTGACCGTTTGCAAATGCCACCAGATACGGAGAACATGACACCACTGCCTTTTGCCAGGCACTGGAATCAGACTCTGTGTCACCCTCTGACAGGAATGCCATAAAACTTCATTAATCAAATTGTCTATCAGTCACAAAAATTGAGGATTAATTTGTCAAAGTCGCATCTGGGCTCAATAACCATTTGGAGATGACTAAGTAATTAATCAATAACGTGTACTCACCTTTTCATTTCCCTAGACTCCTGTGACTTGCACAGCAGAAAGACTGGAAAACAATGGGCTGGGTTGTCTGGTGGCTTCAGAAGTGTTGGTTGGTGTTTACAAGGGAGCAGGTTCTGTCCTACCTTCCTTCCACAAGCCACAAGGCTTTCCAAGTCAGAATCAATCACTTTACATCTATTGCTCAGTGTTGGATTCACTGAGCACATTGTTGAACTCACTGAAAACTGTGCCTAGTAATATTAAATAATTAGTGAGATTAATGCTGTTGCAGAGCTATAACCTGGGCAGAGTCTAGATTATTTAATTATCTTCTGCCTGCTTAAATAATTTATATTTTTATTTCCCTGCTATGTAAGAGCAGAAAACCCTGAAGGAAGATTGTTGTCCTCAGCATGGTCATGCATGTACCCAACAGAGGATGTTTCAAAAAGACACTCCTCAGCAGGCAGTCACAGTTTCATCTTCCTCCTCCTCCTCCTCTTTGTCCTCCTCCAGGTCAGGTCAGGTAATTTTGTGTGTCCAGAGCCCAGCATTCAGGCCAGTGGTCCACCTGCATTCTGGATGGATTGGGCACCCCTGTGTCCACTGTGAAGCCAAAATTCTCTTCAAAGCCAAAATATTCTCAACTGGATTCATGGATTCAACACACTGTTTGGCCTGGAGGGTGGATTCAGTAATTTATGTATGATCCTGGCTTTCTAATCAAAATTTCATTATTATGACTGATTGCAAAAGTTTTTGTATTTTACATTTTGTCTTTGTAGGGAATTTTAAACACTAATTTTGTCCCTTGGTGCTGGTGCATGTAATAATCCCGCTGATCCATATTCATGTCCTCCCAGCCTTGCAGTTCCTGCACAGGAACTGTTTTCAAAACTCATAGAATAAAGTCCTTACACAATATTTATTATTGTTGTTAATTAACACGGTCTCAGCCCCTGTAATAATCACAGGATTCCCAGTGTATTTAAGTATTATTGTATTTAAATAATTGATTGACTTAGAGCTCACTAATATGAATACATCCAGGAGTGTTTAATAGGATCATTACTTAATCCTGGCTCTGTGCACTATATCATGTTACCAATAAATCAGTTTTGCATCTCTCTGCTGTAGGATCTCACTCCTGGTGGCTCAGAGGACCAGGCTGGGCTGGGAGCATTGCAGAGGAGGTGACACAAGGGAGGTGGCCAGTCCCACTCCACAGGAACCCAGGCACAACTGGCTCCTGACACACATGGGGAAGCTGAGACCAGAGTAAAGCACATCATTAGAAGGAAATGGAGCATGTGCTAATTTGTCTGTGTTTTCAGTTAGCAGGCATTTATTAGGGATGTCTGACTTGCTGATATCCAGGTCAGCCTGCTAATATATTAACCTCTGGTGCCACTGACGTGCACAGGAAAAATTCAAACCACAATTCACAGGGATTTTACAAACTGCCCAAGGCACTTCCTGACCATGCCCAGGACTGGCAGCTGGAGGCACTGCTGGTTGCCACCACAGCATCCATCACGCTGACAATGGAGGGGTGCTGAGGCTCCTGACTCTGGGGCTCTGGGCCCAACAGCAGGGGATTAGGATCCCTGTGAGACTGGGAACAGGGGGCTGAGATGTCCATGAGACAGAGAAGAGGGGATTGAAACTATCCTGTGATGGGGAGCAGGGGATTGGGGCCCCTCTGAGACAGGGAGCAGGGGATTGGGAACCCTGTGAAACAGGAAACTGTGGATCAGGACCCCCATGACACAGCAAGCAGGGGATGCTGAATGGGCCAGGAGAGCCAGTGCTAGGTCACAGACTGAATGCTCCTGCAAATGTCAACAAAACCATACACATATTTTCATTTCTACCTATTTGACCCATTAACTAACTGCAAAATTTCTCAGTAATCCCTAGTAGATGAGCATCAGAGCAGACCTATGGTCCAGGCTAATCCCTTTATTATGAAGCAATGCCATGGAAATCAAATATCAGCAGTAAGTCGGGAGATTAACAAGCTGGGAAATGCACAAATTAAATTGCATCCTCCCTCTCTGCTCTGCCCCAGCCAATGGCTCTTTTTCTGCTGTGGCCACTGCAGCTGCCCCAGCAGGAAAACAAGGCTAGAAATCCCTCATAAAAATGAGCCTCTGTTTAATCCCTGATCCAGGTAGTAAGCAGAGTCTGCCCAGGATGAACTCGTGTCCCTGCAGCCCCTCATGTCCATATGCCTTTCTCCTGGGGAGGGGAGAGCATGAGTCCATGATTCTGTGATCTGGCTTTGCCAAGTGTGCAGGGGTCCAGATGTGGAGGTGGACAGGAGAGACATGGCACTTGGGACTCCTGGGTTTTCCTGCCAGCTTGGGATGGGAGTCAGGGATGGGGTTTTGACTGCAGCAAGATGGGACATGGGCACTGCTCTCTGGTGCAGTGCCACCTCTGCAGCTCTCCCCAGGCTGTCCCATGTCACCTGCACCAGTGTGGCACAGATGGACTGACCCTGGAGAGTAGAAAGTTGCAGCCACAGAATCGTGGAACCATGGGATGGTTTGGATTGGAAGGAACCTCAAAGATCACCTTGTTCCACCCCTGCTATAGCAGGGACACCTTCTACCAGACCAGATTGCTTCAGGCTCATCTAACGTGGCCTAGGACAATTCCAGGGATGGGGAAGTCACAGCTTCTCTGGGCAACCTGTGCCAGTGTCTCACCATCCTGTTCAGCAGTGACTGCTCCAGGACCAGATGGATCCACGAGTTCTGCATGGAGGGCTGTGCCAGAGCCTCTGGAGAGAGCTGGTGTCTCCCAGGCAAGTGGCAGCAAGGACCAGCATCCCTCAACCACACCAGGCAAAGGGTGGGGCTCTTGGGGATGTCCTGTGCAGAGCCAGCAACTGGACTCTGATCCTTGTGGGTCCCTTCCAGCTCAGGATATTCTGTGATTCTGTGATCCCCAGGGATCCTCCTGGGGCCCGTCAGGAGTCAGGCTGCCTGCAGCAGGGCCAGCTCTGCCCTGGCCCAGCAGCATGGTCTCTGCCCTGACTGTCTTTACTGCACAGCAGCATCTGAATGGGTGTTTTATTCATTCCCTTAAGAACATCTCCACAAATGCACGTTTGAATAAAACATGAGGATGCATTTTTGGAAGAGCCATCTAACACTTCAAACAGCCCCATCACAGTGTATTAACCAGAAGAAAGACTGTGCTGTTGTATTTCCATTAGACATGGCATGCAAGGTAGGGGAGAAGGTGCCCATGGCCCCATGTCCCTATGGCCACGTGTCCCCACATCCACAATGGCAGTTGTGAGTGCTGGAGGGATGGGACAGCATGTCTGGATGCTGAAGCCATTTGCTTCACATCCCCAAAACAGGGATATATCTACTTTAAAAAAAAAAAAAAAAGAAAAAAAAAAAAAAAAGAGTAGATTTTCTTAGTGAAAGGTATTGGCAAAATAGAAAGAAATCTGACCTACATGCTCATGTTCAAACACACAAGTGCCAGAACAGCCACATGCACCTGCCACCTCTGTGAATCCTGTAAGATGGATGAGACAGATTCTGCTTCTCCTCTGATAAGCCAGTTCCAGGTTTCTCCATTCCTGAGCACAGCACAGGAGAAACACAGAGGTGTTTTTGCATGGCTGAGGTGGTTCTAACGAAAACCTTTCTACTTCTGGAAAAGACAATTCTTTTCTTGTTTGAATTCATTGAAAAGCAGCAATAAAGCAAATGGGCAGAGAGGAGCAAGCAGACTAACTGCTCCACAGGAGGGTGGAGGGGGCAGAGGTTATAGGGAAAGGCAGCCAATTAAGCCTGAGAGGAGGAAATTTAGCACAGTTAAAGAAAATGTTCCTCCAGCCCTAAACTGGACCTGAACTCACCAGTGCAAGTGGTCACTGAGGGTGGGTTCCCTGTGAGGAGCCACAGGAGCAACACTTGCAAAAGTCACAAGGGTGGCACTAGTTAGGGCAGCAAAGCACCAGGGAAAGGGAAGCAGCTTTTGGGGAAAAGGACAGAGCAGATGTGGCCTGAATGGACCGTGGCTGGGTGAAGGAAAGGGCACCAAAGATGGGACCCTTGGAGGCATCACCTGCTCCTACAGTGACACAGAGTTCACCACCCAGGAGAGCACAGCAGCCCCAACTTGGACAAGGTGAAGTCCCTGTGAACAGCATCCCTTGGAAAGCTCCTGTTCTGGAATGGCTTGGCATCACTGCTGACAGGCAGGATTGATTTATAAAGCAGAAATAAATGAGCCTGCTCTGCAATTTCACTAATTTTGTCTCCCATTTCTATTTGCCATCTTTCAGCATAATGCTGGGTGGTTAATTATGTTTCCGTCTTATTTCTCTGATAATACTGCACCGTGTACTGCTCAAAGGGTTTCATTTTACCTTTCATCTCACCTCCTAGCACAGCTCTAAATTTAGTCAGCTTGTAATTTGGGGGTATTTTATGCCTTATGCTTTTAGTATTTGTAGGTAAAATGGAATCCTTGTCTTCTAATTCACTCTCTAATAATTCTCCACTAAATCTTAATACAAAAGGCTTTTTTTCCTGAAGACTAATTAAATGGGGTGTAATTATAATACCCAGGGAGATGATATTGAAAGTACGTTAGCTGTGACAGTTTCCTCTGACTAATCACCCCTCGGGCAACCTCAAATCTTGTCTGTGCAAGCTCCCAGTCAGGTACTGCACGGATGTGCCAAGACAGAACTTGGCACAAGATGTCCCCACCAAGATGGGGACTTGGGCAGGGTGGATCTGGGACCCTGGAGTGAGAGCTTGGGGTCTCCAAGCTGCTGATGCAGCTGCAGGGGCTGATTTGTCCTTCAGGGACCAGCAGTGCGGCCACATGTAGAGAGAAGGGATCAGGATGTCCGAGGTCACTGGGGACCATGCAGGTGGCATTGTCCCACTGAGGCAGCAAAGAGACAGGGCATCAAAGTCCCTGCTTCAGCCCAGAGACATTCCCACCACCATCACCATCACCCTCTGCCTTGGTTTATTTCTCCTGCTGGGACTGTTTGCCTGCCTGGCCAAAGGAAATCATTGAAAATACAGTGAGGGGAAGAAGGGCAGAGGGCCAGGGGCTGTGGCAGGAGCATCCTTTCCTGGCTGCTCAGGAGTCAGAGATAACACCAGAAGTCCTGCAGGCTGCAGCGTTTTCCTTGGAAATGCATTTACCTGCCAGAAGAGGAGCAGCAATTTGCAGTATTTGTGTACTCTGATGGTGTGATAGCAGCGAGGTCAGCACTCAGCACAGACACCAAGGGGCTATTTCCTCACTAAACTGTGGACTGCAGTAAGTGAAAAATAAGCTTCAAGGGTACCTATTATGCAGACAATAAAATGTTTTTATATCCATGTAGGTGTCAAGCTCAACACTTCCACAGAGGGGATCCTTCAGGTTATGAGCCAACTATGAAAATGCTCAGCCAAGCAGGGATGCTCTGATCTACAGCCTGGTGTTTGCTACTGGAAATAACAGATTCCCACTCTGCATTCAACAGCCTGGGTTCTCAGAGGAGGCAGGACTCCGGGTGGGGACCTTACAGTCACAGTCTGGCCTTGGGTTGGGGACATGGCACTGCAGCAGTGGGCACTGCCACACAGAGGTGGAGGGACAGGACCACGAAAAGCTCTTAGCAAAGCCTCCTGTAGAAATTAATAGAGTTTCCTTTAGGATCACTATGAGCTAATGAGCCTTTGCTGGCCACAACAGGCTTTAGCTCTCCTCCAGAGCCACCATTGCACAAGCTGGTTGGGATTGGAATGGCCAGGGCAGAGTCTCCAGCCCCTTCACCTTGGATTCAGCAACATGAGAAGCACTCCCAGAGCCTCCCTTTGCTGCTGAGTGAAAAGATCTTTTGCAGAGATTAAAATTAATTTATTATTTCACAGTCTGGTATTTACATCACATCTGGAGAGGGTATTACATACCCCATTACAAAAACGTCTCCATAATGAGTCCTGTGGTGGGAGCCAGGGCAGGAGGCAGAGAGCAGCAAACACACCAGTGACCCCCTCACTGCCAGGGCCTCCACACCATCCCCAGCTCCTCCTGCACCTGCACATCCCCTGCAGGGTCCCAGAGCAGGGCTGGAGGTGTTGGTCTGACAGCCCCAGGGTCCCAAGCACCTCTGACACTGAGGGCACAGAGCTCACAGGAAATGGTGTGTCCTGGAGAAGGGCATGAGCTCAGGGCCAGGAGGTGGTACATTTTCCTTTATTTTGGATTACTGCAACAAAACCTGGCTCGGTCTGAGGCCCTGTCTGGGCATCTGCATGCCCCAGACACCCCGAAGCCACAGAGAGATCCCCTCACACAATTCTGAAATTCAATTGCAAACACAAGCAGAAACTCAGTGCCTGGGACTTGCAGGGTGGAAAACGTTAAATTTGTAACCTGATTAATGCAATTACCGAGGAAGGAGAAACCAGCAGCATGCACCATGGAGACATCTCAGCACCCCTGGGGGCGAGGGAAAGCCCAGTGCTCTGAGGGCAAAGCAGCCCCCAGTGACTCGGGATCAGGCTGGAGCTCCTAGGAACCACAGGGCCAGAAGCCAGGAGCCACATGGGGAAGGGTTTCACATAACCACTGACTTCCCAATTCCTGACTGCAACTTGGATTCAGCATCTTGGGAGACAGGGAAAGGCGACTCACAGCAATGATTTCAGCAATTCAAGCTATTCAGCTATTAAAGCCCATTTTGGGGGCCTGCTGCCTGTCTGTGTCTGTATTGTCAGCAGCTCTTACATAGTGGTAGTATTTTATTTAGGAGGTTTGGAAAACGAGCCCATTTCTTGGTTGGTGAATGTGTCCACAGCAAAGGAGGAAACTGGGGAGTGATGTGATTCTCGCAGCTGCACTGGGGTCCCTGCCTGCAGCCTCCAGGGACGCTGGGGCTCAGTGGATGCTCTGATCCAGTAGCTGTCACAGTCCTGCTGATGGGTGCAGGATGGGAGCCCTGGAGCATCCCACTCTGCAGGCACTGGGCCACATCCTGCCGCTCACGGGGGTACCAGGACCCACACCAAGGCTGGCCAGAGCTGCACGGAGGCTATCGAGTGACCTGTGGAGGAGAGGAGAGGTTACCCAATGCACCCAGCTGATTCCCCATTCATGAATTATCAGCAAACAGCCTCAAGAGGTGCAAATAAGATTTGCTCTTTACTTTCATTTAATGGAGTGGCCATTCCAAATGTCACCTTATGGATGGTTTGGGATTTCTGTGCTCTGGGTGCAGCTCCCACTGAAATCTGTCTGCACAGGGGACTGAGATGCAAATCCAGCCCTTTGGCACCATTCCAAAGTCACTTAAGTCACTTCAAATTACCAGAAGTCCTTTTGAAAACATGGATCTGTGCTTCCAAACTGCCATCTCCCTAAGGAAGAGCAAAGCACCCAAAAGGAGGTTGGCCATGGAGGGGTCTGCTGGATGAGGCAGGAGAGCAGAAGCTCCTGAGTCCTACTCCCATTCCAGATGGGAATAGTCCCAGTGAGGATTCAAGACAGCAAAGCCAGAACAGAGGCTTTGGGCTAGGCTGGTAGCTGGGGGAAACCAACCAAAAAACACTGAAAGGGGAAAAAGACAACCAGCTCAATGCAGTGCTGCAGTTACTGGTCAGTGACGGATGCTCAGGGCTGGAGAAACCTTTTTGGATGTCCATAAAAACACTTCAGCATGAAAGTGCTTTCTGTGCACAAAAATAATAGCAGCGATGAAAAAAGTCCCAACATGGCTTAATACAATAATTTTTTGGTGAACGCAGGGCGAGGAAAATGAAAGCATAAGGAATAATTACACTCAACAGTATGAACAATGATTACAAAATTATGCAACTGATTAACCATGGCATATATGTAATTACTAATGAGTTTGATAAAATTTTAATTACACCTTGTTCCTTGGGAGATTCAGCAAGCCATGAAAATAATAATCACGTAGTGCTCTGTCACAAATGATTGCCTCAGACGGGGAACGGGGGCAGATTCAGGGCTGTGCCACTGGGTTGGGAAGGGCAACCTGCTGCCCCGGGTGGTGCTGGGGAGCAACCTGGACACCCTGGGAGCCCTGGGATGTTTTAGAGACACACCGAGGATGTTTGCTCAGGGGTTGAGCCATCCAACACCAAGCCTCCCAGCAAGAATTGTCAATTGGAAAAGCTGTGAGATCCACTCAGGGTTGTGGTATGCCTGCCAGCCCCTCCAGCACCAGTGACAATGCACAGCCCAGACCCTCTGCTCTGCTTCAGTGAGTCTTTGCCAAACAGTGCGTGCCCTGAAGGAGCTGGAGCTCTCTCCTTCCCCACAGAACTGGGGGTGCTCCTGCCCCAGGCTGGGGAAGGCACAGCTGGGTTCCCCCCGTTCACCTGCTGGGGACGTACCTTGGTGGTCTTCACTTTGTTGCCACTGCTGCAGCTCCATCCCGAGAGGTCAGGCAGCACTTTGCATTCCTCCCCGTCGAGACACGGCTCCATCTGGCACCACCACTTCTGCAGCACGATGGAGGCTGGGGGAGAGGAGGGGATCAGGTTGCAGCACAGGGTGTGGAGGAGCAGCTCTGCCCACCTTTGGGTGACATCAGGAGACACCGCCCCTCTCTCCAGCGCAGCTCACATCGAGGAGCCCTGGACAAGGAGCTGCTTGTCACCTGGCTGGCCTCACCTGACCCAGCTCCTCCACCTGCCTCCCGAACACCCTGTTTTCTCTCACTGCCCCAGGAAAAAAAAGCTCAATGTCCTCTCTCCCAGAGAGAGCAGGGAGGGCAGTGCTGTTCAATAACCTGTTTCAGGCTCCACTTACAGAGCAAAGGGGTTGTCTCCTACCACTCCGCTCTATTAGGGTCTTGTGATTCATGCCTCCAGTTTGGGCAACCAGAGTGGGCTCTCTTATATTTGGGAGCGGTATGACCTGAGCAGCTGAGAATAACAACCAGATGTGAAGATGGGGTCAGGGACTGAAAAGGATGGGGTTGCACTGTGGGGTACTCACCGTCCACACAGGAGGGAGCTGCCCGTGTTGTCCCTGCCACCTGCCCTGGGAAACAGGAGCATTTCACCGTCTGGGAGCGCTCCTCGATCTTGTTCCTATTGCAGCACCGGTGAGCGGCGATGACTTCGCACGTGCCGGGCTCTACGTGCACTGCAGGAGGAGAAACAGCCCCCGTCAGACCTCAGAGGCCTCAGGCCATCTGCTGCCCTGTGCCTGGAGAAGAGACCCTTGACCACCTCCTGCCCACAGCCCTGGGCAACCCTGCTGGTGTGAGCTGTGACCAGGGACAGGAGAGCCTGGCATGTGCAGCACTGTCCCGGCCTCTGGAGTCACCCCAGGGCTGCTGGTGACACACAGGTGTCTGGGCACAGCGTCTGCCCAGCCCACCTGTAAGGAAAAGTGGTGGCTCCTGCTCCACACCTCTGGGTTCTGAGCTCTTGCTCCTAATAGCCCTCACTCCCATCCTACCCTCCAAAATTCACCCCCTCTCACCATGGCCAAGCCAAGAGCTTTATTGAAACTAATGAGCTCATTAGCTAATTGCAGCTGATAATGAGATGCACTTTGCTACAAGAGGGGATGGTGCATTGTGCTGCTTTTGGCTTCAAGCAGAGCACCATCACCTCTGACCCCAGCTACAATCAGTGCCTCCACCTCGCCATCACTCACCCTCTGCCTGGAGAAGGAAGGATCAGGATGGTGTTTCCACCCTGCAGCGGCAGAGAAATGTCACAGTGCTCATCAGCAATCCAAGCTGCTGTGCTGCTCCCCTCTCAGTGCCATTAAAATATTAAGGAAAGTAGAAAACTACTGTGTTGGCTGATCACCCCTGGGATCAGAGTTTAGAGCTGGTCAGCATCTCAAATCAGTGCTTTGGCTGGGTAATGGCCCACACAAGCACAATACAAATCAGCCAAAAAGGGCTGAGAGACTTCATTCCCATGACCCCAGAGATCCCTGCAGGTCTTGCTTAATGAGCCCTGGAGGAGCAGTGCAGAGCCACACACGGGCATGCCCTGGGTACACGAGCAACAGGCTCCAGAGCTCCCTGCAGCTGCTTCTCCTTCAGCTGAGCAGCAGGAAACTTGGAACAAAATGCATATCAGATGGATGGTGTGTTTAACACCGACAGCAGGAAACCTCCTGAGAGCCTGGGATAAGTTCCAGAGCTTCTGGCAGGCTTCTCCCTCTCATTTAACTGGTATTTCCCCACTGCAACCCTTTTTAAAAAGACACAGCTTATCTCGTGGAACCATAAAAGAACTCTAAGAGCAAAAGGCTTTTGAATCCTGCATGCAAAAATAAAATAAAAATGCTGTCCTACTCTAGTTGACCTTTAAATGAGCAGCAGAACATGGGATTTTTATGGCATAACCTGAAATGACACATTTTGAATGTCTCAAGAAGTGTGGGCACAGCTCCACATGTTCAGTGTAAAATACTGCTTGCTGGTAGAGAGCTACAAAACGAAGAGAAGTTGGATGCATGTAAGTGCCAGGCAATGCCCAGAGAACCTCATTTCCCAAAAGAAAAAGTCCCAGCTGGCTCAAATGCCTTTTACTTCTGCTTCAGGTTGAGTGATGAACATAAATAAGGGCAAAGACAGCCCTTTGATTATCAGCATTAGAAGGTGCTGGGGCCACCTTTGTGGGAGTTGGGTCCAGACATTCCAGCCTTGCTCATCATGAAGACCTCACCATGTTACACAGGGGATTAAACTGCTGGTGAATCATTCTTCACCGAGGACTCCCCTATTCTGTTTCCAAATGACCCTGCTTGATTCATGTGGCTCTTTAAAATCCAACCACATTCTGCAGGAAGCAGTGCTCTGCTTGGACAGAGCAGAATCTCCTTGTGCTGGGCAGGCACAAGGGCCCTCAGGCACATGGTATGATCTGTGTGCAGGGCCAGGAGCTGCACTTAATGATCCTTGTGGATCTCTTGCAACTCGAGATATTCCACAATTCTATTATCAGGCCTGGTTGCCACAGGGAGATGTGTTCCTGGACTTGGACATCTCCAAGGATGGGGTACCCAGGGTTAGGACAGGGGAAAGGCAGGTAGCTGCTGACTGACTGGGTGAGGGAGTCACTCCGGAAGATGTGGTTTGGTTTTAAGCAATGCGGGTGGGGATTACAGGATTAGAACTGCTTTAACTGTCAGGCAAAAATGACAGAAATAGGACAGGGTGAGGTGTGGGGTCAATCAAGAACATGAATGGTTTCAAATTAACCCATAAATGCCCTTTCCAAGCAGAGGCGTGAAAGAGACAGCAGGTGCCCCAGGATCCAAGTGGATCACCAGCAAGTAACTGCCAGTTACTTCAGTATCATCAGTACCACCAGCAACACCAGCAGCCACCTCCCCATATGTCCTCCCACCACGCTCCAAGGATCTTGCCCCCCTACCTGAATGGCTTCTGTGATGATGTGTGGAGGCCAGAGTCAGTCGTCCCCACAGCGTGGTAAGGCAGAGGCTGAGCACGAAAACCCATTTGCTCAGGCTCTGTATATCTCTCTCACTCATTCTACCAAAAAGAAGAAGAGATATGTGGAGGAAGAGGGACTGAGAAGGACTGGGAGGTGCAGATCCACTCACCAATGTTCCTGCACGCAGTGGTATGACCCCTGAACATTGTGAGCATTGGGGTGTCCTCACAACTCTGGGCTGTGGGAACATGGCCCTGGGAGAGGAAGGGATTCACCCACCACCCTCAGATGACCTCAGACTTCAGCACCAGCAGAGGCCATTGCAGCAGGACAGAAAGAGATCCCACCAGCAGCAGTACAGGTGAGTGATGGTTACCTTTTACTGGGGATTCACGCTCACATCTGTGCATCTGCCAACCTCAGGTGGGTCAGGTCTTTGCAAGAAGCAGACATCAGCACATCTGAAAAGAGAAAGACGAACATGGGCAGCGATACCTGCCATCAGTGTGAGCCACTGTGTCCCTGTGAGTGGCTGGGGACACCTGGGAATTTCACCAGCTCCACTTCAGGACACACACTCTCAGGTGCATGAGCATGTGCTCATCACACCTCTGAAACTTCTCCAGGAGCTCAGCCCATAACCCTGCTCAACCCTTTGAACAGCAGAACCTTCAGAGCTGCTCCTGATTTTTACTGCTGAGAGCACAGAATCAGGTCCTTTATAGTAGGTTATGAAAGCAGCTGACAAACACTAAATGCACACCCAGTGTGTGTGGGAAGAGCCAGAGTAGACCAGCAGAGAGTCATTTCAGGTTCTGCCTTTTCTGTGTGTGGTTTATGTGCTGTTACTCTTCTTGTGTTACTGAGGTCCCTCGCAGTGATGTCCAAGGCTGGGCATTTGCAAACCACTTGCTGACAAACAGCAGGATGGGCTGATGGCACTGGATGTCCTGGGGCCAGCACCCCACAGGAAGCTGAGGAACAGGACAGCTGATGGCCAGTTTGATATCCAGCTGATGGCCAGTTTGATATCCATCTGATGGCCAGTTAGATATCCAGCTGATGGCCAGTTTGATATCCAGCTGATGGCCAGTTTGATATCCATCTGATGGTCAGTTAGATATCCAGCTGATGGCTAGTTAGAAATCCATCTGATGGCCAGTTTGATATCCAGCTGATGGCCAGCTGGATACACAGAGCCCATGGCAGCGCCAGGACCTGCAGTCTGCACTCTCAGGGTGTCCCCTTCTTCTGGGGCTGTTCCTCCTTCCAGGCCAAGCTCATGCAACCACACCCTCAAAAGTGCATCGGCCACCTCTGGACACACTGGTAACCTCTCTTGGCACCACACTGGCACCACGCCCACTCCATGCAGCACACGCTGGGAAGAAGCCAAGTTTTACATCATCTAGAGCCCCCAGGGAAAAATGTAAATCCCAAAAGGATTTGTATTTTATGGCTGAGTTCTTTAAATATGTTCTCTTCACTATTTACAGCCACAGCCCTTCAGCTGGGAGCAGCTCCAGGTGCAGGCAGTGGCACCAACAGCGATGTCAGCGCTCGGCATGTGCCAAGTGACACGGTGACCTCCCAGCCTCCATCATCACCTGCTGGGTCTAACCAGCCCAGCAAACAACCACGTCCTCCATAAAACTTTAGTGCTGGAGCACAGCTTATTAACAAGACACCACAAAGACAAGTGGTGATGACACTGAGATTGGGGGGTGCTGCCAGGACCAGCCCAGGTGCCAGGGGTACCCCTGCCCTGTGCCAAGCTTGCATTCACAGTCTCCTCCACGGACAGTGCAGAGTTCCAGCAGTGCACTTGACAAACCCACACCTCTCAGAGAAGAAATCTTCAATTTTCAACCATGTTTGAAATTTCTATCTACTCTGGACCACAAGACAGAGAAACAGATTCCTCTAATGAAGAACCAGGGCACAACATGCTGACATTTTTAATCAAAACAAAGTGATTGGAAGTGGTAAAAAGGGCATTTCTTGTTTTGAAGCATTTAAAAATGAATTGTCCTGTTTTAAACTGACATTTCAAAATGAAAAATGCTTCATTCTGAAGTGGTGATTTAAAGTGATATTTTGCACTTTGATTCTTCCATCTGGAAAACAAAAATCAGAAAATGCCATCAAAAGCCTTGACATTTGCCCAGGAAAAAAACAAAGGTATCTTGACAAAACCACATATTTTATGCTAAAAAAGAATTTAGAGGTAAGGAAATACTTCTAACTAATGCTGTGGGATGGTCAGCTTGGCCAGGAGCAGACTGATGAGTGGCTGGCAGCATCTCGCTGTCCTGACTCCATCCCTGCCCTCTGGGTGATGAGGGGCTGCTCCTGCTCCAGCCCTTCCATTGCCAGAAAGAATCCAGTATGAGTCAATGTGCAAGAAAACTGCTGCTCCTCGAAGTGACGTGATGGGACTGTGAGACCCTCTCCTGAGACTCTCTCATCATATTTAGGTGATCTCTGGTGCTCCTGCAGAATATGGTCTGCATGAGGCTTCTCAGAGGGGGATCAAACAACAGCCGCTACTGTTGGAGTCCTTTTGGAGACGTGAGAGCCCACTGTGTAAATACTGATGTCAGTTTAAAGCATGCACTGTTTGCTCAGACATGAAGAAATGTCACATATTTGCTCAATGACAAAGCAAACAGCTCTCGAAGAGCTGCTCAGTCCTTCACCTGAATCCAGAGGCAGCGTGTGCCACTGCACCCGGCCGGGAGTGGGGCACGTGCCCTGTCACCCGGGGTCACCCTGCCCAGCCACGCTGCACCTGCACATTGCAGGAGCTGTGTCCCAGCACGCAGCTGTCTTGCCCCATGGTGGGGCACGTCCAGCAGCCCAGATGTGAGGACAGCAGACACAATGCTAGTGCAATTTTTGTGGCAGTGAGTCCCCAGTGCAGAGCAGGCAGCTCCCCACCAGGAGACCCTGGTTTCCTGGCTGCTGCTCCAGCTCCGGCTGCCTCTTCATGCAGGGAGCACAGCCCAGCTCCCAGGCACCAGACCTGAGTCCCACAGCACACACCAGAGTCCCTCTGGAGGAGCCCGTCCCCAGCTGCTGCCCATGGGACCCTCCAGGCCATGTGAGGTTTCCAGGAGACATCCCTAAACCTCTTAGCTGGACCAAAAACCAAGCACTCCACTGGCTGCTCCATCCCACAGAGGACAGCAACACGCTCCTAGTGCAAAGTATTTTTAGTTCAGAAAGGCTGAGTTGTTTGCTTTATCAAGGAAGTATAAATAAATGACAGTGTTATCAATAATGCAATCCACACTGTCCATGCCATACTCTGAAGGGAAACCACTGAGCTGAGCAGAAGCCATGCTGGTGGCTGGGAGAGAACACATCATTCAGGGGAGCACAAAGACAAGGTGCATCCCAGTGCTCCATGCTGGCAGAGCTCCCACTCATGCCTGAACTCCCATTAGAAAACACAGCTCCACAGAAATTGCTGTTTTGACAGTTATCAACCTCCAGTGTCGTGAGATTACAACTACAAATGTTTGGTCTGACTTGAGATTTTTCAGCCTGGAATGTCAGTGAAATGAAGAGTGGTGTTCTGGCATGTCAAAACACTTGATTTTGACTGAAAATCTTGGTATTCTCCATTCTGTTATGTGCTGCTTGGAATTTTGTGGATTTTTTCACTAACATTTTTTAGCTGCTTTTGCCTTTTGGGTCTGAGCTGGGACCTGAAAGAACTGTCAAGTTCCCCAGTCCCTCAGACTATCAATCTCCAGTGCAACCAGTGTGTCAAGAGATGATGGTTCCCTCAGTGTGGGTCCATGTCCCTCCCTGTAGGCACATGTGGGCATGGGCCATCATCCACATGGGAGTTTCATCGAGTTCTCCAGCACAGACACACTGCAGGAACAGCTCCCTGCTGCCCTCCAGACAATGACCACTCTGCCTGTCACAGGAGCTATGGACATTTTCCTCCTCCTCCATTAAAGCCACCTGTGGAACTGTGACCCTCCAGGCAGGGTCTGCAGTTTGCTGGAGCACAGCCCAGTGCCCCACAGGGTAATGAGGGACTCTGTCATGCCAAATTATGCTCCAAGTCCTGCAAGTCTGAAGCACTGTATGCAAAGGTCCGTGTGAACTGGATAATTAGCAGAAACAGTCCAAACCTCAGCCTCATCCAGCGGCAGGGTTGTTTCCACAACATCTCACCTGTGCAGGCTCTTTGCTGGGCTGTGAGTGTCCCAGCACAGATGAGCTCTCCCAGGTAAAGGGCACCCACAGAGTGAACAGCCCACCAAACCTCTCCCTGCGGCAAAAGGGGTGGCTGATGAGCAGGAGGAGGAGAGTCCTGCTTCCTGCCTTGGCATCCATGGCATGGACAAATTCATGGCTCTGGAATGGAACTGGTACAGCTCACACGCTCCTCTGGGCCTCTGAGCCTCTACTCGTGCTGATGGGGCCATCTGACCTGTGGCCATCTGCTCGGGGCCATCTGACCCATGCACACCCTGTGTCCCTCGAGCCACCCCATGAGGCAGCCAGCTCTCCATGCCACTGCCCCACTCCAGCCTGGTGGGGCCAGAGGCAAACCCATCCTGACAGCAGAGAGGGAGAAAGCAGAGGAAGATTAAAGCCCCCATCCGATCCTGTCCTACTCAAGGTTTTGGCCGCAGGGACGAGGGACAGCTTGTGCTGAAGGCAGCAGCAGTTGGGATACAGGGCCCCTTCTAGAGTAAAGAACATCCTTGTCTGCAGAATCTGCGATCTCTCCAGCAATGCTTTGCCTCCCAGAAAGGCGAGTAGCTTCGCAGTGCTGGCAAAACAGCATCCGTGCCGAGCCCAGCCCCGGAGCCGGTGGCCGGACACGGCCCCACCGGATCCGAATCCCCGCCGCGGGGCGGGCAGGGGCCGTGGGCGCCGCTGCTGCCGGAGTCACCGGAGCGCAGGGCAGCGCCGGCCCCGAGAAACTCACTGCAGGGCCCTCCCGGGCCCCGCACCAGCACCGAGAAGCCCCGGCGGGCGACAGGGGACCGGGACACGCGGGGACCGGGACACGCGGGGACCGGGCAGCGACGTACGGCGGCCGGCCGGAGCCGGGAGCGTTGGACCCCACGGCGGAGCCCTGGACCGGCATCCCGGTGCCGCCGGTGCTCGCTGGCACGTCGATCCGGCCGGATCCCCGACCCCGGTTCCCCGGCCCTCGTCGGGACTCAGCGTCCCCTCCGAGCGGCACCGCGANCTGGCACCGGCACCGGCTGCGCACCGAGCCGCCCGCCCCCGGCCCGCGAGGGCGCTGCCCCGCCCCGGTCAGCCCCGGTGCCCGTCAAGGCGGTCGGGGAGGAGGAACAGGCCGAGAGAATTTACCGGAAAAATTATTTACACACACAACCCCTGACCCCCGCCAAAAAAAAGGGGGAGGGGGATGGTGGTGGTGATGGCCCCGCGAGCTCCGAGGGATATGGAATGGTGCGGGGATGGATGGACGGACAGCCAGACTGATTGCTCGCCCTGGCATTCTCCTCCTCAAAGGATGAGCCTGGTCAGTGCTAATTTACCCAAAAGCTAATTCCTCCCACCAAAAAAAGGTGCGATGGCTCCGCAGGCACGGAGTGGTGCTGAATGGTGTGGGGACGGACAGACAGACAGACAGACAGATGGACCCACTCCTGCAGCCCTCTTCTCCTCAAAACGTGAGACTGTCTTTGGTGTCACCAAAACTCAGCTTTCCTGGAACTGAAATATCGGGCTCTGCAGGACACTCACCCTGACACAGGGGATTCCAACATCTGGGACCACAACACCAACCTGGGCCAGTTCTTTCCCCAAGGCAGCTCCAGGCTTGTCTAGAAAACCTCTCCTGGTGCCCCCAGGGCACAGCTTGCATGGCTACGCTCGCAACAGGCAGCAACAAGCTTTAAAACACCAAACGGCAAAAGCAAAGGTTAAATTTTCGCAATTGTTGCCAGGCATTAGACCTGCAACCTCAGCACAGCTGAGATGAGAGGCTGAAGTCACACGAACTCATTTTTGTTGCTCTGCTGAAACCTGTTTGCACATCGATGAAAGCCTTTGGTTTCTGAAGACAGCTCACTGCTCACTCCTGGACCTTCCACCCCAGTGCTCAGCTGGAAGTGTGGGATCATTTCCAAGACCAAGCTGAGTTACAGGTGAACAGCAGCTGTTCAGACAAACCATATGTGGGCAGGTTGCAAATTTCCCAGCCATTTGCTTTCCATGGGATCCCAAAGCCCTTGTGGATCCCTTCTCCTTCCCCTTGGAAAGGGCCCTGCTGCCCTTCCCAGGCAAGTGCCACGCTGGGACCCCTGGCAGCCTCCTCAGGGCACCAGACAGATGGCAAGGGGTTCCCTGGGGGACCCACCAGCTCCTGGGGGACCCACAGCCCCCAAAATTCACACAGGTATCTGGGGGAGAGTACCCCAGCCCCTGAAAAGAATAGGTTACTTTGCTATTTTTTCCTAGGAAACTGAGTTCCTTTTCCCCCTTTATAGAGTCAAAATTGCCATATGTTAAATTCCAATTAGTTAGACTTGGTTACTCAAAAGAAAAAAAGAAGACTCTACAAGATTAACCCAAACTCCAGTAATAAGATATTAAGGAAATACAAGGATCTCATTCTTCAGATCAGAGGGTTTTAATAATAATGACAAAAATCAATATGAAACTAAATTAAATCTGCTGTTTATATTAATCAGGTAATTTGATGGAGAGCCTGCCAGTGCAGGTCTCTAGTGCTGTGATAGTAAATACAAACATACTACTTTCAGATCACAAAGTTTTAGTGGAATGATCAAGAGCAAATTAAATCAAAGCTATTTTCCACACCAGCCAAATTCCAATTAAATTAGTCCAGATTATTTAATAAGGAAGCCTACAAAACTCCAGCTCTTTATTGATGTAATGATACAGAAATATACACTTGTTGCTTTCCAGATCACAGCATTTAAGTACAGGGGAGGAATTAAGACTTCAGTAAAACTGGTTTAATTTAAATTCTGCTGGAAGTGAACACAGTAATTCCTTCTCATCATCATCCTGACTTCTTACTGAGTGTGCAGCAGCAGCCTTCAGCCTTGCTCTCTTCCCTGGCTGTGACTCCTCAGGGGGCCCAGAACTTTACTGGATGAGGGGACCCAAGTCTCCAGTATCCATAACAAGCCAAGTTTGGAAAGGAAAGGAACTGCCCGAGAAAACCCCAGTAACATTTCCTGCTGTGTCCTTAGTGGTAAATCCTGCTCCCATGTAAGAAATCTGTCACATGCCTGGAATCCTTCTGTACCTTCCAGGTGAGCAAACAGCTTTTTTTTTTCTTTTTCAGGAAGAAAACTCATGGACTGGGGCTTGGGGTACAAGAAGGGTTAGGGGCTAATGGTTATGCAAAGGCAGATGGACATGTCAGAAGACTTCAAATGGTCACTGCAGTCAACTTCTCTACAGCTGCCAATAGGCAGAAGGGTACAAATTATTTTATTAAAGCTGAAAAAAGCAGAACTCCTAACATTTTATTCCTGGGGAAGGTTTATCACACCCTGTTTTCAGTGGATCACTGAATTAAGATTCAAGTTTATTTACCCCCTCCATCTGAGGAGGCTCCAGTGCCTCCAGGCTGTCTCAGCACCGGGTACCCGCCTCCGAGGATTTTGTTCCCTTTGCACAAGGTTTTGCTGACAACAGGAAATTTCAGTGCAGATTCCCAGCCAGGGAGAGGATCTCTGGGAAGCCTCGGCACTGCTGCAAAAACAGGGAGAAGTTCTCCTTCCTGCATCGTCTGGAATGTGGGTCTGAGCTTCCAAATTGAAAAGTAAATTCCCCAAAGGCTCCATAAATTCCAGTGAGTGTTATTGTTATACATTTCTTCTTCTTCTTCTTCTGTATTTCTACTGTCAGGTAATATTAAACGAGGCCAGGAGGCTCCTGGAGACTCTGAGAGCAGAATTTCGAATGAAGGTCCCTTGGGAGATATGAAAATGGCATGGAATATTCTGAAGCAGCAGAGGGGGAAAAGCCAAGTGACCCAAGGAGGTTAATGCACCTCCTTCCCCCCTCCCCTTTGCAGGGGGGAGAGGAAAGGGTAAAACCCTCTGGGAATCTGCACCAAACCCAGGTCATCTGCTCTGCACAACACTGATGTGCTCACCTGCAGACAGGTCACAGACATACCCGGAGCGGCAACGCTCCAAAGGCTTCTCTGCACTCCACAGGCACAGACAGGGAATAAAGATGTATGGTTGCAATCAAATTATCCTTTCAAAGAAATAAAAATAAAAGCTGAAGTTCCCAATTACAGGGGACACTCAAACCTTTGAAACCATTAAGAATCTCTTCTTCTGTTGATGAATTTTCCAGAGTGCACAGAGCTATTTGCTGAGCTTCTGTATCACGCTAATTATAAATTAATATATTACTCATTACACAGTCAGGCTCTACAGGCAACTAATGCACTGCTGCAAAGGGCCTGTTTTAAAACATCCTCTGGTACTTTTATGATCTTGATGTTTAATTTACTTCTGTTCTGGCTTAAATGCCACCAACATATCATCCTTTCAAAAAGAAATATCCCTGGCTCCATCTTACCTCCTCTGGGGCTCAGCAACACAGATGAAACTTAGAAAGGCTTTTTCAGTGCTAAGCAGTTGCATGAGAAATTAACTAAAATAGCATCATTTAAGGCTAATTCCTGTGTTACTAATTTTAAAATCACTGTTTATCATGGCAGCACGCTGGAGTGCTTCACCTGAAGCTGTGCCCATGGAAGGTGAGTGAGTACCTGACCCCCCCGTGCTCAGGAAGGGACACTTTGGGTGAGATGGGGAGACAGGGAGAGTACGATCACCCCGGGCAGGACTCCCAGAGGGATGGGAAGGGCGAAGGGCAGAGCTGCTGACACCCAAAGTGGCTGTTTACTGGCGTTGGCCTCCCCCGAACTCTTAGTCTGACTCAGTCTGCGACATCTGCATCCCCAGGCCTTGTGCCAGGCAAATCTTGTGAAGAGGAAGATCAGCCTGGCAGATAAGAAGAAAACTTCACGTGGATCTGTCTGTCAGGATGAATAGGGGGAAATGGAGCCCTCTTTCTTGGGAAACAGTCTTTAGCACCGCATTGTTTCAGGGAGCATTCCTGCAGGGACCTGTTTGTTTGTCAGACCATTCTTTCCATGCCGCGCTCGACATAACGGAAATAACAAATATCGAGCAGGGTCACAGAAGTCAGTCTGGAAACTGCCAATTCTTTCTTTCCAAGGAAAGCGTCCTGGTGACTCAGCAGTACGGGCAGATTGGCAGTCCCACAGCGGGGAGACACATTCACTGGCGAATCCAGTGATTTTCAGCCTTAATAACTCGATGATATTGCACTCAATATCTGAGAGTACCCCATGTGTGACCTGCAGCTGGACAGGGAAGGCATCAGGAGCTGAGAGGAGGACCCGTGAATGCTGAAGAGGAACTAAAGGCGTGCTGGAAGGGTTGGTTTGGAAGGGACCTTAAAGATCAGCTATTTCCAACCCCCCAGGAAGGGACCTTAAAGATAACCTAGTTCCAACCCTGCACCGTGGGCAGGGATGATGCCCACTAGATCAAGTCCTGAAGGGTACTGAAAGAGCTTTAAAGTGTACTGAAGGCCTTAAATCTTGGGATTAGAAGGTGGGAATACGAGTACCACTGAGTCACTTCTGTACTGTGATCCTAATTAATAATCTGGTGCAATTTGAAGATCTCTGGCTGAAGATGGCTGAAGCCTGGAGGGCTTCTCAGTGCTGCTTCTGCTTGAAACTTATAACGCAAAAGCCCCGTGTTGACAGGAATCAGTGGCTCCTCTGTGAAACTGAGGCACTAGGGCAGACAAATTTTAAGAAACAGCCTCAATTTTCCTTTACAGTAGGCAAGTGCTGGGGTTTTTTTTGGTTCGTTGGTTTTTCTGTTGTTGTTGTTGTTGGGTGTTTTTTGTTTGTTTGTTTGTTTGTTTTGGGGTTTTTTGTTGTTTTGTTTTTGTTTTTGTTTTTTGAGGTCACAGGAGCCCAAAGGCAGGGAGGTGCTGAGGTCAGGCTGTGCAGGCGATGGCGTTTACGCTGGCGGCTCTTCCCCTCCCAGCCAGGGAGGATGTGTTGTTCTGGATCAGCTAAATCCGCATCCTGCTCACGCTGGAGCGCAGCATCCTGGGTGAAAGGGAGGGAGAGGTTCGGCTTTCTGCCCTCTCTCGGTGCGTCCCCGCCGCTCCGCAGGCTCCGGTTATTAATAGCCGGGAACGGCCGCGCGTGGGCCGATGAGCCCGAGAGGGGTGACAGAGCGCCTGGCGCTGGACGGGGAGGTTGTCCCGGAGTAGGGGGCTCTGCTGGAGCCTCGGGAAGGTCCAGCCGGGAAACTCGGCAAAACGCGTGGACAGGGCGAGCCTGTCGCCCCGCAGCCCCGTCTCCAGCCGGGAAAAGACTTTCCCGGAACATTTTCTGCGCCGGGATGGGCTCCGGACCCCTCCCCGGGAGAGCTCGACCTTCACCTCCACCCGGCCGCGGGATAACGGCGGGGGATTCATTACCCCGGAGGGCTCGTTCTCCGCCGGCCGCGGGATAACTCCAGGCGATGCGGGTCCGCGCTGCGGCGCTGCTGCCGCGCCTGGTTCCCCCCCCGCACNCGGGACGGCCGGCGCCGCCTGCCCTGGAGCACGGGATACGCAGAGTGAGCGGGGCCGGGAGCGGGGCGGGAGCGGCGGTTTGCAGCCTGGGGAGGGCAGGGTGGCACCGCTCGGCACTGAAGCGGGGACCTTGGGGACGAAAATAGGTCGCGGCGGGCGGTGAGTTGCGTCTGTCCCTTTTCCAGCAGCAGCAGCGAGGAGCGGGCGCTGTGGATGCCCGGGATGGGAGAGCATCAGCGAGGGGTTGTGCTCTTACCGACCCCCGAGGGGTTTGGGCTCTTCTGTCCGTTTTGTTTTCTGCGCCTTTTCCGCTGTCACCGATGGGTGCCGAGGGCGAAGGAGCTGCGGCGCCTCTGGCAGGACTCGGGGGGAGCAGGGAACCGGGGTTTTTTTTTGGAAGTGAGACTGTTTGAGACTTCCCCTTCAAGGACCTGGTTGTCTGCTTTCACTAGCTGCGAGTTTCAGCCCTAACTGGGGAAGGTCAGACTTTGAAGGCTTTTGCTGTTAGTGCTGTCAGTTCACTCCTGCATCCTTTCCTCGAGCTGATCTTCCCGATATCCTAGAGAGCTTTATGAGATGTTGATTCTCCCCTGGAGATAGTGGGGTAGGAGTACCCAGAATGGAAAAAATCTCCTTTTCAGTGTCCCAAGAGTTCTTTCTGTGAACCACTTGGAAGGTCTGCCCAAAGAAAAATCACCCTGCTGTGTTTACAGCTTCATCCTGTGAGCAGGTTCTGCAATCTAGACCTGAAATCTGCTGTGTCAGTACAGGCTGGGAAAAGTCAGTGTGAATCTTCTTGCAAAAGTTCTGCCGATTTCATCATCATCATCACCTTCTCCCCTCATTCCCTGAGCCCCCTGCTGCCCCCAAGAGGGGTGGGACATGGGTGAGGCTGTGGTTCTCTCAGTGTGTCCCGGGGGTGTATATTTGAGGCTGATGCAGATTTTGGGGCAATTGTTCTGCCTGGGGCAATACTAGGGACCTTCAGCAAACCCAGTTCGTTTGGTAGGTGTGTGGACAACTGCTCCCCACTGGACCCAGCTGTGGGTGCGACTCAGTGCTGCCCCTGGCCCCAGATCAACCCACACAACTGGTCTGGGACACCTGGGACAGTACAGGAGCACCTGTGCAGGGCATCCCTGGGGACATGAGTGGAGGGCTGGGGAAAAGAGGTGCTGCGGGATGATGTTTGCTGGAACATGATGTGGAAGAAAGGACTTTTATACCTTTTTTCCTCCTGGCAGGGTGATAAATGCAGGGAAGAGCCAGCACAATGAGGACCAGGCATGCTGTGAGGTGGTGTTTGTGGAGCAGAGGCCCAGCCCCAGGGGTTGGCTGTCGTCCAGGGAAGGCGGCGGGGAGCTGGATGGGGTGAGAGCTGTGGTGGTTCCCAAGCAGGGACACGACAGAGAAGATGCCCAGCAGCAGGGCATGAGATGGGACACGTGGCAGTGTGTGCACACTGGGGGTTCCCTTGGTTTGTGGCCCTTCTCTCTGCCTGCTCCTACCATCCTCCATCCCCGTGTGACTACAGCAGGGCTGGCTGCCCCAGGGAGACCAGTGGCCCCGTGCCCTGGTGGGCTGCAGAGGTGGCTGCGGTGCTGGTGCCGTGGTGCCTCCCCTTCCCCAGAGGCACGAGGTGTCTGGGGTGGGCTCCAGACAGGGATCACCTGTGTCCTGATACCCTTGGTCAGCTGCCCACATTGCTCCTGCCTGCACTGAGACCTGTGAGACTCGTGTCACTGTCCTCAGCTAGTGGCCCCAGCTGAATCCCCCATCCCATCTGCTTCTTTGCGGGCTCATTTAACCGTCCCTCTTCTCCCCGCAGGGCAGGAAAGGTTTTTATTTCCACTACTGGGCCTTGTTTGATGGCCATGCAGGCAGCGGTGCTGCTGTCATGGCATCTGAGAGGCTCCACCTGCACATCTGTGAGCAGCTCCGGGACCTCGTGGAGATCCTGCAGGACCCCTCCCCGCCTCCCATCTGCCTCCCACAAGACACAAAGACCAGTTCTGCAGATCCAAACCAGGTGTCCTCTACAGAGTACCATGGGGAGGTCCCAAACGATGCTGTGCCCCGGTTTCACCTGGAGAAAGCTGTGTCCCATGAGAGCCTGGTGATCGGTGCCATTGAGAACGCCTTTAAGCACATGGTGAGGATCCTCTGCCTCTGGGACCATCTAGGGCACCCCTGGGAGCACCTCTTTGCTGTCTGTGTCTGCATCAGGCTGACCCCACTGGTAAAGGAAGCTCTGCAGCAAGGAGGGGATTGCAGAGAGGGCTCCAAGCATGATGATCTCAGGGAGGGTTCTGTGATGCTCCTCATTTTGAGCTTTCAGAATGCAGAGGCTTTGGGCTCCAGGCCTGTGTGTGTGCAGAAGGCTTCATTACACTTTGTTCCACAAGGCCCACCTGCGCCCCTCCTGTCTTGCTCTTTCCTGCCTGTCCCACCACCCCAGTGAAACCACATCCCTGGCTGCCCCCCAAAACCCCTGGCCCCCCAAGCCCTACAGCCACTCCATGGCTGTGTGGGGAAAGGTACCCCCCTGGTCACTGCTTCCCACCTGGAGCTGAGGTGCTGCTGGAGCAGTCAGGTGCTGTTTGGGGCTGCCCCCCTACCCTGCAGCCTCTGTGTCTCCCCAGGACGACCAGATCGAGCGGGAGCGAGCGTCCCAGCACCTCCCCGGGGGCTGCTGCGCCCTGGCTGCCATCTACCTCATGGGCAAGTTCTACGTGGCCAACGCTGGGGACAGCAGGTACAGCCCCACAGGGCAGCCCTCACCTGCTGCCCAGTGACTGGGGACACCCTAGTAGCGTGGGGTGCCAGAGGGATGTCTGGTGAGGAACACCCAGCTCCATCCCTGTCCAGGGGAGGGTGAAGGTGGCAGAACTGGGCAGAATCATCCCCTCCCTGCTCCATGCCCCAGGGACAATGTACCCTCTGTGATCTCTGTGCTTGCTGGGTGCACAGATAGGGCTGTAGAATTGCTTCCCAAAATCTGGGATGTGCTCCCTTCCTTCCTAAAAACATTCTCTCTGCTACCCAGATGCCCCTGGACCACACCCTGGCCCCTGCTGCTGGCACCAGAAAATTGTGCTCAGCAAAGCTTTCAAAAATGTGCAAGAAGTCATTTTAGAATGCACTTCACAACAGTGACCTGTTTGAGGAGGACACAAATCTGTGTGCAGACAAGTGCAGTGGGAGCTTGGAGCCCAAGAATTTTAATTTCCGTATGGATTTACAGGGGTGGGCTACTGTAACTGCACCTGTGTGTGCCCATAGTCCCAAGCAATGGCAGCAGGTCCATCTTACACTCAAGTGAGACTGCAGGTGAAGCTGGTTTGAACTGCCCTGTGTTTATCATTGGATCAAAGAATGGTTTGGGTAGGAAAGGACCTTAAACCTCATCTTGTTCCACCCCCTGCCATTTGCAGACACCTCCCACTAGACCAGATTGTTCCAAGCCCTGTCCTTGAACATTTCCAAGCTACAGTTGCTCTGGGTATTTACTGCAGGTTACTTTGTCCTCAGCAATGTCAGACCAGCAAATACAGGCTCTGGTCAATTTTCTGAGGCTGGATGTGCCTCCAGCTCTGGGACAGAGAAGAAGGAGATCCCTCATATTTCTGCTGGTGGATGCAGGTCCCCCTCCATGGCAGCAGCAGCAGCCAGGCCCTGGCCATGCAGGATGGCAGCATGCACAGGGTCCTGAGGCTGTAGCTGGGACTCTGGGTAATAGTCTGTTGCCTTCTCAGGTATCAAACATTGCCAGAGCTGAACTCAGCCTGGCCTTACATCAGTGGAGGAGACTCACAGCCACCAGTCTTGGAGATCCTTGACCCTACCATGACATCCAGAAACATCTCATAATCAGACCTTTATGTTTTTTTGAGACATTAGCCTGTACCAGCAGCCCCAGCAGCAGGTGACAGTGCTGGTGTGGGATGGGCACGTGCTCCTGTGTCCTGCTGCAGGCAATTTTTGCCCCTGTAGCTCCCCTCTAAAGGATGGTACCCCACCTTTGTGCTGCTCCTTTTCTGACCATATCCCGTCCTTTGATTTGGTCTGCCTCAGTCCTCTCTGCCCCGTGCTTCTCTCCCATTTCTCCTTCTGTTCTGCCCCTCTCCTGCACAGGAGGGAGGGATGCCATGCCCTGCCAGGGGGGCAGTGAATCCAGGAAGCAGCTCCCGCCTCAGGCTGGGAAAAGGGTGGGCAGCAGAGGGGAAAGGGTTGCACCACTCCTGGGAATCAGCCCTGGAGAGCCAGGCTCAGCTCCTCCACCAAGTGTCCTTCTCTCTAATCTCATCCTTCCATGTTTCATTGCAGGGCCATTATCATCCGTAATGGGGAAATCATTCCAATGTCCAGGGAGTTTACTCCAGAGACAGAGAGGCAGAGGCTGCAGTTTTTAGTAAGAAAGACCTTTCTTCTAACCTCATTCCTGCTGAAACACCTCCTGGCCTCTCCCCAGTCCCCTGTGCTGCCTGCTGGGCTGCTGCCGTGGGGGGGTTCTGGACCCAAGGGCAGCCCCATGGCTGGGACCTGCTGTTGGCACTTGTCCATCCCAGGCTGCTCCCTGGGATGGGAAGAGGCACTGGGATGCAGGGACCTGGCATGGGGGCATCTTGTGGCTGGCAGAGCCCTGGTTTTCTGGGGGCTCAGTGTGAGGGTCTGTGACTGCAAGCCTGGCACAGCTGGGATGTGGAGAGCCCAGGCTTTTGGCAAGGGGCTGGATTGGTTTGCATGGAACCAGTTTGGTCCATCTTGTCCTGTTGCTGTCCAGGGAACAGGGATCATCCCCTGCCTGGGCTGCTGTGACCTGGAGGAGAGCAGCTCTCCTCCCTCCATCCACTGTGCTCCCTTTCTCTCTCAGAGGAGCTGCAGTGCTCCTGCCGAGTCCTAGATTCTTCCTGGCTGCTCCCTGGAGCGCTGGAGCTGATGTGTGCCAATGGGTTTCTGTCTTTCAACCTGAAAGCTCCCTGTCCCTCTCCTGGATGAATCCCCTGGTGCCACCCGGGGAGACTCTTTAAGGTTATAAAGACCTCTCTGAGGGCAGCACAGGGGAGGAGGAGTTTGTTGGAGAAGGTCTTGCTGGATGAAATTTCCTGGCTTGCAATGTAC
This sequence comes from Illadopsis cleaveri, assembly GCA_013399915.1. NCBI lineage: Eukaryota > Metazoa > Chordata > Aves > Passeriformes > Timaliidae > Illadopsis > Illadopsis cleaveri. The sequence goes on from VXBB01020886.1 coordinate 104,016, forward strand.
CTGGAAAAACACTGAGGCTTTTTTTTCTTGAATCTATTTTTGAATGACCGAGAGGAAGAAACTGCTGTGATCAGAATCCTCTTCAGCTGGCTGTGAGGGGCAGGATGCAGGCTGGGGACAGGCACACGCTGCTCTGCCACAAGATGCCCTGCCTCAGGACTCTCCCAGAGTGGGCTGGGGGTCTCCATGCCTCTGAACCAACCCCTGCCACCCCATCAGAGGGATCTCCTCTTCTCTTCCTGCTTTTCTTTCCCCTTTGGCATTTTCAACACTCCCTGTTCCCAGTCCCCTTCACACTGTGCTCCATGAGGGCTGGGGCTGCCCTGGCCAGGGCTCTGTGCTGCTGCTTGTCCCTAGTCACGGTCACAGCTGGGACAGTTTCAGAAAAGACCGATCACTCTTCCTTGGGTGAGTGCCACGCCCTGCACTGAGCCCAGGCTTGGGAGGCTTGCAGCTATGACTCCTGGATAAATTCCAGCTTCTCCTGGAATTTGCTGGGGTTTGGTTCTTTGATCCCTTTTGGTGATCTTTATTTCCCAAAACTCTCTATGCAAAAGCTTCACCTTCTTGCTGAGTGCTGGCATGGCTGTCCTCAGCTCGTTTCCCCTCTGGCTTAGCACAGGTGGGTGGTTTGAAGCTGCTTTACCAGCACCTATTCAAGTGGCTCCGGAGCAGCTGAAGTTCTCCCAGCACGGAATGTTGTAGCCAAAGTCCCGGTGGATGGTGGATCCCCATCTGGGCAGGGCTGGATGCACAGATCCCACTTTCCCAGCCCTGTGGCTGAGCCAACACTTCTTCCTGCAGGCACTGCTCAGGCCGGAGCTGCTGGGGAAGGAGTTCACACACCTGGAGTTCCCCCGCAGGATCCAGCCCAAGGAGCTGGGGAAGAAGATGCTCTACAGGGACCAGAACATGAATGGCTGGTAACCCCAACTCACCAGTGGCACTGGGGTCCTGCTATGGTGGCTGCTCATCCCTGGCATCCCATCCCATAGGGCAGGGGCCTCTGGTGCACTGGGTACCCAGGTCCCAGGTGGTCAGTGCTGGAAGCCTTCACCTGCTGACACCTTGTCTCTGGTTTGTTTTAACCAGGGCTTACAAAAAGATAGAAGAGGATGACCTGAAGTTTCCACTTATTTTTGGGGAAGGTAAAAAGGTAAAGTGCTGTGACAGAAGCTTGGCAGTGGTGGCTTGCTGCCTGCATTCATTGTTTTGGGGGATTTCAGCCCATTTTTGGTAGTGCTGTCATCACCAATTCTCAGCTGGGAATGGAGCTGGAGATAAAGCTGCTCAAAGTTCTCTTTTTATTCCACCATTCTCCAGGCTCGGATGATGGCCACAATTGGGGTCACGAGAGGCCTGGGAGACCATGACCTCAAGGTGTTCAGCTCCAACATCCACATCAAGCCTTTCCTGTCCTGCTTCCCAGAGGTAAGCCTGGCTGCCAGCCCTTGGTACCCAGGGGTTCCTGCCGTGGCCAGAGCCACTCAGCAGGACCAGATCCATGATATGCCCAGGGCAGCAGGAGCCTCCTCTACCTCTCTGCCTCTCACCCTTGCATCTTGCCCTGTGTCCTGCCAGGTCAGGGTTTATGACCTCACGCAGTATGAGCACTGCCCTGATGATGTTCTGGTGCTGGGCACCGACGGGCTCTGGGATGTCACCAACGACACGGAGGTGGCTGGTGTGGTGATGGAGGTGCTGACCAGCTATGAGCCAAATGACCCCTGCAGGTGAGCTGCAAGTGGGACAGGCATGTTGTGCACTCCACGACCTCCCCTTGGCCTTGCTCTCAGAGCAGTCTTGTGGCCACGCATCCCTCTGGGCTCCACAGCGTGCACTGCTCCCCTGGATGTGCATGTCTAAGCCTGTATCCCTCCAAGGGACCCTTTCCTGCACCTCTAGCTGCTCTAGCTTCTCCCTCCTTGCCAGGATGCTGCACCAGCGGGTCTGGGGTCACTGCTGAGCCGTGCTCTGCTGTGCCTCCAGGTACACCATGGTGGCGCAGGAGCTGGTGGTGCGGTCCCGGGGAGTGCTCAAGGAGCGGGGCTGGCGGCTGGCCAATGACAAGCTGGGCTCTGGTGACGACATCTCTGTTTTTGTCATCCCCCTGGGTGGCCCCGGCAATTACACGTGATGCTGAATGAGCCTGGGGCAGCGGGGCTCGCCTTGCCTGGATGGAGACCAGCGGGACACTGACGCTGCCTCAGGGCCACCCCTCCTCTAAGCACTTGTTTTTTGAGCCAACTGCAAGAAGAGTAAGAAACCCAGAGCCTCAGTCTGTGCTCATGTCCAGAGCTTCCCCCTCCACGTGCTTGCATCCCAGTCCCAGGCGGAGATGGAGAGGCCTTGGACAGACAATGAACACTGGGGTTGAGGGATGTTTTTATGCTGCTACTTCCTCAATGCTGTGAAAAGCCTGGGGGCTCCTTGGCTCCTCAGCATGTCCTTTGCCTCATGGCTGTGACAGCCTGGGGGCTGCTGGGGCACTCACACCCGCTGCAGCCACCCCCTGTCTCCTGCCCTGTGATGCTTTGGCCAGTGACTGAAGCTGCTGCTGGAGCTGGGGCTCAGATGGGATGTGGCTGGGAGTAAAGTCCCACGGGCAGCTGGGCAATGCTCAGCCTGGCACAAGTCCAGTTGTGGCCCCACAATGGCCATCCCAGCCTTGTGCTCCCAGTTTTCATCCCCTCACACTTTCATTCTGTCAGGGACCTTGTCTCAGTCTCCAGTCTGGGAGACTGGAGCAGTGACCAAGCCCTGCCGTGCACCCAAAGCCCTGAGGAGGGATCAGCCATTGCACCAGCCCTGGCTCTGCCACCCCCATCCTCTCATGCCCTGGATCACTGCAGTGCTTCTGGAGCCAATTATTTATTAGCTGGAGAGCTGAGCTGGAAATGTCTAAATCCTTTGTTGGTGTGGGGAGTCTACGAATGTATGTCTATATTTTGGAGTCGTTCTGAGTTAGCAGCCTCACACAGAGCTGCCCTATTCAGGTGAGCTTAACAGCTTAACTGCACTGGATCTGCTTAGCCCAGGGCTGGGAACCCACAGAAAAAGCAGCTTGGTGTGACCAGGGCAGGGAAAGACAGCTCCCATGTTCTCCTTAATGATCTCAGAACTGCTGCAGAGGGGAGCTGGAGCTGTTCATCTCTGCACAGGATTTTTGCATCACACACGTCTCTGATCTGGAGCATCCATTTCCCAGACCTCTGCAGAGTGCTGCATCCTCCTAAACTACGAGGGATTGTCCCATCCTGGCACTGTGGGGATGGGAAGAGCTGGGCCACGGTCCCTTGTTTGGGAGAGTGGCACCAGTGGTCTGTGTCCTGTCACTGGGTGCAGCCAGCTCTTGTCAAGTGTCACCTCTGGTGAATGTTGTTTGTCTCACAGAATCACAGAATCACAGAATGTGTAGGTTGGAAGAGACCTTCAAGATCATCGAGTCCAATCCAGCCTGTAACCAGTGAGATGTAAATAAACTGGGTGCACATAATGGAAAGTGAAAGTT
>VXBB01020886.1:109175-136487 GCA_013399915.1 Illadopsis cleaveri
GGTTACTGATTCTGGTAGGGTGCGGGCTCCAAGGCGGGGTTACTGGGGTGTGGGGTCAGTGCAGGGGTAGGGAATAGGGCATAGGGTGGGTGGCCCAGGCGGGCTGCTGCGTGGGGTGCAGTGGGACAGGGTGGTGTGGGTGTGCCTGGGTGGGGGTCCCTGGATGTGGTGAGGGTGGGTCAGCTGCATCTCAGTTACTGCAGGTTGTCATCCCTTGAGGGTAGCCTTGGGCTGTGGGTCCCTATTTTCAGTTATCTCACAGGCAGCGTCTGTACCGGGGATCAGAGCCTGGGGGCTGCTGCCCCATCCCACATCCCTCCCCACAGCCGCCGTTCTAGCAGTGTCCCCACGTACAGCCTTGCTTATGGAGTGGCCGCTCCGTGTTTTCTTCAGAAAAAGGAAAAAAATTCCCTTTCCTTACTGCTGAGCTCATTCTTAAACATTTATATTAGGGGGGCTTGCGGGGAGGGGAAATAATTGTGTAATGTCTTAGGAGCAGGGGAGCATTCCAAAAGCATGACTGCGTGGCCTTTTCCAGCACAGGCAGTCTGGCAGCCAAGTCTCTCAGTGGCCTCCCTAAACCCAGCCCCGGCCTCTCAACAGCCCCGGGAGAAGGGGAGAGTGATCCCTGGGCTGCCTCTGCCTGGGGTGGGCTGGGGGCAGGGCTGAGCCCCCCGAGCTGACATCCCTGGGAAAATGTTCCAGTCGGGAAACTGGAGGCTGGAGGTAGCGGTTTGCCTGGCTCTGTGTCCTGGGGACCAGTTGCATTTTGTTTCTGTTTTGCCGAGTGCTTTTGGTGTCCAAACAGTTTCAGTTTGTGTCCAGCTCCTCCTCCTCAGCTCAGGTAGGTTGTGCATGAGATTTTTGTGGACTTTTGCTTGCATCCAGGCTCCTGACAGCTACAGCTTCTCCAGGGAAACATAAAAGTGAAAAATAAGCCAAGTCACTGTCTTCCTACAGGTGACCAGGAGCGTTTAACCGGGCTCACCTCCCAACCTGCCGTTTGCACTGGAGAGGCGCGTTGCCATGAAAAGTAAGGAGTTGTATTAGCAGATATTGATCGGCGCTGGGGCAGGCAGGCGTTGCACAAGTTCAGGCATCTGCTGAGATTGTGGCGTGTTGTTTGGAGCTTTCAGCAAGACACTTGTGCTACCGTGAGGCTGGGAAGGCTGTCACTACTGCAGGAGGTAAAATAAGAACATGGCATGATGTCCTTTGGAAAAGGAGGTAAGGGCAGGCAGCTTTTCCCACAATGCTCAAACACTTGTGGTTTGAACTTTTTTTAGGCTTTCAAATTCTTCTGTTCCCAGCTCCTTTCTCTGTTTTGCATGTGGATGTTTTTTGTGGGATTTAGCAATGAAAATGAGCCAGCCTGGACACTCTGCTCTGGGTCTGGGACTGGCCCTTTGCTGCTGGAGTGTGTGTTAAGCCCAGCCTGCCTGGTTGTGCCCAAAGAATATCCCAAAAAAAATGGGTAAGGTCTAAACTTGAGCACTGGGTTGAGCTCCTATTTTGACAATCACTTGCTGTATGGCTATAGCAGGGCTAGAGGTCTGAGGAAGGTTTTGGGCAGCTCTCAGTGGTAAATACAGACATTTTCCTTGGTGCTGGGTTTTGGCAGGTGGGATGGCAGGCGGGCCAGGAGGCTGGAGCAGTGGGCAGAGGGGTGTGGGTCAGCCCTGGGTGCCAGTGGTGGTTGCTGGCCTGGGCGAGAGCTGAGGACTGGTCTGTGCTGCAAAAACTGCACAGCTGGGCCAGCCCAGCAGCTGGATGAGGGTGAAATTACAGATGCTGCTTTGCCAAAGCCAGAGCCACTTGGATGGTCCCAAGCTGTGATCTGCCTGGGAGCCCAAGCTCTGCCCTGCCCATTGCATTTCCCCTTAGCATCACTGCTTGCTTCCTGCCCTTCTTGGAAACCTTTTCTGCCTTTCAACCTCAATGATTCTATGATTCTGTAGTAAGGGTCCCTCTGGTGCTTGCAACAGTGGGCATTCCTGTGGGGTTTTAATTTGGAAGTTTACTTTCTTTATCATTGTTCCAGTGAGTCCAAACTGCTAAAACCGTTTCTGTAGTGGAACTGCCCCACAGCACGGGGGGTATCCCTGTGGGGGGGTGTCCCTGCCAAGGGGCTGCTCCCAGCACAGCTCTTTCCCCCCAGCCCTGCCCAGATTTCAGAGCTGTGCCTCTGGCCAGGGCCGTGATCCCTGGTGTGACCGGTCTGACCAGGGTGGGGCTGTCAGCAGTGCTGGGGAATTTCTGCTTTAGAACAAAATCCCTCTGTTACCTCTAGGAAGTAGAGTCTGGCCAAGGAGGTTCATTGAAAGATTTCTGTCCCTGGTTGGGGTCCTTCAAAGCATTAACATCTTTCTCTGCTATTCCTGAGTCCCCATGGCAGACACTGGATGATGGACACATCCTGCTGCCAGAGGAATTCCCCATATCCTGCTCAGCAGGAACTTCACATTTTGAGGCACAAAGCTGGGAGAGACCAGCAACACAAAGGCTGCCCTGGAGCCTGATTGTTTTATGGTGATGGCTTTAAAATAGTTGCTTGGAAAGTAGAACAGAGCAATTTGGGGTCATGTTGCAGCCTTTTGGTGAGCTGAAGGAGATGCCTGCTCAGGATTTGGCTGGTGCTGGCAGTGGTGGCACAGATTAAACCCCGTGTGGGCCCAGCCTGCCTGCAGCAGCAGGTGCAGGGATGGGCACGGGAGCCCTGCGGGGTTTGGCAGTGGGAAATGCTGGCACACAGCTGCTGCTCCCTTCTGTTATCCCCATGGATGAGCAGGAGGCATGTCCAGCAGGGCCCTGCCAGTGCTGCTCACACCCCAGAGCTGCCAGTTTGGATTGCCAGTGTGGGCTGGGCAGTGTTGGCTGTAATTTGGGGTGGTTGGCACTTGGCAGAGTTTAAAATCTCAATTCCCATGTCTGTTATGGATGACTGTGTGCTTTTAATTGTTTGGGCTGATGGCAGTTGTTATAAATCTGTCCTCAGATTGTCATAGAATCCCAAAATGGTTTGGGTTGGAAGGGACCTTAAAGCTCATCTTGTTCCATGGGCAGGAACCTCTTCCACTGTCCCAGGTTGTTCCAAGCCTTGTCCAACATGGCCTTGAACAAAGATAGGGTAGCCCACAGCTGCTCTGGGCAGCTTGTGCCAGGGCCTCACCATCCTCTCAGGGAATAATTTCTTCTGGAAGGGGCTCTGAGGTCTCCCCAGAGCCTTCTCTTCTCCAGCAGGACACCTCAGCTCTCCCAGGCTGGCTCCAGAGCAGAGGGGCTCCAGCTCCCTGGCCTGGTTCCAGCAGCTCTGTGTTCTCCCTGTGTTGGGGACCCCAGGGCTGGGGCAGCTCTGCAGGTGGGGTCTCACCTGAGTGGGGCAGAGGGGCAGAATTCCCCCTCCCCTGCTGCCCACGCTGTGGGATCAGCCCTGCACACAGGGGCATTTCTGGGCTGCCAGTGAATGCTGCTGTGTCATGTAGAGCTTCTCATCCACCAGCATCCCCAAGTCCTTCCTCTCAGGGCTGCTCTCACTTAATTCTTCTGCATTTGTACTTGGGATTGCCCTGTTTGTCTTCATGAAATTGTCTTCATGTTTTCCACTCTTTTTATCTGCTCATAATCTGGCAACAGCGCAAAGATCTTTGCATCAGAATCCTCATCCCAGGGACTGGCCTCATCCTGCTGAGCAAAAGAGCATCCCCTGGCAAAGAAGCTCATCTCTCCTGGAACAGAGAGCTGCTGGCACCTGGTATTGGTGCTGTGCCAGCTGCTGGGTCCAGGGCACGGGTGGGGGCACCCAGCTGACCCCTGAGGCTCACAGCTCTTCCAGCCTCCTTGCCCTGCTCGCCTTTGCACACCAGCTCTGGATTAGTAATGGGCTATTTCTGGACGGCTCTCCTGAGTAATGGAATGAATTGTGCCGAGATTTTGGGTGGGGACAGTGCCTCTGCCCTCTGAGTCACCACTCCGGGCTGGGAGCTGCTGGGGCCCGGAGCTGTCCCGGGTCAGGGAGGGCGCTGGAGGCCGTGGGAAGGAGCTCTGGGTGTGGCGACTGTGCTCAGTTTGGGGACTGTGCCGTCCCCCTCGCAGGGCGTTGCGTGGGCAGGGCAGAATTTGGGCAGCTGCAGTGCCACTCTGGTTGGTTTTGCTTTCCATCCAGTGTCTGCAGACTGGGCATGGGCAGGTCCTGGCGTCCATCTGGGTGTTTGTGTCCTTGGGCATCTGCTGCTCCTTACAATGCAGATGTTGTTATCTGCGTGGTGGTGTGGGTTAGATATGGGCAGCCCAAACTGCCTTTCCTCTTGGAGATACGGAGTCACAAAGCAGCATATCATGTTTTGCAGTGGGCAAAGCAGCTCTGAGTCCAAGTAAACAGGCTTTTTTCTCCCTGAGCTCTCCTTTTCCTGTGCTGTGGACGTGCTGCTGGAGAGAGGACAAGCCTTTGCTCAGACAAGAGGGATGGTTTGCAGCAAGGGTTGGACTTGTGCATCTTGGAGATATTTTCCAGCCTTATTGATTCTGTGGCACTGTGGGTTTGCCTGGCCCAGGTGGGACAGGCAGGAGCAGCAGGGCATGAGGAATAGGGACAGGAGCTGTTTCCCCCTCCATGCTCAGCACTTGCCTCCCTAAATAGTGCCCCTGGTCCCTAAACAGGACCCTTTGGAGCACCGTTTTCTTTTTTTCTCTGACTTCAGTGTTGCACAAATGTGCTCACCCTCCTGTAGACATGCTGCTCCACTGGGATCTGTGCCTGGCACCAAGGATCCCAGCTGAGGAGCGTCACATCCTTCCGGATGCAGCCCTTGATTCTCACTCTTCTCACCTTACAAGTGCCAGCTTTCTATTTTTGTTAACAGCTCCAGAGCCCTCAGCAGCCATGAACCATTCCTGCCTCAGCTTGTGAGCCAAAATGCTTGGAACCTACAAAGATCCATGGCTACAGCAGGGTCTGGTCTGGGGATGGGTGAAAACTCTTTTGCCCAAACCTTTGGGCAGTTTGATTTGTGAAACTGGGGTGGTTCCCCAGGGTCTGTGTGACAGGGTGACCTGCCAGGAAGGTCCAGGAGACAAGTGGGTCTGCAGCCTGCCTTTGGAATGCGAGTCAGCCATTCAGGCCCATTTCTTAATCCTCCACTTGCAGCTGATTATGATGCAGCTGGACTCCTGTTTTACCCTGTTCCTCCCTTTTCTGTTGGCATGGGGTGAGGGTGGGATCAATGGGGCAGGGACAGATTCCTGGCCTTTGTTAAGGCTCAGTATGAGTGCCCTGGTTAAAGGCCAGGCTTGTGATATTCTGGCCTTCCCAAGGTGATCCCAGTGATCCTGGAGTGATCCCAGCATGATCCACTCCCACTGCTTGCAGCTCAATGCATCAGCATTGATGTGTGTGTCCTTCCCACAGGGTTATTTCCTGTGAACCTTCCCCAGGCTCCCAGCATGAGTGGCTCCTTCCCATCCTGCTGCCTGGGCAGAGAGTTTGGAGAGGGATAGGGCTGAGGCAGAAAGCATGGAACATCCCTGCCTTCAAGAGAGGTTTCTTGGTCACCTGTAATTTCCCCCAGAGCAGTGTGAATTTTCAGGGATTAAACCCTGACATGTCAGCCTGTGTCATTCCCAGGATCTGTGCAGGGACAGGGAGCTGGTGGTGTGCTGAAGTCATGTAAGGAGTGGGTCAGGCTCTTTGGACTGGGACTCTGGGGATGGAAATGAGATTTTGGTCACAAGACTGGGGAGGGAGGTGATCCCACTCTGGCTGATTTTCTCATGCCTCATTCAGACCCTGTGCCAGGCATTTTGTGACATTGTCCTGGCTGGTTCTCAGGCTCAGCTGTAACCCCTTTTGAAAGTGAGGGATGCACAGGTGTAGTTTTCCTTGCAGAACTGCATCCTTTTCTCTTGGGGCAGAACGCTGCTTTGTCGAGGGGTTTCAGCTCTGTTTGCTGAGTGATGACTGGCGTGGGCTCTCTTGGTTCTGTGGAAAAAGCTCCTTTTTCAGACAGGCTGGGATGGGGCCAGCCCAGAGCCGAGTGCCAGACACACAGGTCCTGCTTGCCCAGACCTCCAAGAGCTTGGCTTGGCATGTTCCAGCTGCTGATCAGGTTATTTGGGGTCTGGTGAGCTTGCTGGGATGAAACCCAGAGCACAGTTTCTGCCCTGAAGTATTCATAATTTAAAATGAACCCAGCATGTGTGTGGAACTCTGAGGTTGTCTTAAGATCCTGGTTACCTGGGTGGTAGCACAGCAAAGCCAGGGAGGGTTGGGTGTCTGGGGAAGGCAGAGTGGTTTGTCACCTCCCACGAGGTCCCTGCGTGCAGCCACCAGCACTGACCACAGCTGGGACGGTTCTCCCAGCCACAGCAGCAGTGCTGGGTGTGAATGGTTCCAGTCAGGCCAGTTCTTGTGGCGCCCATGAGCTGATGTGTGTGGGACTGGAGGGGTGTCTGGCCAAGGGTTGGGGGAGCCTCTGTCCTGTCTGTCACTGGCTACTCACAGTGGCATGTGCCCAGGTGCTTGTGTCTGGTATCTCCCAGGCTGTTGTGCACAGGAATTTGGGGGGCCAGGAGCGTGAACTGCCCGTGCTGCTCCGTCCTGCTCAGCTGCTCCCCTGTGTCCCCACAGCGATGGCGGCCATCAGGAAGAAGCTGGTGATTGTGGGAGATGGTGCCTGTGGAAAGACGTGTCTGCTGATCGTGTTCAGCAAAGACCAGTTCCCCGAGGTGTATGTGCCCACCGTGTTTGAGAACTACATTGCTGACATAGAGGTGGATGGGAAGCAGGTAAGGGCCGTTGCCATTCCCATCCCCTCGCTCCATACTGGCAGTGCCACTGCCCAGGGCTGGTGCCAGTGTGCACAGAGGAGCCCCGTGGCTCCAGCATTTCTGGGTCACCCTGAACCTGCCCCAGTTTGAGGAAGAGCACAACTATACCTGAGGAAGATAAATCTGTCACTCCTGGCTCCTGCAGAGCCACCGAGCCGTGTCCTTGTCCCCTCTCAGGTTGAGCTGGCCCTGTGGGACACAGCAGGACAGGAGGACTATGACAGGCTGCGGCCCCTCTCGTACCCGGACACAGACGTGATCCTCATGTGCTTTTCCATTGACAGCCCGGATAGCCTCGGTAGGGACTGGGGATTGAGGGGGGACCTGGGGCTCCCACAGGACTCGGTGCTGCTCCTGAACCCCCTGGGATCTGGGAAGCCCCCATGCTGCCCCTCGAGGCTGCCAGAGCCTTCCCTGACTGTGTGTGCACTTGAGGGAAGTGCTGGGAACTTGCTGACTGGGTTGAGGTGGTGGGAGAGGAGAATGCTCGCTGTGGGGTGAGCTCTCCCTGCTCCAATGGAAAAAGCTTGACGTTCTGAGGAGGCTGTGGGGTAGCAGCCCCTCAGCTCATAAGATTCCATGTGTGCTTATTGTAGAGAACATCCCTGAGAAGTGGACACCAGAGGTGAAGCACTTCTGCCCCAATGTGCCCATCATCCTGGTGGGGAACAAGAAGGACCTGCGGAACGACGAGCACACGCGGCGGGAGCTGGCCAAGATGAAGCAGGTGGGGACAGCCCTGGGTCCCCCAGGCAGCAGTCCACCTCTACCCCTACCAGATCCTGGCTGGAAGGGCTGGACGCCCCAACAGCAGTTGCTCGAAGGTTCTGGCAGTGTTTCCAAACCCTGTTTTTACTGTTTCCTAGGAGCCGGTGAAGCCAGAGGAGGGGAGGGACATGGCCAACAGGATCAACGCCTTTGGCTACCTGGAGTGCTCGGCCAAGACGAAGGAGGGGGTGCGGGAGGTGTTTGAGATGGCCACCCGTGCCGGGCTGCAGGTGCGGAAGAACAAGAAGCGCAGAGGGTGCCCGCTGCTGTGAGCAGCCCCAGCTGGCACCGGCACCCGCCTGCCCTGCCCGGGGAGGGACAGCCCAAGCAGGACCTCGTGCTGCCACTGCCTGCCCTGAACCCTTTGCACCAGAGCTGCCACCCACGCCCGCAAGGTGTCCCTGTGACATTCTGGGGCCATGAGGGGCCAGTGCCTTCAGTACCTGCTGCTCTCCGTGGGCCGGGTGTTCGTGTTGCCCTGTTCTGTACTGAGCTCCCTGGGTTTGCCTTTCCCGTGGGCATTGCTGTGGTGTTCGCTCTCCTTCCCAGCCCTGGGCAGGTGCCACAGAAGCAAGAGGTGCCGCTCACAGCTCATGTGTGGGGTGTGGCAGGCCCTTGGTGTGCTTTCCCTGCTCTCCTTGGCTGTGCAGGCAGCACACACCAGTGTTACAGACTTGCCTGGGCAGCTTTAGCCCTGTCTGTGAGCAGAGCTGGGCTCAGCTGCTGCCAGGAGCTCCTCCCGGGACATGTGCCCAGCTCTGCCGGTACTGCCGCCTTCCAGTCTGCCTCGGTCATGGACTTGGCAGCAGTAAACCCAACTGCATAATTGGGAGAATAAATGCAAACCGGTATTTTAGTAATTGTAACTTTGCTTGTGTGGTGTTCTTCTGGATCCCCTTTGTGCCCCTCGCTGCTCCAGGCTCCTGCCTGGGGCTCGGGGCCTTGTGCTGCAGGGGGGGACTTGCCTGGCCCCCAGCCCCTCTCGCTTCAGCTGCTGGTGGAGGATCAGGGCTCAGTACCCTGTGCTTGCAAAAGAGCCAGGAAGCAGTTTACATTGGAAGGGCCAGGCAGGAGCTTCCCAGCTGTACCCAGTGCCTGGGTGATGGGCACTGCCATCACTGCTGGAGCCATCCTGCCTCTGGAGCAGGGCAGGGCTGCAGTGAGCCTGATGCTGCTCTGAAGCCAGTCTATGTAAGCAAGGCCCACCTAGGACTCAACAATACACTGCTTTTCTCTAAACATTTATTCCAGGGAAATAGAGTGCCTGCACAGCCATGCCAGCTCTCAGACCAGGCAGCTGCCCAGTGGAGAGCTGAGCCAGCCTGTCCCAGGCCAGGTCCCTGCCTTCCCCAGTTACCCTTCACAGCAGCAGTGAGCTCCTCTGTGCACCCAGTGATGCTGTTTGGAGGCCAGGGTCTCCAGGCTTAAGCCTTGCACTGAATGGTGAGACCAGTCACAGAGAATTGTTTTGCCACAGCCATGTCAAGAAATGATTAAAATGGAGAATTGTCCCAGTTTGATGCTGGTGTGGTCTGGTGGGTTCAGCCCCATCTCCACAGGGATGCAGAAAGAGCAGGAGCTGCTGCAGGCCAGGGACAGGCTGAGGGGGATGCAGCTTCATGGGGCTTCTCCTCCTTTCCCAAGTGTGTTTCCTGCAGAGAAACCTCATGGCAGAGCTGGCCCCTGACTTCGAGACAGAGACATGCACAACCTAAGCAAAAACCTGTTGTAAGCCCTGTTCCATTTGGGGCAGAATCCTCCCAGTGCCCCAGCTGTAACCCTGGCCATGCTGCTGCTCCAGGGTGCTGGCATGGCATGACTGGCACCCTGCTGCTGTCGGGGCCCTGCTGGCAGTGCCCAGCTCTGCTCACCTGGGCACTAAACACTGAGCTGGAGCCTCTGGAGCTCGTCGGTGAGTCTGTCCTCGGCTGTGCTCTCATCCTCGTAGGGGTATCCCGTGTAGCCGCCCTCTTCCCTGCAGTACCTGAGGAACCTGCAGGTGCAGAGGCAGCGTGGGCACGAGGTGGCACTGGCCCGTGGCACTGGGCATGGCCAGGCACCGTGTGCCAGCAGCAGGAAAGGGCAGGTGTGCACTGGTTGTGGCAGGGGCCAGGAGCAGCTCACCTGTGCCAGTGCTGGTCCTTGCTGAGCACGGTCGGGTTACCCACCACGATCAACAGAGCCTTGGCCCTGGTGAGGGCCACGTTAAGCCTCTGAAGAGGACAAGCATGAGGGTTTTACCTGGCTGCAATGCCTCTCATCGTCTCGCAGCCCCACCTGGGTGCAGGCAGCTCTGCTGTGGCATTTAGCACCCAGAGCAGCTCTACCTGCCTGTGAGAAGCAGAGGGAAGAAGGGGATGCCAAGGAAGAAGGGGCTGCTCGGGGCAAGGCGGTACCTTGGGGTTCTTGAGGAAGCCCAGCCTGAAGGTCTGGTCAAACTGGAGGTAAGTGCTGCGGCTGCGCACGGTGGAGATGAGGATCACGTTCCGCTCCTGGCCCTGGAACTCTTCCACAGAGCCCACCTGGGGCAGGGACAGCAGGTGAGGGGCCAGAAGCACCTCTGGGCTGGGGTTGGCAGGGCTCCCTCCTCCTGTGGCAGGGTATGCTCCTCTCTCCTCCAAGCCCAGGACGTACCTTCAACTGGCTGATGTCCGGCAGCTTCCGCAGATCGGGATCCAGGGAGGTGATGGCTTTCCGGACCTTCTCTACCTGAGTGGAGGCGTGTGGCAAAATCCAGCCACCACAGGGCCATCCTTGTGCCAGCCCTGGGGCTGCCCATCCATCCCAGTGTTCCCTGTCCCTTGGGGTGGTCTCGGGCTATGCCCTGCCTGCAGAGTGTCTCTCACCTGCTTCCTGTAGGGAGAAATGATGCCGATCTCCTTGGGGGACACAGTGGGGCAGCCTCCCTTGCCCCGGCTCTGCAGCAGCTTCTTGAGGTAGTGCACCAGGACCTCAATTTCGGCCGTGTTGAAGAATGAGGGGCTCGTGGCCTCTCTCTGGTCTTCCCCACAAACCCCATGGAAGATGATGGGGAAGCCCTGGGGATGGAGAACATTTAGCTCTGCTCTGCCTGTGCCTCGGGGATCCCCCTGGGTCAGTCCCTCCTGTGCCCCTCACTTTTTTGGGAAGCTCCTCCCAAGTACAATACAGATTCCGGATGTCAAGCCCGTTGCTGTTGCACACCTTCAGCTCATTGTCGTAGAAGAGCTCATTGGGGATCCTGAGGATGGCCTCGTGGGACCTGGCAGAGGCAGGACAGTGCCCAGGGTGGGTGCCATGTGGGTCCAGAACCCTCTCAGCACCCAGGACAGCAGGTGCACTCCCATCTCCCACACCAGCTCTGGGGGACAGATCCTGGAGTGCCGTGCTCACCAATCCCTGCCTGGCTCAATCCCCTCCTGCACCGTCCCTGTCCCCACCTGTAGTTCCAGAGCAGTTTGGTGATGAACTGTGGGTCATATCCTCCACTCGACTTCCTGTACAGGGGGTTGTGCAGCATCAGCCTCTCCAGCAGCGAGGTGCCTGTGCCCAGTGATATCTTGTGGCTCCCCACAAGGCCACTCAGCCCCTGTGGGGTGCCTGCAGCACTCCCACCCCTCTCCCTACTCACCCAAACCATGCTGGACGGCCAGAGGTGAGGTGAGGACGGGGCCCAGCTGCTTGGGGTCTCCTGCCAGCACCAGCTGCCCCCCATTGGGGTTAGTGTCCTGATCCATGGGAGCCAGGAGCCCTGGGAACAGGGAGAGCTCAGTGAGGAATGGCAGGGACCAGTGCAGAGATGCTGGTCCTTGAGACTGCAGCTGGGCACACTCACCCGCGATGGCGACCAGGCTCTCCGGCTCCACCGCTTGGCCACACTCGTCGATGAAGACATGGGAGAAAAACCCAGGGGGAAAGTTGGCTGACACCAGCCTAGGGGAGAGATGGAATGAGGCTGTCTTAGCATCCTGCCCCACCTGGCCATCCTTCCTCTCCTACCCTTCATCCTCATCCTCCCACAGAGGAGGGATTTCCTCCCCTGCTGCCTGCCCTCCTCCAATCCCTCCCTGATGAGTCCCAGAGGGACTGCCTTCACAGCCTGGCTGCAAGGCAGCCCTGGGTCCACCTGTCACGGATGTTGGGGACAATCCCAGCTCCTCTGACCTTCCTGCTGTCACCAGTGTGGTGATGATAATCCGGTAGCACTTCAGGCTCTCCTTGCTTGGGTACACGTAGCTGCTCTGCTCATCATCCCAGTTGCAGCAGGGCTGGAGTGCAGGCATTGGGTGAGGTCCCACTATCCCGGGGGACACCAGCCCAGATGTGCCGACAGGATTTCAGGGTGGAGGGACAGCGACCTACCATGATATCAGGGGGCACTTCCCTGTAGTTCCTGGAGGTGGCAATGAGCCTGTAGACATGCCGAGGGGCAATGTCCTTGATGAGGCACTGGCAAAGCAGGTCTGCAGCACTGTTGGAGGGGGCACAGGCCAAGATACGGGTGTCCTTGAAGCATGTCCACACCTGGGTGGGAGGAGGAGGAGGGGACAGCATTGAGCCCCACGGATGAGTGTATGAGAGCTGCCAGCAATGCTCAGGGCTGGATTTGGGCACCGGCCATTCACCTGCTTGATGGCCTCCACCATAGTGACCGTCTTGCCAGTGCCAGGGGGGCCAAAGATGAGGTATGGGGCTGGCCGGGACGTCCCCGTCACGATGTGGGTCACGGCTTTGCACTGCTCCTCGTTGGTCTCCAGCTTGCGGTTAAACCACCTGTGGGAGCAGAGGCTGCGCTGCCGGAGCCCCTCGCCTCCGTCCCCTCCATCCCTCAGACCCTCCCACCCCACAGAACTGGGCACTCACCGAGGCTGGAAGGGGCCTGGGAAGAGGGATTTATGGCAGGAGGCAGAGGGGAAGAGGAGGCTGAACAAGCCGCGGCGCATGGCCAGGACTACAGCCCGATGCTTGACCTGCAGTGGCAGCCGGCTGAAGGTGAAAGTCACATCAAACTTCAGGTTCTTCACAAACTTCTTCTGCAGCCTGGGAAGGAGTGGTGTGAGCAGAGGACAGGGCCCTCTCCCATGCCCTCCTGGCCCTTTCCAACGACTCTTGCCCTTTGGCATGTCTGAGAAAGGCTGCTGGGACCAGACATCACTCACTTGGAGGAGAAGCCCAGCCTGACCTTCTCCAGTTCCACGCTGTGCACGTAGCCCTTGTACTGGGTGAGCGGGGCGTGGTCCCGCTCGCTGCTCAGGTGAGCAAAGAGGTGGTCCCCTCTCAGCAGGGATGGGCGGTTCTCGGCCACGCCAGGCACCTGTGCCAAAGGGCCAGTGTGATGCCAGGCACTCTGGGAGTGCCAGTGCTGTGCCAGCATCCCTCCCACCCCTCACCCCCCTACTCACATCGAGAACCAGCAACCCCCTGTCCTGCACCATGGTCACATCCTGCATGTCGTAGCGCCGGATGTCCACCTCCATCTGGATCTCCTCCAGGTGCAGCAGCAGCTGGAATTTCTGGTGGTAGTTCTCAGCCTGCAGAGGTGCTTCCAGCAGCGAGCTGAGGGCAGCAGCAATGTCATGGTGTCCCAGGGACAGCTTGGCACTCAAGGAACACCTCAGCATTGCTCTCAACCCTTGGCACTCACCGCATGGCAGCCCAGCTGGAGCTGGCACTGGTGTTGGGTCCGAGCAGGATGGCGTCCTTGAGGCTCTTTGGGTACTGGTAGGTGCCCAGAGGGATTTCCCTCTCCAGTTCGTTTTTCAGGGGGCTGGGTGGAGGGGACAGCAGTGCTGCAGGGACTACATAGTGTCCCCAACCCCAGTGTCACTAGCCACAGGGTTGAAGCACTGTCCTGTGGTGCCAGACAGTCAAGGAGCTGAACCTTGTCCTGGCTGGAGAACAGGTGGGGCCCTCTGCTCAGGATGGCAGCAGATGACTTCACCACATACCTGTCGGGGGGGATGCCATCCTCGGTGATGACTGTGACAAGGCGCTGCAGGCTGGCCTCGTAAGGCTGGAAAGGAGCCAAGGGCCCCAGGTCCTTGGCCAGCTGGCTCTCAGCAATGGCAGCAACATAGCGTGAGATGCTGAAGGGCCCGTCTGGCTCCTTGGTGAACTCGAAGATCAGCACAGCACTGAAGTGCCCATTGCAGGTGGTGAGGCACCGCACCTGGATGGGGTATTCGCCACCTGCGGGGTGGTGAGAGTGGGTCCTGCATCCCCTCTGCAGGGCAGGGCACAGGGCAGGGGATGGGATGGGACCCACCTGGGTGTAACAGCAGGGGCTGGCCCTGCACTGCCCCTTGCTCATCGGTGAAGGAGAGCTCCTGTGACTGCTGGCGTGGCTGGAACCGCTGCAGTGTCACTTCCTCTGTCCCACAGTTCTGCACCAGGACAGTGACAGTCCGGGGCTCGCCCGGCACCACTGGGAAGCGGATATCCCCATTGCCCTGGTCGTAGTCTGAGACGATCTCTACCCCATGCTTCCCACGAATGAGCTTAGCCCTGTGGGGAGGGAGGGTCAGGCTTTTCCAGCTGGGGTGGGGGATCCAGGGGCCATGCCAGGGCAGGGTGCTGCCAGTCGTACCACTGCTTGCCATAGATCTGGGGCATTTGTGGAGTGGAGCTGGGCTGCTGTCCTGAGGCAGACGTGGACATGGATGTCTGTGCATTCCTTCTGGGCCTCCGGTACTGGTCTGCCACCACCACTTGACTCTTCACCTGCAAGGAGCAGCCAGAAATCAGCATGGCCCTGGGATCTTGCAGGGAGCTCCTGAGGAGCCAGTCCTAGTGGGCACTGCCCCAGCATGAACTCACCTTGAATCTCACCACTTCCCCGCGCACCTGAATCTGCTGGGTTGTCCTCAGTGCATACAAGACGTTGGAAAACCTGGGTGTCTTTGTGTCAGTCCTGCGGAGACAGGGGAGAGGGTTTGTGGGGGAGAGTTTGGCTTGGCTGCCATGGGCATGGGCAGCTGAGGTGAGGCAAATGGGAAGATGAAGCAGGACACTGAGGCTGCACTGAGGGAGTTCTCAGCAGGTTCCCTCTACTCCAGGAGACGAAGAACTTGGGCTTCCCACTGGCCTGTGCAAATCTCACATCCCCGCTGGCTCCTCCAGCAATTCCGTGCTGTGCCATTGTTGTTCCAGCTATGCCACAGCCATTCCAGTTGTCTCACAGCCACGCAGTCCCTGTCCATGCCACTGCTCAGCTGGCACAGATGGTGGCTCTGCTAAGGCACAGCCACTGTGGTGCCAGCAGTGATGACCCTCCGGGTACCTCCTCCCAGTCCCACCAGTGCACTGAGCCCTGGCTCTGCCAATGATTAACAGTAGTGATATTGCACAAGGGCCAGTGTGATTGGCATCAGCAGGGTGAGGTGGGGGAGTATGGTGGGCAGTGGGTGTCCAAGGCCATCCCCAGGCAGCTGCTGGGGGCCCATGGAGCTGGGGATCATCCCCAGCAGGGCTTTGGTTGAGACAGAGGAGCCTGGGGACCCCAGTGATGAGCTGGCGACTAGTGAAGCTGGCTAGGCACTGGGGATGCTGCCCCGGGGATCGGGAGATACCGGTCAGGGGTCTGTCCCAGGTGATGTTGCCTGGGTCCGGCCGAGGGCTCTCACCTGCCCCGGAACTCCTGGTTGTAGATGGTCCGCAGCGTCTCCCGCAGGCTCACCTCCTTCCGCCCCGTGTCCTGCAAAAACTGCACGAATTGAGACCCCCAAAAACTGGCCTCCGCCACGGTGAAGTGCGACATGGTTGAGCCGAGCCGAGCAGAGCCGCGCTGAGATGGTGCCGCGTCGAGGAGTGCCAGGTTAAGCCGGGCTGGGCTGGGCTGGGTTGGGCCGGGCTGGGTTGGGCTGGGCTGATCCCGGGCGGGTCGCGCAGCGAGAAACGAAAGCGAAAGGCGCCGAACGCGCCCGCCCGGACCGGGCAGGCGGAGGGGCTGCGGGTGGGACAGCGGAGCCTGCGGTAGAGAAGGCTGATGGGGGAGAAGAGGCAGGCAGGGAACGAGTCAGTCTAAAGGATGATTAGCTGACGATTTGGAGAAGGACAAAGATAGAAACGCTCCTAAGGCTGGAACACCGGCTGTGGACTGCCTCCAGTGTAACCAGGGAGCAGGAGAAGACCAGCCTTGAGGCAGATAAAAGCTGTTGTGTGTGCAGAGTCTTATCTTGGGCCCTGCTTCAGCTTCACATACTTGGAATTGCTGCAGCGATTTCCTGGATGGATCCAGGGCCGCAGCCCACAGCACCTGAGGCACACACAGCCTTTCATCTCCCCTGCGTGCTGCCGCAGGCAGAACCCTCTTAACAAACTGTCCTTGAGCAGCTCCATGCACAGCACTGTGCAAACCCTCCAAAAAGCCCTGCTTTGTCCCATGTAGGGTATGACCTGGAATGTCTGAGGTAGGTGTTAAAGTAAGACACTGAGGATGTGTGGAACTACCTCCTTGCTGCCTTTTTTTTTTTCCCAGGGTGAGGAGCTGCATTAAAGCTCTGTGATTGTTTTCATTTTAATTTGGAAGCTCAGCCCTCCAGTTCCCATGTCTGTATATCACGGTGGGAGCAATACCCATGTGTTTGGAGTGATACCATCCCAGCCTTAACTACCAAAGTTTCAAAGTTGGAAAAGACCTTTGAGATCATTAAAGTCCAACCATCAACCCAGCACAACTGTGTTCACCACTAAGCCACATCCTCAAGTGCAACATTCATGTTTTTGAACATTTTCAGGGATTGTGACTGTACCACTTCCTAGCCTTCAGGAATTAACAGGAGTGAGACCATGAAAGAACAGACAAATGGCTTTAAACAAAGACTAGTCTATTTGCACTAGACTGGTTGATACAGATGCCTGAGGGATGAAGTGGCAGTCTCAGCAGCAAATACAAATATATTTCATTTAGATGAAACTCACAAAGGATAAAACACTTATTTTGTGGTGTTACTGTGCAAAACCTGAAGTGTAATGTGCAGGCAACCCCACTCCTCTCTTCCCGACCCTTTTTCCTTTATGTTTTTAAAAACAAGAACACATGAGCCAGTTTAAAAACCAGAAGCTGCAAGGTGACCAGTGATAACCAAGTGCAAACAAAGCAAAGGGAGTTCACCAAAGGAGGTTCACTTTGTAGTGAATCCATGTTCCAAGATCTGAGAAAGGCATGTGTGTATTTCTTCATCCTCCCCTTCAGAGAAACTGTTATGACTGCTAATTTTGATGTTAAAGGGGGAAAATAATAATGATGTTAGAGGGGGAAAATAGTAATGCAGAGCAACCATGCTGAAGATTCATCTTCTCCCTCTAAGCATGACAAGAAACTGTCCACAACTGAGACAAATGGAAAGGATTTTTTCTTTTACTTTGGTGCAAGTTTATTTATTTTGTACACTATCCATCCATACACCTGTGATACAAATCTATGAACCTGCCACAAAGCATTAAAGCACAACATACCTATTATTCTGTAGACATTTGCATTTTTAATCACCATCCAGCCCTTGTGGATCAGCAGTGACTCATCTTGTAGTTCTGTAAAAATGCACATGTCTGGTAACCGTACGCACACGAGGGAGAGGAGAAAAAAAGATGTTCACTTTTAGGGAACATGGCTCAAATCTTCAGATTAAAAAAAAAGTTACATCCCTGGAAGAGCTGGGTCAGTAGAGAATCTGTAAAGGATCCTGTAAACTCATTTTCTACAGTAAAAATCTAAGCCTGCAGGCATCTGCTTTGTTGGGAATAAGGATACACGAGGATTCACTGTCTTGCACTTACTGTGTCTTGCAGCGTCGTGAGCTCTTGGCAGGTTTGACAAACTTACTGGATACCTGGAGTGCTGGATACAGGTGAAGGGAATGCTCTGCACCCTCTCCTGGGTAATAATAGGGCTTTTCCAGCTAGGAAGTTTTCCAGCCAGCGACTGAGAACAGCTATACTTCTGGGCCATGAATGGCTGAATTTAAATGACCTATTAAATGCAGCTACAACGGGAAGTTTATGTGGCAGGAAACACAAAACACAAAGACAACTATTTGTTCCACGGTTCCCTCTCAGGCTAGAAAACCTGTTAACTTTGAAAGCCCTAAAAAATGCTGCTCTGGTTTAGAAACCGTCTGCTTGGCATAGGACCACATTTGTTTTTTTGCACACGAATGTTTCATACACCTCCTTGATTCTGCATTAAGCATTCTGCATTTCTTTGCCAATCTTGTAGCTGAGGATTTTGTTCCAGTCAATCTTGGTGCGGGTGACGGGCAGCTGCCGGCGTAAGGCTTTGAAAGTGGTGTCTGACATAGTCTGGTAGTTTTCACTGATTGCTGTCTGCAAGGGCAAGCAGATTTGGTTAGGGCACCCATAAAACACCATGAGAAAGCTCAACTCAGTGTTAAAGCCACAAACTCCTTTCTGTAAGGCGTAAGGCTATTAACTAAATTAATAATGCAGCCATTGGTGTGTGTACAAGTCAAAGGCTTTCTATTCATCTCCCCTGTAATGTAGCAACATCTCCTTAGGCCTTTCACTGACTTATCTCTTTCCTTGCACACAGGCTGGGACAATGTAAAAGCTGTTGCACAAATTTCCTCCTCAGTACTCTTAACTGTCACAGAGGAAAATACATGGACTCACCCACTCCCCTCCCACGCTTGTTCCAGGTAGCATTTGTAACCCTTTTAAAAAAAACATATAGCAAACCTGATAGTTTATTAGAACACAGCTTTGTAACTTTACAGCTTTATAACTGTATTGTTTAAACAAATACTACTGCCCTTTTCTAAGCAATTCTTACAGACAATACCAGATTAAGGCAGGAACAGAACCAGAGGTCAGCTCTCCATGTTTCCATTAATTGCAAATGGAGACTGATATGATTCTATGGTTTATTTAACTACCACTGATCTTACCTGGTACTCGTTTTCTGCATTTTCTATGATCTTAATAAACTCCTTAGCAGTTTGGACATCACTCTGCAAAGGAGAAAAAAAAAAGTTTGTATGTTTAAGTGCAACTTACATAAACTACACAATAGATTTCTTCTCAAATGACAGGCTGAGTACAGATAAAGTGGGTAACATCATCAGCTTGTGCCTCGTGGTTGTAGCTGGGCTCCCTTCACTCCACACCGGGCAGAGCTTGTGCTCCAAACCGGAACAGTGCTGCGCCCTAGTGGGCGAAAAGGAACTGGACCTTCATGGTAAAATCGGTCACTGTGCAGCTGTTGCTCTCTCTACCACACTAGAGGATTTCCTAATTTCTCCTAGTGTATGTCTCTTACTGTTCCTTTCCCTTGCACAGAGATAGAAAAGCATATTCTGTCCTCTTTAACCTAAACTTCCAAGAGAAGCTTTCCAATAGAGACTTTCTAGTAAGACTGGATTTTAAGCACTTGGGAATCTGGTATTCCCACTTGACTCTAAACACCACATTGACTGTTCACCCTAAAATTACTTTCAAGTCAAGAGAATGCAGTCATAGCAGTGCATGCTGCATGAGCTGTTTAAGGAATAAAACAATTGCTTATCATAAAGATCATTTAGCATACTTACTGACACCTGTACAGAGTCCTGAATGTCTTTGTGACTAACCAGCTGGACGTTGCCATCTTCATAGTAATGGACCTGGAGAAAAAAGAATGCAGGTTTTATCACGACCACTCGCTCCAGAATTCCTGAGCCCCCAAATGCTACTAAAATCACACAACAGAGCATTGTGCCAGTCTCCTCTGCTTACATGGAGACTAAATGCAGGATGGATTTTCTAAAAGGTTTCATTTTTGTCAGGACTGTTCAAGATTATGTTAATCAGTAAATGCCTAGAGCTAAGAGCAATTACAAAAGACTCGAGGTAGAGGTTTTAGCCCTATAAAGTGAAGCAAAGTGGAGGCCTATAGGGTAATGCTGCATAATAAACCACAGGCCAGATCTGAGACTATTCCTGAAATACTAGATTTAAGAATTAATTTCTTGAATTGTTTAGTTTAGTAACATCCTGACGTGAGAAGGACATCTCTGCTGCATTTCAGCACCTCATGCTGAGCCAAATGCGTTTGTGTAAGAGAAGCACAATGCAGTTTCTCCTGTTACTGCCACGAAAAATAACTCACCTGGATTTTGAGCACTGCAGCCACTTGAGCTGTTGGTGGTGTGATGGTAAACTTCCATTCTGATCTCCAACGCCCGTTCCTAAAAGCAATCAAAGCATGAAAAACTATTTCCAAGAAGATCTAACAGCAAAAAGAACCAATTGAGCAAGTAATTTCTGATGTTGTCTTATCACCAATGCCACATGGGATTTAGTGCTTTAGATGGCATGGAGTTAAATTTCTGCAGCCCAGCTGAATATAATACAGCTTCAGCACAAAGAAGCTCCAGAGAAGTAAAGGAGTATTTATCCAGCTCTGCTAATGCCTTTTCCTATGGACAGGCCACTGGAAGAGGTCTGGTTAGTGCCAAAGGGGCTGCAAGAAGAACAGACTACAGAAGGAAAAGAACTTCTTGGGAAGCCCAAAACTCCCTGTCCTTCAGACTGTGTCAGAGCTAGAGGATGGGTTGGTTTGAGGAACCAGGCAAAGGAAAAAAACACACTGTGTTGAAATAATCTTACCAGAAGTTTTTGGGCTGAAACTGGTGGCTCTCAATACAGGCAATAATTGTCTGCTGTCCATCTATAGATTTACCATAAACCTGTATTTAGAAAAAGAGTTAAAAAGGGCCAAGAGCTAAGGAAAGCCATTCTTAATCTCTGTTCTTGGCAGCAGGGTGCAGGCTGCTGTGGTACCTCACTGGGAACATGCAGCACAAGTTACACTGTCCAACACCTCCCCTGGCAGACATTTCAATACTGGCAGGTGTGGAGGTGCTTGGCAGTCATGCCTATGAAAAAGGTCTGACCCATCTTTACTCTGTGTGCACACCAAGACAGTTGCACCCTCTTTGGAACATGTCATTCCAAAGCTACCCAAAATGCCAGAGGGGATGGAGAATTCCAACAGCTCTGCCCAGCAGAGTCTGCTCTAGGGCTGAGTGACCCAGAGCAATACACCTCCAGGGAAACAAGATGGATACTCAACAGTGCAGAAGCCATTGGGGTAATGATCTTTGACGTAGGCTCTCAGTGCACTGTCACAGGCATCTCTCCATTGTTTCAAAGCTGATTCTGTGTCCTCGGGCTGGGGATCACTTGCTTCTTTCCTTAAGTGATCAAACTTAAAAGAAAGCTTGTTTCTTGGGTCTAAAAATCTGCCATTGCCCAGATCACCATGTTCTGTAATTAAGACCTGTAAAAGAAGTTGAAATGACGATACATTTAGGCTGCTATAGACGTGTTATTTTGCATTTTTCCCTACTTGCATATCAGTGTTACAATAGCTTCTTTCATTGACCTATAAGATCAACCAAGTATTTTCAGTAATAATTTAAATGCTGTAATTAAAATGCAGTAATAATTTAAATGAGTAGTTGTTGTGAGGCTGAAGGTAACTGCCTGCTCTCCACAGTAATACTGCATTTAGACTTCTGTCCCAGAAAAGGCTGAACTATAATAATGTATCTATCTGGGTATCCAGATATATTAAAACTGGGTATCCTTACAATAGAAGCAGGTTGCTTTGCCTTTAAAATTATTTTAGCTGTTTTCATGCTTCATTTCTAAAGGAAACAGAGACTTTTACTCTGAAATCTACTATTTATTGCCATGTTCAGTGCTGTAATAGCTCTACTTCTGGGCAAGAAGGGTATATAGATGTGACTGCTTCTAAAATACACCAACTAAAGCACACAGCAAAGCAGCATTACACATTCCCTTCTTTTTTTTTTTTCACCTTAATTCTCTGGCTTCCCAAATATTGACTTTATTGGGGTGGGTTTTTTTCTTTTGCAGGCTGTACTGTAACCTTCTCATCAAAGCTATTTCTATGAAGAGCCCTCTTGATATATGCCTGCCATGAACATATCTGGGACACCAGAAAAGCTGGGTCAGGGCTTGGCTCAGAGAACAGAGCAGATGGCCAGGCAGCTTTCTGGCTTCTCTACGACTTGGTGTTTGTTCTAAAAAAAACAATTAAAAAAGCCCTGAAACAACTTGTTTTGCTGATATAGACTGGATAGTGTTAAATATAATCACTACACCAAATCAATGATTTGGTATAAACAAAGATACAGTTTGTTTTTTAGGGTAGCTGGGAATGGATTAAAATTGCAGAAAATAAACCAAACATACTATTAAGAATCTACTATTAATTGTCAGTAGGAACTGTAAGCAAGTAGCAACATAAGGTTTTGTAAGTGAGCTTTAAACAGACAGTAATCTTTAATCATTCATAGTCTTAAGTAAAATTCCAGTGACTTCAGCACGGAGCTTTAAGGAACAATGAATTGGATGTACTAAGTAGTACCACACAGAACTTAAAGAGAATATTTTGCTTATGCTTTGTTCTCATAGAAGAAAGTTTGTCATTATAATGATATGTGGGGGAAGGAGAAGGGGTGGCACCTTGTGAGCAGAATGAGTGAGTCAGCTGATGGTGATGTTGACTTGTGAGCCAATATCCTGATGAAACAACATTTTTATTGCCTTTGCACAGTGCAGTAATGCAAACCTCAGGTGTACAAAGTTTCCTCTTACCTGATCATCGTACCCTTCTATCTTCACCGGGGTGAACTGATCCATGTTGTACTGTGCAAATGCACTGCGGAGGATCACAAGAACATGGACTTCAGCTGCACATGCACATTTATTTTCACTCAAGAATAAGTACGATGTGTGATTGTATTACAGTAAACATTAACTTAATTGGGCAAATAGTACACACAAGCACTTTTACAGGATTCTTCAATACCTTTTACTGTAGATAGCTACAACCCCCAGGTCTAAAAGCAGGTTTGATTAGTGATGACCAGGAAAATGCAGAGTTCAAAAGTAGAACAGCAGGTAGCCTGGGGCAGTGTGAGCAAGCCAAGGCAAAACAGGAACACCCCAGCTACAATTTAGACAGCAGCAAGGTAAACAATTGAATAGACGAATATCTACAACAATTTTCTTATGTAAAGACTTGCTGACTGACATGTCACCTAGCTTGAAATAGATCTTAGCATCAAAAAGCTTGTATGTGTAATCTTTAAGCACTTGCTGATGAAGCTGTGGAAGTAAACAACAAATTTTGAAACCTTTTTTTTTGAGAGCAAGTCTTTTTCTAAACTTAGACTATGGATGAATCAGAATTTCAGGCTTCACTTTATAAATCAGATGATTCAACATGATCAGACATCGCTGCTGCTGCTGCTGCAGAGTTAAACTCTTTGGCAGAGTGCCCTCCTGTCAGTTTTATACAGTACAAATTCCAATTTAGGGCTTTTAAAAAGAATCATCCACACCTTTCATTATAGATTTTGTTAGGTGGGGTAAGGAATTACAGAAGATTGCTCTGAATACAGCAAATGGTTTTTTTCTTTGTCACAGAATGATGGGTGTAAGAAAACAGAATTTGACTTGTGTTTGAAGTCTGAGTACTTACTGTGCTGCTCCTTCCCTGAGAAGATTGTCATTGTTAAGCAATAACCGGACATCTGGAGAAGAAAGGGTTCAGGTGTGTTACTGGATTTTTTGATCAAATGTTGCTATTCATGCACTTTGTTTTCAAGTGTACAAATGCAAACATTAAAATGATTAAATAAGTTCATTAGGTAGAAGTAATCTAGAAGGACTGCATGCTTTCCCTAGCCACTAACCTTTGAAGCAGTATGGTGTGACACAGCCTTAGATTTTTATAACAGATAAAAGGTGAAGAAAACACCACAGATCATTTTTTCCTTAATTGCTCACCATTGAATACTTCATTGAACTCTCCAGGGGGTGCATGAGTGATGAATTTTGCAGCTATACGCACCTACAATGAAGCAGAAAAGTAATTAAAGACAAAAGATAATTTACTGAGCTCATACATACTGAAGCAATTCACCAACAAAACCAACTCTGAAGTGACAGAAAGTGGCAGATTTAGGGAGAAATCTAGGCATGCATTGCCAAGATAGAAATAGTCTTGTAAGACTGTTCAAAGCAAGGCTTGACAGGGCCTGGAGCAACCTGGTCTAGTGGGAGGTGTCCCTGCCCATGGCTGGGGGTGGAACTGGATGATCTTCACTGTCCCTTTCAACCCAAACCATTCTGGGATTCTATCAAGGCACGTGGAACTGTGATGATGAAAGCATCAACACTGAAAAGGTCAACTTCTCAATGCCCAGAAACTCTGAATCTGGAAAAAAAAATCCCCCATCTCTTCTAAAAGTGTAATAAAACTGCAACGTGTTCTGAAATCCAATATACTTGTCTTGCACTGTTAGAATTTAGGTGGTCAGGTATTGATTCTCTTGGACTTAGTTAGAGTTTATGGTTTTCATTATCAAATCTTTTATGGCTTTTATAGGACCAAAGGTATAGAAAGCTCTTGGAAGAAGTGAAAGAGGAAATGTCACAAAATGAAACCTCTCCCTTAGAATAATAAAAACGTCCCATTTCCTCTGATAAGCCCAGCTAACAAAGTTGACCAATGAGCTCTCTGGTGTAACAAGTCATTTATTGAAACTGACTGCAGAATTGTTCATTACAACTCTGATTACTTTCTACTTTTCGTTTTGAGCAGCAAAACAAAGAATTGTGTATATATATCCAACTGCTTCACCTGAGTTATCACCAGAGCTGGAAATAACTCACTTCTCTCAACAGTCTTCCCTGTTTTAATTAGAAATTATTTGTATTGTTTGTCACATAATTATTTAAAGCAAGCCACGAAAAGAAATAAACACTTTTCCAAACAGAAGGTAATTGCCTTATTTCAACAGGATCAAGTAACAACTCTGCCTTAACTGGACTGAGCTGCAGATAAAAATAGATTGCCTTCCAAATTAGCAATGATTTCAAAAAATAGATATACATTCTTTGTGCCTGAAGTAATTAAGCAACACAAGGAAAACATTAAAAAGACACTATGTTGTGTAATTGATATGATGCAGGACATAAAACCATTTTCTCTTAATCTTCTGGTTGGTAAGTACACAGCAATGCTAAAAATGGAGCTCTTAAACTGTTTGAAAACTTTCACTATTTAAAGAGCTGTAATTAGACAGATTGTTGCCACAATATTGTCAAATTTCACTGTCAGAAATTTGTGTGGTGATGAAGAGAGCCTGGCAGTAGTTTAGAGGGACCCTGCTGCTCTGTATCCTCAGTGGACTTTGCTCAGAGTCCGCCCCAAAAGGCTGAAAGATTTCTGCAAGGCCACCCCGTGCTTTTGTGAGCAAGTACAACTGTGAGCACAGCACAGAATATCAGAATATCACTGTGCTAAAGCTCAGTCAAGTGTCCACCACTAACACCAGGATGTCTCTTAGTGGGAAAACAGCACTGGAATAAACCCTGGAATAAACCCTGCCCCCAATCTCCCCGGAGGAACAGATTCTCTTTTATAAGGTGCTTCAGCATATGGCAAAAAAAGGCCCCTAAAAAGCCATAAAATTTAATATCTTATAAATTAATGCAATGATGTTGTGGCTGCAGAACATGAAACCCTTGCAAAAGGGGTCACTGTTTTAGTAGGCTGAACTTTAGATCAGTGGATTCTCATAAGGAAACCCTTATGGGGAAAAGAAACAACAAACAAACAGAAAAAACCCCCAATGGTTACGTGAGAGATTTTTACAGTCTTCCACAAATTCTCTCACTTGGAAGGATGAACGAAATTAAACCAACACAGAAAGGCCTCTGCACTTCAGTCAGACGTTATTACAAACCCAGTTCTGAGCAAAGCAAAGGCTGCAAGTGGAAAGTGTTCATTTGGGTAATTATCCCTTGCTGTGCCTCTCACAGATCAATAAAATACAAAACATTTCAGTCAAACTATTGAAATCAGGAGTGCAGGAAACAGGCTGGGGAGTGATTAATTTGAAATGTCAAGCACTTCAACGGTTGTTGGTTTTCAGAGCTGGTTTCTTGGCGGGCGGTGTCAGGATGCTCCTCTGCAGAAACACCAAAACAGGACTTTCTGCAACCTGCCCCATTTCCTGGCCCCTGGGGCCATTTCAGGTGCCATTTCAGCTCTGCAGCATCAACTTCCTGCTTCTAAAATGGGGAAAGTGTCTGAGGGGAAGGGAAGCTGCTCAGCCGTTAGTTCAAACTAGCAAAACAGCAGCAGAATGAACTTGAGCAGAACATGGGAGATTTCAGAGGAACTTAAAAGAAAATCACAGAATCACAGACTGGTNGACTGGGCACCCTCAGCTCTTCCAGCCTGTCTGAGAAATGAATCTCTCATCTAAAATACATCCACAGAGAATAAAGGAGTGAAGCTTGGAGGATGGAATGAATTAATTTTGTTGCTAATTTAGTTAATTTAGTTCCTGTCAGCAGTTGGGGTGAGCAGAAAACGCCACGACACACTCAGAGGGTGTTTAGGAAGTGAAGAGGTTGCAAAGCACCTTACAGACACGCTGGTTACTTTGCTGACTTGGGAAAAGCAGCGCAGGAAATACATTTTAGCAAAATCATTTGGTTGAGAAAGACCTTTAAGATCACCAAGTGATCCACCTGTGACTGACTCCCACCTTGTCCACAAGACCAGAGCACTGGGTGCCACATCCGCTCCTTCCTTCCCCATCACCAGGGGTGGGGACTCTACCACCTCCCTGGGCAGCCCCTTCCAATGTCTAATCGCCCTTTCTGTTAAGAAACTCCTCCTGATGTCAAACCTAAACCTCCCCTGGTTCAGGCTGAGACTACATCCATTTTCATGCAAAACGACTGGCCGAGGCGCCTCAGCTGCACCGAGGCAATGAGGAAATCGGAAGGCAACGGGGAAATCGGAAGACAATGAGAAAATCGGAATGCAACGGGGAAATCGGAAGGCAATGAGGAAATCGCAGCAGAGTGCTGCGCTGGTAAGGAACGGCCGGTCTTTCCGCCGGGCGGCGGCGGCGGCCCGGTGGTCTCGGGGCCCGCCCGCCCCGACGCACCCGCAGCCCGGCACACCGGCACCAGATGAGCTTGTTCGCCACTCCCCAGCCACTGCCTTCCCGGGGGCAGCGGCACACACCCGCAGCGGAAGGGTGGCCACCCCCTTCCTTTACCTTCTCCTCATCCGACACTCGCTCCTCCAGGTCCGCCATCTTGGCCGCTGTGTGCCCGGCCCCGCACAGGGCATGCCGGGAGCGCTGGGCAGCGGACCGAAAGCGCTGGTGGCGCCATATTAACTGTGGGCAGATGCCGCGCTGCCGCCATCATAGAAACGGGTGGGTTCTCGCGGTACCAACTGACAGAGCTGCCGTCTCCCGGAGCCGTCGGGGCTCCCGGTCATTGTGTGGGATGTGCTTGGGCGGAGCAGCGGTGATGGACTCAACGAACAGGCTGCCCACGCTAGAGGAGCCCCGTCCTGGTCGTCCCGGCCGTGTCCCAGCTGTAGACCGGAAGCGCGGCCACTGCCATCTTAGGTGCGGGCAGACGCCGTGATGCCCATCATAGGAACGGGCAGGTTTTTCGCTACCGGGAACACAGCGGCGGCCGACCTGCCGCGTCCCGGAGCCTCCGGGCATCCTGGTTGTGGTGTGGGGGACGATCGGTCCGCGCTTCGCCCGGGAGCGGCAGTGATGGGGTCGGTGAAGAGGCTGCCAGTGCTGGCGGAGTCCCGCCCCGGTGCTTGTCCCGCCCCTGTCCCAGCGTGCCCTATCGGCGGTTATGGCGGAGGGCAGCGGCAGCGGC
>VXBB01020886.1:136616-181535 GCA_013399915.1 Illadopsis cleaveri
GGCGGCGGGTGGGGGCGGCGGGGGCGGGTGGCGGGCCGGGGGGAAGCGGACCCTGCCCGTGGAGCCGGGCGTTCGGGCAGGGCAGGCTCGGCCCGGCCGTCCCGAGCATCCTGGGCTGTACCGGGAATAGTGGATCCCGCGGGACCGGGGCAGTGACTGTCCCGCCGGGCCGGGCACTGGCGAGCGGCTCCGCGGGTGCTGTGTCCTGGACACTCCGTTCAGGAGGAACGTTGAGGGGCTGGAGTGTGTCCAGGGAAGGAAACAGATCTGGGGAAGGTCTAGGGCACCAGCAGCAGGTGAGGGAGCTGCGGGGACTCAGCCTGGAGGAAAGGAGGCTCAGGGGGGACCTGCTTGCTCTTTACAACTCCCTGACAAGAAGGGTTGGGTTAAGGTTAGGAGGGGACAGCCAGGGGGGATTAGGCTCTGCTCCCAGGGAACAGGGACAGGACAAGAGGAAACGACCTCCAGCTGTGCCAGGGGAACTTCAGGTCGGACATCAGGGGAAATTTCTAAATGAAAAAGTAGTCAGGCATTGGAATGGGAGGTGGTGGAGTCCCCACCCCTCGTGGTACCCAGGGAATAACTGAACCTGGCACTCAGTGCTCTGGTCTTGTTGACAAGGTGGGGACAGGTCACAGGTTGGACTCATAAGGTTTTTCCCTAACTAATTGATGCTCCAATTCAGTGAGTCAGCCCAGCGGTGCCTGCGGGCTGGTCGTGCATCCCACGTTCGCTCAGTGACACACTGAGCTGGTCACCTAACCCAGGGCTGGGACACGGCTCAGGACTGGGCAGTCCTGGGGCAGCTAGAGCAGCCAAGGCTCTGCCCCAGTGCTGCCCGAGCTCCCAGCTGGCGGTCTGTCAGGCTGCAGCCCTGCCCTGGCTGCCACTGTCCCTGTCCAGCCTGTGCAGGTGGCAGGTGACAGGGCTGATGTGCAGTTTGAGTCCAAACCATGGTCAGAGCACCACTGGATAACTGCATTCCCTGCACTGTGCTCTGGATAGCAGGAGGGAGAGGTCTGTGGGAAATGTACGTTAGCACTGAGTATAAATTTGCATCACAACAGGATGATTTTGTCTTAAAGTGAAATAATACATTAAATTGTTGTGGTCCACCAGCCACTGTACGGGTGAAACCATAAGATTCTTTGTTTAGAAATGTACAGTGATTTTTTTTTTTTTTTTTTTGGATATAGAAATTGACTGTCACAGGGAAATACAAACAAAATAATAGGTGGTGAGGATTCCCCTAACAGTGTAGCATTATAAAGCTACTAGGGCTGTAGTATACTATATATTTGCATGATATTCAGCATTCTTTAATAGACAAGCTATTTTTGTTTTTCACTCCTACTTATTAAGTCTTTGGTTTTGTTTTTCTTAACAGTGACTGTGTTCTTAAGCACTTTGACTCCAAAATTCTACTTTGCCCTTACAGTAACTTCATCTTTTATATCTGGACTGATATTTGTAAGTAGTCCACTTTTTTTTTTTTTTTAAACAACTTTAGCACCTCTTAGATGACTTTGTGAGGAGTAAAGGGAATGAATATCAGACTCTAGAGGGTGCCTTTGTGCTGGGAAGGAACTTCTCTGATGTATTGTTGGAGCTCTTTTGCTGTGTGTGTTGTATGTTGGGACTGCATGAGTCTGAGAAAATGACTTGTGTGGAATGGCAGAATGGTTTACATCCCCTGACACAGCTCCAGCCTCTCCCTTGGCTCCTGTGACTGGTCACCAGAGAGAAGAGACCAGACCTGACCCACACACAAGATCCAAATTGGTCCTGACAGTGTGGTGTAGTCCTTGGGGGCTTGTGATAGGCAGGTATTTTTAATAGCTTCAAAAAGAGATGGTAATATTATTTGGCCCAAAATTTCTGCCAAATGACTGTCGTTGCTGTTAACTTAGCCTTGTCTCTTTGTTGGCCTCTCTCTTTCTGGTTAGCAGAACATCTCAGTTTAATGGTTTTATCCTTTATTCTTTTTGATTACTTTTGTGAGATAAAAAACTACACCTGTGTTGAATACTAAAAATTTGGTACTACAGGTAGGGCTACAGCTTGAAATATTCTTACCAGAAAAAGAGGATATAATGGTTTTTTTTGCTTCTGTTCCCAGTTTCCCTTTACAGGCACTTCTGGAAGGGTTTATGACTTGCCCTAGTGACGTGGGGAGGGAGGCACATAACATTTGACTAAAATTTTGCTGTTTTTTTCCCATTCTCTTTCCTGTTCTTTGAGTGATTCTGCATGACAAGACAGGCCAAACCAGATCATTGGTGTTACTCTGTATGGAGATAAGGTTCATCCCTGGTGGTTTGCAAGGAGATGTACTTGCTGTGAACACTCCTCATCCCTGGTGTTTGCTGGGAGGGTGTCACCTAAGGAAATTTCTGGTGCTTTTTTCTCCCGTGGCAGGTGTTTGAGTGGTGGCACTTCCGAAAATACGGCACGTCTTTCATCGAGCAGGTGTCTGTGAGCCATCTGAGGCCCCTCATCGGGGGTGCAGAGAACAGCCCCCCAGCCCCAGCAGCTTTCTCAGCAGGGGAGAATGAGGCCAGCAGGCAGAACATGCCAGGTGATCCCTGATGTGTCCCAGGAGCTTTCCTTGAGCTTCAAGGTGGCTTTTTAATGGCTTTGGCTTGTAAAAAATGGACAAAGCCTACGTCTTACCAAGTGGTTTATTAACAGTGGTGAAAATAGGCTAAATAATAATGTTTTTTACTCTAAACCATTCATTGTTAAAAATATGATTTAGAAAATGTTATACATTTAGCTAAAACTGTTTCAGTAACATTAATTGTTTACTGTTCTAAATATGTGCAAGGTAAATATTGCATGAGTGTACCTACATGCACTGCTTAATCTTCCCACCCTGTGCTTTTGCACCCCAAGCAATGTTGGGGAGCAGAAGTATTTATGGAATAGCAGAAGTTTATGAAGATGATGACTGCATAATAATAAATTAAAGATGCTTTTGAAAGCATAACTGCCTTTGTATTACTGCATTTTAACAACAAGGTAATATTTCCCATGCTTTTAACTTAAAAAGTTTTTTATTTTTTATTCCTCAGAGTGCAAAGTGTGGCGAAATCCTCTCAATCTTTTCAGAGGGGCAGAGTATAGCAGGTATTAATTATCTTGTTTTCCACTGCATATTTTAAAATTTATTCGAGGGCATGCACATGACTTCTTCACAGAGCTTGCACTGGTAATGTCAGGAGACAGCTGGAGGCCTGGGAGATTATAGGAGTGATTGATACCAACTCTGTGTTTAAAAGGCACCAAGCCAAGCTTTGGCAGTTTCAGTGTTAAGAACAAAAATATTACTGTAAAATCAGGGCTTTTTGAGAGTAAAGTAGGAAAAAAAAAATTATTCAGAGGCTGAGACAGTGATTCTCAATCTAAATTCTCTTTTATTAAAGAGAATTGAACTATATTGTAAGTCTCCTAGTGTTACTTCATGGGAAAAGCTGCTTTCTAGGAAGCCAGTTCCCGAGTTGTTTAGAACTTTACAGATTATTGAACAGTAGTACTTGAAACTTTGTGTTAGTAGCTTTTTATTACAGATTTTCTGCACTAGGCACATCAGATATCCCCTTGTTATCAACATTGCTAATTACTAGGAATGCCTCTTACTGAAATTTCTGCTGTTTTAGGTACATGTGGGTGACTGGGAAGGAGCCTCTTACTTACTATGACATGAATTTGTCTGCTCAAGATCATCAAACCTTTTTCACGTGTGACACGGACGCCCTTCGGCCTTCAGACACAGGTACTGATGTCTGTAAGGTGTGTCAGTGTTGGGCAGTGCCAGGTGTGTGTTTTTGGTCAACTTCAAAGCAGTGCAGGTTATCCTGTCAAATACTGTGTGAAACTGTGGCATCTATCAAGTACTAAAGAGGTTTAATAGCTGTAGAGGGTCATAGAGTGGTTTGGATTGGGAGGGACCTTAAAGCCCATCCAGTTCCCCCCCTGCCATGGGCAAGGACACCTTCCACTGGACCAGGCTGCTCCAAGCCCCCCGACCTTGAAATTTAGTGTTTAGTGAAATTTAGTGGAAAGGTGTTGTTTCGTGTTGTGAATTCTCTACAGCTTTACAGCTGTCAGGGTCCTGACATTTTTTAAGATCACACACATTTCAAATAATTAACTCAATATTGCAAACCTGGATTATATTCTCAACAGCCAAGATGTGGTCTCATTTAAACCATAGTAATGAATAGTGCAGTCTCCAGATTTTTTTTCCGTGTGTTCCACATGTTTAGTGCAGAAAATGTTCTTTACCTGGTTATTGTCAGTGTGGGTGTGAATTATTGTCAATTTGTCACATTCCGGAGGTGTTCCTTGTCAGCTGGCTGTGACATGTTTGATATGAAAGATGTGTTTTTATTTCAAAAAAAGGGAGTGAATTGTCTCGCTGGCTGAGCCAAGACTAATATTTTGTTTCCGAAAGAAAACTCAAATATTTTTCCACGTTATTCTTGCTTGACAGCAGGAGGTTTTGTTCCAAAAGAAACATGTATAGATTCTTCAGTTCTCTTATCGTCCTTGAGATAGGCCAGATATAGAACTCCATGAACGTTTTGGAGTTCTTTCAGAACTGGTTTTTAGTCTGAAGGTTAACAATCCTGCATAGAAAATGGTAGCTCTGAGTGTGTTGTTTTCCTGGAAGCTGGTTTTCAGTTTGTGTTTTCCAGTTTTACCAAATGGAAGCACGGTGGGGAGGGGTTTAGAGTCATTGCATTGAAATAATTTTGAACTCAAGTTGTAGTTCAAAGGACACTTCTGAATAGATTTCACTCTTTTTACTTGTGCCCTGGAACACTTTCTAATAATCTGATAAATGTATATCTTGAATTGACTTTGCCATGTGCTGCCACTCAAATGTGCTTTGTAAATTTAAAAGGAAATGGTTAACCCTTTATTATCTAAGTTGTCTAAAAATAATCATGGAACAGAATCCCAGAATAGTTGGGGTTGAAAGGGACCTTAAAGCTCATCCAGCTCTATCCCCTGCCATGGGCAGGGACACCTTCCACTGTCCCAGGCTGCTCCAAGCCCCAGTGTCCAACCTGGCCTGGGGCACTGCCAGGGATCCAGGGCAGCCACAGCTGCTTTGGCCAGCTTCATATTTAAGTACAAAACTCTACCTGTGCAGGACACCACTTACTCCATCACTATTTTCTTTGAAGTTCTGTTTGAAAGCTTAAA
The DNA here is from genome assembly GCA_013399915.1 of Illadopsis cleaveri. NCBI lineage: Eukaryota > Metazoa > Chordata > Aves > Passeriformes > Timaliidae > Illadopsis > Illadopsis cleaveri. The sequence continues at coordinate 141,831 of VXBB01020886.1, forward strand.
TTAAAGTTTTGTTCAGGTCTATGCAAGAACCTGTGTTTAACAATTGCTCCTGCCAGGCTTTCAACAAGTCTTGGGAAATGTTTCCAGAAATCTGTAGCAATTTAGAAATTGTACATCTGCCTGGTTATGTAAGCTGTTTCTGTGCTCTGTGTAGGAGTTCTGAAATGGTCAGTGAGGAATCTTCCTGGTGGTGTTGCTTTCTTAAACTAAGTTTGGGGTGTAATGAGCCGTTGCAGGAATTTGATGCTTGTGGTAGGAACAGGCTGAAATTAAAACACTTGTTTGTTCTTCCTTATAACAATCGTACAGCAAACAGGAGTTTTCAGGCTGGGAGAGAATGTTAATTCAGGCTGGCTCCGAGCAGCCAGAGTGGCCTCCAGTGGCTCCCAGGTCTTTCACAGGTGTCCCTGTCCCTCACCAGCCTTTCCATGGTTTTTTACAGTTATGCAGAAAGCGTGGCGAGAGAGGAACCCGCAGGCCCGCATTAAAGCAGCATATCAGGCTCTAGAGTTGAACAATGAGTAAGTTTATAAGTTCAGTTGCTGCGTTTCTAGTGTGAAGGATTAAGTGAAAGGATACTGAGCACACTATCAGTTTCTTTGTCTAATAATTCATTTTTAGCAAAGTTCTGGATGCTTAAGGGGGGACTCTTTGAACTGGGAGTTGCACATGGGGCTGTAAATTGCCCTGAAGTATTGAACTATTCTACTGAAAACATCTTTTGTGCTGCTTTTTTTCTTAAAACGTTGTATTAGTGGCAATAACAAATGAGAAATCTTATTCAGGTATGGGATGGTCTTAATTCAATATAAGATAATATATTTCAGTCATGGTAGGACTGTATTTGGAATTCACAGATGCCACTCCTGTAAAGGATTTAAAAATACTCTGTAGCATAAACCAAAGAATTTCACCTGCAACTGTGATCTGTTGTGTTATGTTGTCTTGTTATTTTTGTGTAAAATGTCTTAAAACCTCCTGGTTTTGAAAAAGCAAACCAAACAAAAAACCTTTCCAGACAATTGCAGACCATTTTACAGTTTCAAGGAAAATAATTTAACTTGCTTTAACAATTTATTCCTTTGCTTTTTCTCGAAATGAGAGTCGGGGCCGGGGTGTTTTTCTTTTGTAAATTGGAATAGGTTTCTTTTTTCCTGTCACTCCCCCTTTGAACTCAAGTCGGTATTTTGGAGTTTTAATATTGTCAGTGCTTACATCTTAAACATAAGAGAATCTTGCCCATTTCTAGTGCTTCTAACACTCACTAAAAACGCCAAACTTCCTCCTTCCAAATAACTGGTAGGTTTTTCTCTTATTTCAGTTGTGCTACTGCGTATGTCCTCCTGGCTGAGGAAGAAGCAACAACCATTGTGGATGCTGAGAAATATTTCAAGCAGGCTCTGAAAGCAGGAGAAATGATTTACAGAAAATCTCAGAACTGCCATTCTCAGAGCCCCCAGCACGAAGCACAGCTGAGTAAGGACTTGGAATCACATGAACTGTTGGGTTTGTGTGAGCAGGAATATAAAACTAAAGCTATAATTAGGAGAGGTAGGGATTGAAACAGGTAGACTAACGTTTTTTTGTCTTTGTAATCAGGAAGAGACACCAATGTATTGGTGTATGTGAAAAGGAGGCTAGCTATGTGTGCCAGGAAACTTGGAAGAATACGAGAAGCAGTAAAAATGATGAGAGATGTAAGTAAAAGTAAAAAAAAACCTGATTAAACCATTGCTTTCAGTCACATTGTCCTAATTGATGGTTTTAAGTTCATTTCTAGGCATCATAATCTAATTGAATTATTTTGCTATGAGATTTGCACATCATGATTGGATGCTGTTCTTTTCATGCTGCCTCCATGCCAGTTTCTTACACTCTGAGACAACAGAACGTTAAAAAATTCTAGATTATTATACTGATTTCTATTAAGTATTTCAGTGATTCAGCTGCAATGTTATATGTAATTTGTGTCTCTTTACTGATTTGCAGTTGATGAAAGAATTTCCACTTCTCAGTATGCTGAATATCCATGAAAACCTCCTGGAGGCCCTTCTGGAGTTACAGGCTTATGCAGATGTCCAGGCAGTTTTAGCCAAGTATGATGGTAAGTGATGCCTGTTGGAAAATCTGAGTGTTTTTGGATAAGAGTGTAAGTGAGGTGGGCAAGGGATGTCTGTCAAAGCAGGGCCTTAAATCACCTTTGGAATGGAGGGACACACAGTATTGTATGACAGTTATTCTCAGAAGTTGTTGAGTTCTCTCTTATGTCAATTCTTCATTGCCTCAGGGAATCAAAGCTATGATATTTTTGCCCAAATCCTGTGCCACTTGTACATGGCCAGCCTAGCACCCTGCTCCCATTCCTTGATCCTCTTCTGGGTGGATTCTTTTTAATTTATGAAAACCATCTGCTCTTTGCCCAGTGCTTCTTTGTGGTAATACCAGGAATTGTGACACTTTCTTAAGAAAGCATTGCTGACTTTTTTCTGAGCATCTGGAAAAATTAGTACAAGCTTCAGACTCCCTGCAGCACCCCTGTGTTTTGCTTGACACAACAGCCAGACTTGATGGACAGGCCCAGGATGGGATTTACAAAAACAGCAAGAACCATCTGACTATACACAACATGGTACTTGGGAATTAGACCCCAGACTTTGTCTGCTTTTAAAGTAAACTTACACTGTGGAGTGCTAACCTTCTAATCTGTAATTGTCAGCTCAGACTTGGCTTCAGATATTCTACAAAGCTACAACTGAGAGAAGTTTCCCCTGTGGAATTGCAGAAGAACGGAAATGGCATTTTTGTTAAAATTCATCTACCTGTCTGTAGTGTAATTTCTTGTGGTCAGCTCCTGGTCAATCTGTAAAATTAACTGTGTTAGTTTTACAGTTGCAAAATCAAGTAAAGATCAGAAGCTTACTTTAAATCTTTGTGGATTAATACAGGAAATACATTCTGTTCTTAAGTGTATTTATATGTGCATTTCATTTTGGATTCAGTTTCACTGTGTTAGTACATTTAGAAACAAAAAATGACTCTTATCACCCAAATACAAGTTTGAATTTTCAATCTGAGGCTGACTGGTGACTGTGCAAAGAAATTCAGGGTTTCTAATCACAGCTGAAATGTTCCAGATGTTACATTCATTGTCTCCTATACCCAAGCAAAAATCTTTAACTCGAAGGATGTGGGTTTAAAATGTTTGTATTGCCTTAGAATCTTACAACTTTAATAAATAATTATTTTATTTTATTACAGATATCAGTCTTCCCAAATCAGCAGCAATATGTTACACAGCAGCTCTGCTAAAAGCCAGAGCTGTGTCAGAAAGGTAAGCAAGGACATGTGTGAAAACAGCAGTTTGTTGCTAATCTTAGGTTCTGATGTAAAATAGGAAGGGAAAAGGTCTAAATCTTCTGTGTTTTAAAATTACTTCTAATCTGTAAAGAAATCTTTGCTTTGATTCAAGGATTATTTTAATTTTTTTGTCTTTTTTACATCCCTGGTTATGCCTAGATATGTAGCAGTTACATTTCTAAGAGCAAGTTGAGTGTATTTATGTATACACATACATTTGTGTGTGTAATAAAACACAATTAAAAACTACTTTTAGGCATCCATAAAGTTAGTACAGGTGGGGATGTTTTTCACAAGCCCACGTATTGGCCAAGTGCTTTTGTGTAAATTCTGTTTTCAGTGTTTTTTTGGGGTGGGTGCAGGGTGTTTGTGGTGGTTGATGCTGATGTTTCACCGTGGTCTGAGCCCAGCCCCACCTCCCAGCAGGTGATGCTGTAACAGGGAGTTGGAAGTCAGGACACTCACCTGACATGATTGACATGAATTTTCATGTCATATGGGCATGGATAACAGTAAGATACCTGACTTAACATGAACATTTTTCTCCTAGAAGGGTTTGTTTATCTTTCTTTATAAATCAGCCAATTTTTAATGAACTCCAAGCTTGCAGTGCAAATAAACACCTGGTTAGCATTTATTATTTATTACTTTTGTTCAAGGTGAGTTTTTCCCTTCAGGTTCTCCCCAGAAACTGCCTCCAAGAGAGGGCTTAGTACAGCAGAAATTAATGCTGTGGAAGCAATTCACAGAGCTGTGGAATTTAACCCTCATGTTCCAAAGGTAAGAGTATTTTAGTTCCTATTGGACCACTTGTAGTGTATTCTGAAAAATACCATATTATAATATAATTTTGTTATTGGAGCCTTTCTAGCCACATATTTTCTTGAATTTGGTTATAACTCCAGCCATGGAGCTGTTAAAAATATTAGTATTTATATCATAAATGTTTTGTGGCCAGATTTTTTTTAAAAGTAATAGCTGATGTTCAACCAGGGTTTTTTGCACAAAAATTTAAACTTGGAATTTCCTTAACTTGTTGGAAAATCCAGTAATTATTACTGAATGTGCTTTACTCTCAGTAAGGGTGGACATTAATAAATATAAATTTAGATATTTAAAGTCATAAAATAATCACAGAATGATTTGTGTTGGAAGGAACCCTAAGGATATCTCATTCCAGCACCCTGCTTCCAAGGCCCTGAAGCCAATTAAGTTCTCCAAACAATAATCACTTTAGTATTCCAAACCCCTTTACTCTGCTGGGCTTTCAACCATGGCTCCATGGTTATTGAAAGATCTGCAGTCACTTATTTTCTTCATCCACGTGTAAACAAGATTAGGAGTCTATGTCACCACAGGCTGTAATTTAATGTCTGGCATCAAAACACAGATTCCACGGAGCATTGGGTGAAAATAACATCTTGCATCTCTTTTTACTGTACCAGTGATGCTTTCAGCAGGAAACCTTGAAGCAGGAGGTTGGCTCAGTGCAGGGTCTAATCCTCTGGAAATGATGCTGGAGCCCCAGTGGCTGCTGCTGGGGAGGCTGGAATGATCCGGCCGCCCCGTCCTGTCTGCCTGTCCAATCCAATAGAATGTGCACTCAGCAACTAATTGCTGGCAGAAATTGCTGCTTCTTTGCATGACTGATCAAGAGCGTAGCAAGTTCATTTCAGACAGTCTCAGACAGATTTTTCTTTAGCCTCTGCCTTTAGGGGCAGAAGATTATAATGCATTATCATTATCTAAAAGTCCTTTTGTTTTGGGTATCCTCCAGTTGTTTCTGGAGCCTCATATACCTTTTTAAAGAAGTTAGAGATCATTTCAAACAGGCCGTTGTTAAAATATGGTCTGTAGTTCTGCAGACAAATTCAGAAACTGATTCCAGGTTTCAGTAATTTGATTTTCTCTTATAATTGTATATCTATCCATTCTTCATGGGGTTTTTATTACAACATTGCCTTGAGGCACCAATTGGTTCGATGACAGAGCAGAATTTTACTGGTGCAGGCTATTTAAAACTCTGAAATGTTTATGGTCAAAGCAAACAAATGAATAAGGGCAGAGAAGTGAATCAACTTGCCCCGTGGATCACAGAGGGGGAAGAAAATCTCATCTTTGAATTTCCACTCTGTTCTGTCCCACAGACTAAAAATGAGTATGTAAGGCAGGAAATCCTTCTATTCGCACTTCTGATGAAAGTGATTGTCTTTGTACGTAACATTTTGCATAAGGAAAATAAAATAAGGTTTGTTCTCTTTGTTCTGCCTTTACAAGGCTGGGGTTTGTGTGGAGAGCTAGAACCAGTTAGAAAAGTGGTCCTCTTAAACCATTTCAAATTAGAACTCTGTAACTGCATTTTGGTACTTTATGAAACAATTTTTGCAGTCATCTTCTGAATATCTTAGAGATTTTTATTGTGTATAAAGATTTCAAAACCTTCAGTTCAGTACTGAGATACCTTCAGCACTGACACCTTGCCTGCTTTATGCTTAAACATGGACATGAAAACCTGCCAGACTGGAATTTTTCTGTTTATGTGGTAACGTAGGCTCAGAGAGGGCCAAAGCCTGGAGCTGAGCATTGGTGTGTTGTGGCAATATTGCAGTGGAGCTTCACCACCACTGCTGGATTTGTATTCCCAGTTAGCATAATGGAAAAGTGGGCACTGTGGAGAGCATGAGGAGTCAGGTCAGGGGTCAGATATTTGAGACCATTTTCCCACAGCAGTGCTGTGTGAGTGATCCTTTACTGTGTTAAAAAAAAAAAAAAAAAAATTGAAGAGGATTAGAGAGGATTAGCAAGAATATTAGCCTCTGGAGTGCAGGCCCAAGGCACTGAGAGAAGAACCTAGCCAGGCAGCAAATGTGCTTTATTTGGCTGGGGCACAACCCCTCCTACATTCCTTGAAGAGTCTGAATGGGAAAAGTTAAGTCCTCAAACTGGATTAGTAAATAATCTCATAGTTTGTGGCATCTGCTGAAATAAATCGGTGAGTTAGCTGCATTCTTACACTTTGGGGGACACTCCAAGGAATTGCCAGCTACGTTGATCAAAGATGTGGATTAACTTTGGCTATTATTGAATGAGACACTATGTGGTAGGAGAGGACAGCTCATAGGTAAATACTAGAGCTGAAACTGTCATTTCATTCTTGTAAAAAGTAGTCATCTGTTTTAAGTTCAAATGAATACCTGACTTTTTTAATGTACCATGAGAAAATGTGATAAAAAAAAAATTTAAAAATTGCATGTTGTGTTGCAAAGAAATAGGAAATGATTAATCCTTGTGTTCTTTGACCCCTCTGAGCATCAGGTTTTCTGCTGATGGAGGGAGAGGGCTGAAAATGAAAAAAATCTGAAATCAAAGATACTTTGTGGTAACCCAGTAAGACCACATTAAAAGAAGGTTTTCCTGGGTTTGGTTTATTATTCTTCCTTTGGTTAGCACACTGACACTTTCAGGTTTGCTGCTCATACTTCAGAGCTAACAAGTTCTCAGCCGCCTACATTGAAGCTTTCAGTGATGAAGTAATGAGCAAAAACACCTTTGGTTTGGGGTTTTATACCAGCCTAAATTTGTCCCTCATTGGTGTTGCACCTGCAGCATTATCCTTAATGTCTGTTCCACAAGAATGTATTTTTATTTTGTCTTACTGAAGCTGTGTGTTTTTTCTTGATTTTTTTGTCTGAGTGTGAAAGCCTAATTTAAGAGTCACATACACAGGAGTGTGTTTTGTTGCTTTTCATTTCCTACTTAGCCAAGCCTGGCTGCTGTGTGGTAGAAGCTGGCCCCTTCTATGCTCTGTTACGCCTAAAATGATCATTTATGTTTCACAATGAAAGGTTTTGGAACATTCCATGTAACCAGGCGTGCTTTCCATTTTTCCTTTCAGTATTTACTAGAAATGAAAAGCCTCGTGCTGCCTCCAGAGCACATTCTGAAGCGAGGGGACAGTGAGGCAGTAGCATATGCTTTTTTTCACCTCCAGCACTGGAAGAGGATAGAAGGGGCTCTAAATCTGCTGCACTGCACATGGGAAGGCAGTGAGTATCTCCTTTTATTTTTTTTCTGTACAGTAGACTAGTCTCTCTGCCTTTACCCCCCTCAAACATGATTGGTTTTCTTTGTGAGAAGCTGGTTGCCTGATCAGATACAGATCTAATGTCACTCACCCTTTTTGCAGCGTTTAGGATGATCCCATACCCATTAGAGAAAGGACATCTTTTCTATCCCTACCCAAGCTGCACAGAAACAGCAGACAGAGAGCTGTTGCCAAGTAAGTGGTTTCTAAGCAGTAATGATAATAAAACACAGGCTAAGGACATATTCAGTTTGTGGTATTCTGTATTTACCTTACTGTGATTTTTTTTTAGTTTGAGCTTCCTGTGAAGGGGGTTCAGCTGTTTGTTGATGTCCCTCCCAGCAGATCCTGAAGCACTTGATGTGTGTGTGTGTGGTAAATGTCAGCTTGATGCTGTAATAGCCTGAGTCCTTCAGAGATGAAATCTGTGTGTGGTACGTTCAGACTGAGTCTGGCTAACCTTGAGAACAGCAAAGTTGCCCATTTGTTAAAAATTGCTTTTAAAAGAATTCCTGGAGTTGACTGCTGTTGTAGCAAGGAATCAGTCCGTGGTTCCAGTCCTGCATTGGGTATCCAGTAAAACCTGTCTATGATCTTACAGAGAATCATTGGTTAATCTGGAGCTTCACAGAACATGGATTGCTTTCTCTTGTTAATTGAATGGTCTGTTTATCTGCTGGCTGCCTCCTGGAACTTTTTATATCTGTATTTCTATGGATTTGTACTAACATTTGATACTGAAAAGTAAGTGTTATCCAAATTTTTTTCCTTTGGGCAAGACAAATAAACTATATCATTACTGCCTGTACTCATGATATTTAGGAAAACAGCGTTAATTTAGATTAGAATTGAGCTGTTAATTGTACATCTTAATTGAATTCCTTTGGGGTTGAACTTCTATGCCTTGAAGAAACACAATTCCCCAGGGGCTGGAAAGGGCTACTGCAAAAGCACCAGCAGCCCTACAGAGACCACAGCTGTGGAAAGGAAAACTGCACAGACGTGTTTCTATTTAAAAGCCTGAAGTTATATTTAAAATGTGTAATTTAAATTTGCCCCCAGACTGCTTTAAATTACTCATTTCTCACTTATGCAGGATATTGCACAAGGAATTCCTTGGTTAGCAACTAACCCTAAATTGTAGACTTCCCAGCATAATTAAACACCAACACATGCAGATATTTCAACAGGATCACTCACGCATTCCTGTTATGTTTTAAATATAAAACTACCTATAAATAAAATCATCTTAACACTTTTATTGCAGTACTTCCTCAAGAAATCTTGACACCTAATTTTAAAAAAATTTATCTATTTAAAATAACGTTGACCAAATCAATGATTTGAAAAACTTGGATTGGTCTCATAAGTAACTTCTCAAACGTCTGTGAACGTGTAGAATTAGCTTTAGTTGCCTTTACCTATTTTGAATTTGGTTTTAATTTCCCAGTGTAGGAAAACCTACTGCAAAAAGAATTAGTTCCTATTTTTCAAACACTTTCCTAAATCATATTGCTCCATGTTTTAGAAATGAGGTGAGTTTCTATATAGTAGGAATCTCTGGGTACCATTAACATCTCTTATGGATGTTAGACATGGATCTCCAAATATCCTACTTTATTGTGCTTCAAAATCTATCGTTAAAACCTAAACAAACCCTGAGCACTTTGCCATTAATGAGTTGCAAGAGCACAAGACACTTTGCTGGGTTTATTCTTCTAATGGTGCTTTAATGTGCTAGCATTCAGAAACAGTAACTGAGAGTGTAAAGTGTCTTTTTCCTCCACAGACTTCAGTTTAAGAAAGAATACGATTGTATTTTCTCGTTTTACAAAAAAAGGCTCATTTATAGTTTTATGTTTTTGTTAGATTTTAAAAACAGCTTGTCAAGAAGGGCAGTCCTTTTATAATTACTTATGTCTGTAGAAACTATTTTTTTCTTCATTTAAAAATCATTTCAAATCATTGAATAGAAATCAGAGCTGCAGGTATCCAGAGCCAGTAATTGCAAATTCACCCAGCAGGTCCTGGGCGAGTGACCAGTAGTAGTGTTGTGAGTGCTGAAAGCTCCACATGCCACCCTTAGCCTGGCTAATCACCTGCTTTGGATTTTGTTACCAGAGATTGGAAATTGCAAGGAGCTGCTATGTACAGAATTTATAACCCAGTCCTGGTGCTGTTTTCTTTGAGCTCTGCTCTGTCAGCTGCTCTGAACAGATTTACTGTGGTCTACAACCAGAAGTCTTCAAGAAGTACTAAGAAATAGATGTGTATACAACATGCTGGTCATTTTGTACTTGCTCAGCTTCTTATGGGGTGTGGAGATGTGTTGTTCTTTTCAGGTAACAGGATTAGAGCTCCAGAGAGTTGAAAACACCTGAATTGTTTTAGTTGGTTTGGGTAATTTTGACAGCTTGTGAACTTTACAGGTGTTCCCTCTGTCCTGTTAGAAAAGTAGGTACCAAAAACTGAGCCTGATGGAATGCTTCAAAAATAAAGCCCATGAAAGTGAAAAAGAAGACTGGGAAGAGAATATTAATAATGAAAACAAATATGTAAAGACTATTAATAATGAAAGCAACCATGTGATGTAGGGGAAACATTTTTAAGAAGTTAAAGTACTGGAACCTAAGATCTGCTGCAGGAGCCTTTCCGTCTGAAACTCCAGAAATGAGTTACAAGGCCATAAATAATTCAGAAAGCAGTCCTTGATTATCAAATGTCAACATTCTTCATTTTTTCCTTTCAGCATTTCATGAAGTCTCCGTTTACCCCCAGAAGGAACTTCCCTTTTTCATCCATTTCACAGCAGGCCTGTGTTCCTTTTCAGCCATGCTGGCCCTCCTTACCCACCAGTTCCCTGAGCTGATGGTCATTTTTGCAAAAGCTGTAAGTACTGTCTATCATGGGGCTTGCTAAGGTATCTCATGGGTTTTTGGGAATTTTGAGGTCCGGGGTGAAGTAGCCTCTAGTCAATCTCATGCCTGTGGAGCATAAATTATTTTATCTGGTTTTGTAGGAATCTCAGTAGTGACAAACACATGTTGAAATTTGGGCAAAATGTCTATTTTGACAAGAGATAAACTATTACTATTACGTACCATGGCTTTAATTTGCCCTGTTCTGGTGAGAGAGCAGCATTTAAGCACCAGAGAAATTTTTCCACAGAACACTGTGGTGAGTGCGAGTTTTATCCTTGTCGAAGTGCACAACTGCACTGGGAGAGCCTCAAAATAAATTGGTTGACTGGAGATTTTGAGAGGTGAGTAAAAGGCAGCTCACCTGCAGGTAAACAAACAGGTCTCTGAGAGCATTGAAAACCCACAGCATGATGGAAATGGAATGGATGAGAAGAGATAAAGTAACTGGTGACTTCAAACCAGGTTCAGAACTGAGTTCAGCTGTCACTTAACCTTTCAGGGGCTCAGCCAGTGGTTTTATGTCTCATCTGGTTTTACTGACTTGGTGGAGAATGTGTTCAGTGACCACAACTCTGTCACTTGAGTACCTTTTCAAGGATAGAAGTTGGACTCATTGGTAATAATTGTGATGCTTTAAATGTATCTTAAATGTGTCTGTTCCTGTGGGTGGCTTCTGTGCCTGTCTCTTTTCTCCCTCTCTGCCCTGCTCTTTTTAGGGTTTCTTTCCCTTACTTGTTAGCATCTGCTGTCTGTAACCTTGTCATCTTTCCCTGGATTCTGGAAGCTGAGGAAAAAAGTGTATAGGCAGCTTCCCACTCCAGCTTCTCAAACAACTCCTACAGTAAATTTGGCCTTTATTGAACTGTGGATCTCGTGCAGTAGAGCAGAGTAGCAAATCAAGAGCTCTGAACTCTTAAGGGAATCATTTATTCTGGCTTTGCTAGTCAAAATAGAGGGTAAGAGACTTCTGCATCCTGGCTGGTTTAATGCAGCAGGTAATGGAGACCCAGGAGGAAAACCCTTCTTTTTTAAGAATACTTTGTTCCTAAAAGTCTTGACTTTACTAGTGAGCCCAGTCTAGTGTCCAAGTCATGCAGGTCTGAGAGTGGGGCCTCATTTCCACACAGTGGTGTTGATCTTTATGCTGGAGAATGCAGTTGGACATGCCAGTGACAAATTTCAGTGCTGCTCATAATTGGCTGGATTCAGAGTAACTAGGGGCTAACTATCTGCTTGATTAATTCTGTAAGGACTGCATTAGCAAAGTTGTATGATTTCCAAAGAGATACCAGGTCAAATGTTATGCTAAGAAAGAATTGCTTGGTGAAGTTCTCTCTGCTGGGTTTCTTGAACGAAAAAAAACCACAAGACTTTGTACAATTAAGTTGGCTTTGCAGTTGGGATGTCCAGTGACACGTCCAAGTGTGGGGAAAAACCTCCCAGGGTTTAGTCATTAGGCAGTGTGTTTATTTTGTTTATTTTCTTTAGGAAATAATGGATAGGGTCTGTTCAGCTGAAAAAATAGATGCTCAAGAAGAGTGTGCATTGCCACAGCATTCCCCCAACCAAACCAGTGGCAGCAGGCACAGACAAAGGGGCCCTGGACACTCTCTGTGGCAGTCTATTATCAGCAAAAGTTGAAATTGTGTACTGAGATAATCAGGCAAGAAGGGAATTCTGTATTGCTCTCTCGAGATTGCCAGCTGAGAAGGAAATACCAACTTCCAGTATTCTGCTATTTTAGCTAGAATTAATGTTGACTCTTAATCATACTCTAATGATAAAAAATCTTCCATATTTTACTTATTAGATGGTTGTACTCATGATTTCATTCCTGATGTTTTCAGAGGGATTCAGAAAACTTGTAAGAAACAATGATACTGGTTTTATTGTTCACAACAGAGGTGTTGTAACCAGATGACTTTTATGGTCCATTCCAGCCCAAACCACTCTATGATTCTGTGATTCTGTGTTTTAGTTAATAGATTGCTTCAATAGTTTAACTACAGATGATGCTCTGATGGCTGCTAACACTTTATACATACTCTATTGTTTTCTGGAGGTCTGTAATAGTAGCATCTACTTGAATTTTCATACTCAAAATGGAAGATTATCTTCTATTTAATGATACCAGCCTTTCCACTCAAGCATACTGTAATAAAGCAATTATTTGCTATATTGAGCATTATATCGTCAAGTAATTTCAGTGCTTTAAGCTTTTAAAATTATTTTTTCTATGTATTTTATTACTTCAAATATTTTCTTATCTTGCTGTTTCCTAATTTATTAAATATAGTACTTTGAGATAATAAAGTTCTAGCTGGTATATCTGGAGATGCTTTGGCCATAGATAAAAGCATTGCAAAATGTATTTCCAACTTTTGAATTTCCAAGAAACCTAGAACACAGTTTTAGGAATGGCAACTGGAAAGTATTGTGTATATGTAATTTTTCACTATAAATCTCCACGCAGTGACTCCTTAGATTACATTTCAGTTACTTCTTAATCAAACTGTTTTTCCAGCAGTTGAATCCACAGTGAGCTGAACGCCTCAGAAGGGGCTTAAGAAGTTGAATACCTTTCTATTGACTTGAAAAGTCTGAGTTTACATATTTTCATTTGTTAGTGCTTGAGTTTGTTTCCTCCATAATAAATCACGGGGTGAACCTTGGCAAATTGCTAAAAATATTCCAAGTGGCCAAAAATCACAAGGAAGCGTTTGCCGGTTCCAATGTACACAGAGGGACGGAGCATCGGCCCAGCGCTGGCACCGGCTGCCGGGGCCGCTCCCGCCCGGGGCCACGCGGATTTCGGGTGTCCCCCACGGCCCGGGGGCTCTGCAGGTGCTGGGCACTGCTGCTGGCACCGTGTTGGGCATTTGCTGATGCAGTCAGAGCCCACGAAGGTGCCCGGAGAAGCTGTGGCTGCCAAATCCCTGGAGTGTCCGAGGCTGGGTTGGGTGCGGCTTGAAGCAACCTGGGATAGTGGAAGGTGTCCCTGCCCTTGACAAGGTGTTGAAATGAGATGATCTGTAAGGTCCCTTCTGACCCAAACTGTTCTGTGATTCCATGATAACTGCATGAGTTGGTGCTGGTGAGGACAGTGGAACAGGCAGTGGTAGAGGATCCGCAGCAGCTGCAGTACCAGTGCAGGTGCTCCCTGGCCCTTGCTGTTTGTTTTATTCAGATTTCTGATCTCTTGGAGCATCACTGTTCTTGATCATTAGACAGCTCTGTTTCTGAAGTAGTGACTGTTTAGATTCTTCACAGTAAGTGACAGAAGGAAGGTACACAAATGATGATGATGTGAACAGCTCTCTGAAAAAGCTGAAAAAACACTGCTAGGTAAAACAACTTCTGTCAAAATTTTGTCATTTTGCAGACAAAAGGGTCTGATTGTTTTTTCATTCAGTATGAATTTTTATTTTTTAATAATTGCATAGATGGAGGACTGGGTGGAAGTGTATCATCTCATAGAAGTGAGGTTGCACAATTCCTTCTGTGATACAAGGACACCAAGAAGTCTGCAGGAACACCAGTGATACAGATGGGCAATTCCAAGCAGATCAATCCCTTTTTTTACATCAGAACCTTATGTTACTGGAATAGACCAATGTAAATTATTACTAAAGTACTGAAAAGATAGTGGAGCAGTGTTCCTGCTGTATCCTACTGAAAACAACTTTCTTTTTCAGGGAATTGGACAAAATCCTAAGACAGTCCCTGTTCCAGTGTGGTTTTATATGGATTGTTTGATACTTTCATAATGAAGAAAGAAGTCATGGGACTTAAATTAAAAATTGGCTAATTTTTATGATTGTAAGATTAGGAGAAAACATTTTTCATTCTGGCTGTTCCCTAGCTCTCTGTTGGAGGATTCCTTGCCATTTTGTCTGTGGCAGCCATGTAGGGACAGAAAATAGGGTAAAGCAGAGCTGTGTCTGGCAAGTCCTGCTTTGTGTGACACTCTGCTTTACTTTAAGAACAAATCCCCCTACCACTTTCCCCAAAGCTCATTAAGTGAGACTGGAAAATTAACTTTTTAGCCAGCTGCTGAACTTTTCATATTTATAAACACTTGAGTCTTTTGCTTATCTAAGAGAAAATGTGTATAGTTTGGAGATGTGCACTTCCCTGCCAATGTGTAATGAGTGGTTCTACACTTGGTAGGGAAGAAAAAGCCTGAAGTTTCCTGTCAGAGCTGAGTGTCGATGCCAAGGGCAAAGGTTTCTTGCCTTGCTAATCTACATCTTAACTCATGCACTTAATGTGAAGGTGCCACACGCAAACAGGCAGGGAAGAAGCTCACTGCAGGGAAAAGCTCCTACAGCTCATTCACTGCTGTGAATGTTATGTTTTAAAAGCCTTTTTAATGTAATATTTGAGGTTATGATAGAAGCCAGGAGGGCCAAAGTAAAACTTTCAAAGTAAATGAGTCCTGTTGTTGCTAAGTCATGAAATGAGGGTTTGCACAAGGATAACCTGAGTGCCAGTGGAATATTTGGGGGATGGGTTGAGAAGGTGCAGGAGAGTTTGCACAATTTGTTTTAGCCTAATCTTACTTCTGGAACTGTTTAGATGGCATCTAGAATATGGATCCCGTCTGGAAGCACAGCCTGGTCTTGGTGGATGGACTGTTCAGTTTGAGTCGGTGACCTGTAAATAATCTGTGCCTGAATATTGAAAAAATGAGGTGATCTTTAAGGTCCCTTCCAACCTAAATGGTTCTGTGATCCTCTGAAAATCCCCTGTCCTCCCCTCCCTAGTGTGTTTAGCCCTGAAGGCTCAGTGCTGAGCAGCTGGAAGAGCTGTGGTGTGGAGGAATGCCATGCTAACCCTCTTCTCTAACCTGCTTGTGCCCAGGTGCTGCGGGTGCTGTGGCCGGTGAGTGCTCCCAGCGTTCTGGCCTCCAGCTGAGGGGACTGCACCATGGGTGAGTGGGCAAGGCTGGAACTGGGCCTTCCAGAGGGTTTTTCTTCTTCTGTGTGTCTTCATTAACATCTGATGTTTACAACAAGCCTCTTTCATGGCAGCAGCAGTGAAGGGATTGGAATTCTGTTGCCCCGAGGGAAAGACACAGGGTGGTTTTTGTTCATACCTTGAGTCTGCAGAAGGAAGTTGGTTTGGAAACTGAGCTGATTTGTTTTTGTGTTCTGTTTCTTCCAGTGCTTTGGGACTCTTCTTTCACCCTTCATCTTCCACTATGGAGCACATTAAGGACCTGCTGCTGTCCAGCCCCTGGCATCAGCTGACTCTAGTGTGACTGGAGTGTATTTTCCATGATAGTTTGATTTTATTCTCGTGAGCCTCACTTGGTGGTTGGCTGACCCTCAGCTCTGGGGGCCAAGGGAGAAATCTGGGCTCTTCAAACTGATATCCTTGACAGGCTTCCATGTTGATGGTGCTTAACATGGGAATTTCTTCTTTGGCCTTAGTCTGTAATCATCTAAGAAAATAGTTCTTATTGAGCAATAGTTTATTGCTCTCTAAATCACTTGGACAACTGGAAGCTCATACTTCCTCTGTAAGAAAGGAGAATACACAAACTGAGCAGGTGTTTGGAGTATTGATGTTTCCTTCTCAGCTGCAGATGCACCGGATACTTGGCTTAGATTTAATTTTATAAGCCTTTTTCAAAATATTTGTTAACAGCAAAGTATGGTTCTGCTTTCTTTATTAAAGCGTTGCTACTTAACACATTGAATTTGTTGACTTCTTAAGTGTCTGTTTAATATAGATTATAATGTGCAAACAAAGATTTGTTTCTTCTCTGTCTTGTGAGCCTTCATTACTCAAGGAGATGGTAAACTCCTCTATTTCATGTAACTTCTTTAGGTTTAATTGTGCATCTTTTATTCTTCAAGACAAAGCGTTTTGAAAGACAGGATGGCTTCTGAAACTGCCCAAAGTGTGGTATCTGTATGGGAGTCTGTTGGGAGACCTGAACTCTCAAGTGTTAGTCCGTAATAGTGTCACTGTTGATGTGAAGACTAAGAGAATGGAGATGTGGAAAACTCTTCAAAGGATTTGCTTCCCACAGAGACCAGCCCTGAGGGTTTGTTTACTGCAGAGGTGAAAAGATGGCTGTGGCAGCCACATGGTTTGAGGTAATTGGTGTGACTTCCATTTCCACTCTCCCATTGGAGCAGAACTCTTTTTGCCAGGTCTGCTGCTTGGCATTGGGGAAGCAAAGTCATGTCAGCCCAGGCCTCTTAGAAGGGGAAGTGAAAAAATAGCACAGGCTTGTGGAGCACATGAAAACCCATCATCTTACTTTTTGCAGATAAGCACATACACTTGCCACTAAGAACTGGGGAGATCTTACATGTTTGATCTCCGTTACCTTTGTGAGTGTTTGTGACATTGATGGCTTCTTCCAAAGGTGGTGTAAATTAATCCAGTGTCTGAAGTCTGGATGGAAGCAGCTTGCTGTAGCCTACTGTATTCTCTGAAACAATCCCTACACCAGTCAATTACAAGTCATTTGAATTGACTTAAAATACCTCCTTACACAGAAGATGAAGAATTAGTCAATTTTTTTCCTTATTTTTAAATCCTCCTTTACCTTGTAAACCAAGTGCTGTGAAGAACAGAAAGTCACCTCTGCATATCATGTAAGTGTAGTTTATTTGTAACTGAAGGGAAACACACTTGTTTAGGTAGAAATGCCATTGTTTGCTCTCCACTGTATATTTCTGTTGACTGGACTTAAATCCAGGTTAACTATTTGAATTCATCAAGGAATCAAATAGGAAGCCCTACAGAAAGATACTACCAGTGTCTTTAGAGTTACCTAACTACTAGAATGTAATTTTCTCAACTTTCTTTCCAGTTGGTCATTGGGGCTGTTTCTCACTCTGGAATCACTGTGGTGATTAATAGGCCTGTTGTGTTCATGTGATTTCACTTCGTGATCTGCAGGGGCCCATAAGGTAACCAGGCTAATGCTTTTTAAAGTTGAACCTTTTCCAGCAGTTGTGTGGGGTTATAAATGAAGCTCTGCCTCCCATGTATCATCCCAAGAGCTGCTTTCTCTCACTGTCCTCCCCTGACATAACAGTAACAGAAAGGGGATGGGCTTGTTCTGAAAGGAGAGCTGGCAGCAGGCTGTGTAATGAAAATCTTCCTGTCTCTAGAAGTGCCAGCAGTTCTTGAGGAAGGAGTGCTGTGGTTTTCCAGCAGGATTGTCCATGCTTTTGGGAAGTGTTCCTTTGCCACTTAGGAGCAGGGACTTACACCTGACCCACACCTCAGTAATGGCATATCAGTTATGTTGTCTCTGTGTATATATACACACATCTATTTGTATGTATGTATACATAAAAAATTACAATTATGACTCAGGACAAGATGAATATTGATGTAACTTCCTTGAAACAAGAACTGTGGTGACTTGACAGCCATTGGGATGGCAGTAGCTTTTTCATAAGGCTTTATGTGGCATTAACAGACTCCTTACATTTTCAGTTCATTCAGAGTAGCCAGTGAAAGTCAAATCTTGAAGATCAGCATTTATTTTTATATCTGGATCTGTGTATTTGTAAACCAGGATAATTATAGGCTCTTTGGTCATTTAGGCAGAGTTTGAGTTTGGGGTGAGTTTGGTTTGTTGGGTAGTTTTGGGTGCTTGCAGTGTCTCACCATGTCAGGACAGGTTAGTTTGTGATCAGGATGTGCAGGAAGAGAATGTAGCTGCATTTCTTCCTGCCAGCCTCTGACTTCTCCAGGAGTATTTTCCAAAAAGGACAGGAAGGGTAGGAAAGGGGGAAGTGTTATCACAGTAGAACTATGGTTTGTGAAGCAATTAAGCAACTGAATTCCTGTGTGAATTTGCCCTGCCTTACCACTGACTTTAATGAAAAGTGTCTAAAGATCTTTGTGAATCAGGAGTTTATTGCATGTGCATCTGCAGAGATGACACAAATGTGATTTAACACATTACTGAAACAGCTTCCTAATGTCTGACTTGAGGTGTTTGATGCTTACGTGCTAGTGGCTACTTGATTTCATGTAGCCACTGAAGTAGGAGCATTTCAATATAGTGTACCATGATGGTACAGTGGGTGCTAGAGCAAAACTTTCCACTGGCTGTTGGCACTGTTAGAATAATAAAATTCTTACAGCAGAGGTGAGGCAGTTTAGACTAATAAATATTTCAGAGTAACAAGGTCTGTTCATTGCAACCCTGGTTCATGTGGGCCATAAATCACATCAGAATTCTGGAGAATAATCTCTGACAGATATTTACCATGCTGGGAGCCCTTCATTTCTGAAATTTGGAAGAGATGCCTGTTAGTAGCTTTTATGCATGTATGTATGTGGCAAAAGGGCTTTTCATGCTGTCAGACACCCTGGTCACTGAGGTTATGGGGACAAATTCATATAGAGATGGCCCTGGGGTGGTTCTCCATCCAGATTTGTCACAGGCCAGTTCCCTTCCTGCATCTCTTCAGCTCTGGCCAGGCATGTTTATTCCCTGCCCCTCATCTTGGAGTTGTTGTGAGGGTGCCAAGCCTCATAGATCCATGACTGTGAGCAAGGCAGGGTGTAAAGGTCACACTTGAGACCATTAATAACAAGGTGCAAACGGCTGGTTTATATGTAATGTGAAGCTTTTTACTTATTTCATTTTTGCACTTTGGGGGCTCTGTTTGCTTATGGAGCACTTGGTGTCTGGTACCTATTTAGCCTGAGAGGAGGCAATTGGGTTCCTTCAGGCCTTCAGAGGAATGCAGAAAATTGTTCTCTGGTGTTGTAATTCTGCTGGGATAACTGGAGCTTATTTGTCTCACTGCTTATTAAATGCATACTTGTCTAGAGGTCCTGCTTTTTTTTTTTTCCTCTCTTTTTTTCCTGAGAAAGGTTGGGTGAATCCCAAGGACCACAAGTGAGAGGAAGATTCCAGGAGGAGGGGGAGAGGGAAGTGCCTGCACCTCTCCAAGCTGCATCATCCACCTCCAGTGCCAGCAGAATGAAGAGGTTAAATATGAGAGCAGACTCCCTTAGGGAAAGGAGATGTATGTATGGGGCTTGGCCAGACATAAATTAATATTGCCCTTCCCCCTTGCTCAGAGATGAGGCAGTGAGGGGAGCAGCACCTCCCAAACACTGGTGTGTGGGGTGTGTGGTTGGGAGCCAGTGCTGAGGTGTGGGAATGGACCCAGCTGTGCAGGTCAGGAGGACATGGGACTGTGCTGAGCTCTGTGCAGAGGGCACTGTGGGCAGCAGGGCAGGTGGGGGTCATGGAATCACAGAATATCCAGAGCTGAAGCGACCTGCAAAGATCACTTCAACTCGTGGCTGTGTACAGGACACGCCAACAATCCCACCCTGTGTCTGAGAGCATTGTCTAAACACTCCTGGAGCTCTGGCAGCCAAGGGGCCATGACCATTCCCTGGTGAGCCTGTTCAGTGCCTGACCACCCTCTGGGGAAAGAACCTCTTCCTGATACCCAGTCTAAACCTCTTCTCCAGTATTCACACTCCACCAGCCTTTGAGCAGTGCCCAACTTGCCCTGTTTTGCTGTTAAAAGGGACAGACTCCTCTTGTCTGCATTTAATTAGGATGGCTGCAGAGGTGATGTATGAGCTGTTGTCACCTGCTTTTGGGTCAAAAATCTGTACAGACCAGTCAGGATGACAGTAACAATCACAGTGGGCTTCTGTGTTCAGTGTCCTGTGCTCTGGATTCACCCATCTTACAGTAAAGGTGGATAAAGAGTAAAGGCAGCTCGAGTTTCCAGCTCTGTCTCCTGGCTGCCTCCTCCCTGTCTGGAGCCTCCTTGGCAGGGTGTGCTCTGCATGCCCCAGCCCTTACTGGAGGGACAAGACCGTGATCAGGGATGCTGCTCATGTGCTTGGAATTTTCCTCATTTCCAGCCTCAGCTGCTGCTGTGTGCTCTTTGGTGGGATCTTCAGTGAGTCTGGTCATTGGGGAGAGCTGATAACACACCCTTGCTTACGGCATCAGTGAGGGTGCATCCACCACGATGAGTGTTCCTCCGCTGGGATCTTCCCCCTTTGGTTATTTCTGGCCAGAAACATTTTCCTTTTTCTCTGGATGCACTGAGTTGTGAAATCACAGTGCGGCCTCATCGACTGGACCCTCCTCTTAAGAAACTCTTGATTTCTTTGCTAATTTGGCTGTGGGCTTTCGTCAGTTATAAAACAGAGTGACACAGTATGTGACTATTGCATTCTCCTGCCTTGACTCACGGGCTGTGATTCCAGAGCAGTGACCCCCCTGCTGCTGGCTGGAGCAGCCCTCTGTGACTCTGCCTCAGCAATATGGGCTGTGAGAGCTTGCACACACATCCTGACAGGCTGTAGGAATGTTAGTCCAAATGCCACAATAAATCTGCCCCTGTGGGCTGTTACAGCAGGTGATCCCCCGTGGATTGCACTGCTCACAGGTACCTGAGCAAAGCCTTCTGTGCCTTTATGAACCCAATGGAGAACAGAAAAGGTCCATGGGGAGACAAGGGGGTGTTGGGATTGGGATGCAGCTTGGCAGTTTATTCACCTGCAGTGCTGAGCTCAAGAATTATGGGTCTTGCCATTACCTCCATCCCAAAAAATGGTGGTGTTACCTGGGCTAAGGCCTGTTCTCACACACGTAGAGAAAATCAGAATCATACAATTTCCTGGACTGTGGAAGAGACCCACAAGGAGCATTTGGATGTCAAGTCCAATTCCTGGCCTGTACATGATTCCATGTTTCCAACGCCTTCTGCCTCCTCCTGTATGTCCTGTCCAGCTGCTTCAGAGAAGATAATATATTCACAAGCTCATTAAGCAGTTAATTCTGCACCTTGTCCTTGAGTGCAGACATGCTTTTGACTGGAAGGTAATTAGAAGATGAACTTGCATAAAAGGCTCCCTCCATGTTTTAGGTAGATTACTTCAGAGGGGCTTGTGTGAAGGGCTGAGTGTTCCCTGGTGAGACTGGAGCCTTCAGAAACATTTCGAGATGGAAAACAGCTGCTTGCAAGGATGAGTGTGCTGAGGGGAGCTTCCCTGGGGCTCATCTGCAGCAGGGCACTGACCAGTCTGAATTTCCTTTGGCCCACAGTGGGATCTTGTCTTGCACAAGCACTGGGAGTTTGCTCTGCCCGACTGGTGTATTTCTAGTCCAGTTCTGTGGTTTTCTGCTAATTGCTTGTTAATAAATGAGTGTAGCCTTGCATAGTCCTTTGCAGAAGAAACTCATTTCTTCTGTCAGGTGAACTTGTGCTCGATGGGCTGTCTCCATGGCTGCTTCTCCAGGTACTTCTGTAGCACTTGCACTTGATTCCAAGTAGTTTTACTCCTCTTTTTCACTGCTGTGACAGAGGAATGCAACTGCACAGGAGGACCTGGCAGCACTAGGGAGGGTTCCTGTCTCAGCTGTGGTTGCTCTACAGGGCACTGAAGGCATCCAATTTCAGCGTTCTCAGTGATGAAACAAGAAAGGGGGAAAGCCAATAAACCCAAGACAACCTGTCCTCAGGAGTTTCCCTCTTTGTTAAAATAGGAATATCTGCATTCAAGGGGAGGATGTATTTAGGCAGCAGCCATTGATTAAGGTGTTATTCATCAGGTGGCCCCACAGATCTCCTACAGGCACCCTCCAGGGGCCCTGTGCAAAAGAGGCTGCTGACCCTGGGTCCCCCAGCCCTGGGTCCCTCCCAACGCAGGGAGTGTGTCCTGCTCTGGGAGGGAGGCTTGGATTGATGGCTGAGGGGGCAGCATTTTTTTCAAGTCTGTCGTAAATTGAGAGTAGGTGGGGCAGTAATGAAGATGAATGAGGGGCTTTTCCCGGTTAATTAGCCTGTGCTGCCTTGGGATGCCTTTGGTCTGCCTCAGACCTCCTGCTCACCTGCCAGCATTCCTCAGTACAGCCAGGATGGGCACATTGTCTCTCCCTGAAATTCAGATGGTCTTGGAAGGGTCTGGGGGGAGACCAGAAGTCTCCTGGATAAACACCAGCTCCAATGCAAGAGCAGGGAAGGTGCTGCACAACCCTCTTGTGCTGTCAGGGAATTGGTTTAATACTGTAGGAAACAGGTTAGGCAGTGGGGAGGTGGGATTCCTGTAATTCTCTTAAGAACTCCATTAAAATGTCACCTTTTGGCTTTGCAGCAGCTCTGCTGAAGGTCCTTTTTCTGCATGAGCACTCTCGGGGGTTTGGCCAGGAGGAAGGTGCTTAATCTGGCCCATGGCAGGCTCTTTTAATTCTTTGAGCAGTTCCCCCATCAAAGCCGGTTTCAAAGTGGATTTCTCTCCCCACTTAAACTATTTCCTAGGGCCATTGAGTAAAATCCCTGTTTGGAGATGCTCGTGGTGCAGTAGCCAATGGGTGGTTTAGGACCAGAATAATCTTCTTTGCCTTAATCCCATCCTGCTCCTTTGACCTTCCTGCAGACTTTGTTCTTGTAGCCTGCTCAGCTCCCTCTTGCCCACACATCTCACTGCTTCCAGAAGAAAACCCCAGCTTCTTGGAGACCTCTGGCAGCAGTAAAGCAGACCCCAGCAAAAAGTATTTGCAGGTGAATGTCCCTGTTGACTTGGCCTTTCTTGTTGTTATAAGTTTGGAACTTCCCTGAAAACTTCCTCCGTGTGAAACGTCCTTACCTGCCCATTAGCACAATGCTGAGCAGTGTTAGGAAAACGATCCCCATTTCTCCTGGCTCAGGGAGGAGGCACAGCCCTGCCGGGGGCAATGTGCAGCCTAGCTCTGGTGGGGGAATTGCAGGAGCACCCTCAGCCTCAGGAATTACAATGATTAAGATAATTTTTCTTTTTTTTCCTGGGTCAGTTCAGTTTCCAGGTTCAACTGTTATACATTGTATTTGTTTGTGTGGATTGGGACCTTTTGACCAGACTCTATAAAATATCTGTACACTAAATAAAGCATTTTTGTAATGTCTGCTTGCTCAAATTGCTGGAGAAAAGAGGAAATTTGTAGAGATGAGACCTGGATCCCTGTAACTTACCTACCAGCACCTCTGCAGCTGCCTTCTCCTCCTCTCATCAGCTTCAATTTTAGTTGATAATGTTTCAAGTGGGGATTTTTTAATGGGAAAGATTTGGAAGTTTATCTAGCATCTCCTGCTCAACCCAGTGCTATAGAACTGTGGAATGGTTTGGGTGGTACAGAACTTTAACACTTTTCTTGTTCCCCCCCCTGCCATGGGCAGGGATACATTCCACTCAGCCAGGTTGGTCCAAGCCCTGTCCAACCTGGCCTTGAACACTTCTGGGGATGGGGCATCCACAGGTCCTGAAGTGTGATGCTGCTGAGAAAGGATTCCCCTGGGGCTTTGGATGCTCAGCTCTGTAGGAAGCTTTGGGACAGCAGGAGCTGCAGACAGTGGGGAAGACAAACCCTGTGGGCTGGTTCCTGCTCTGGGGACATGCCCTACTGCGTGTGTAGGAATTCAAAAAGCAAAGGACAGAATTTTCTGATATAAGTTTATAATGAATTTTGACTTAAAATAATAAGCAGTATACACAACATACACGTGGGTCGTACAGAGATGCTGTTGTATCGCTGACTGCAGAACCTACCAGTAAGTTCACAGGTCTCACTTGCTCTCTCAAGCCCCGTGTGCCCACCAGCATCTGGAGGTGGCCTTTGTCTCTGTGCAGTCCTTCAGGGTTCAGTTCCAAGCTACAGCTGCACTTCCTCCCTGTGCTGGGGACACAGGGACAAGCCTCGTGCAGAGGTGACTCTTGCTCAGTGGGGTTAGTGACGTGCCAGGTCTGCTTGAGGGAAACGCAGGAATCATGGAACTGCCTTACGGATTGACAACACCCTTCCTCTGGCCTTGCAAAAAAGAAAAAGCAAGAATGCTTTTGCAAGAGTGGATTATTCTGAACTAGTGTTTTTTGCTGGTGAAGCTTTACTGTAACGTAGATTCTCTGGGGAGGTGCAGGGTTCCTCAGCCATCACGTCCCGACAGTCAGTCCTCCGAGTCTGTACTGGTTGCACCGTCCCTTTGCCAAGAGAACCTCTGCAGGTTCACAGTTCAAGCAAGGATCAAGGATCGCAGCCTCCTGCTAGGTCGGGGATTAGTTTTGCTGAGCACATTGAAGGGCCCACAGTGCCTCCTGGGAACTGTAGTCCTTTCCTTAGTGCTTTGTAGAATTAATTAAATAAAAGCCATGCAGTTGAACTACAGCTCCCAGAACGTCGTGGCCCTCAGGGCACAGGGGTTTAAGAAAAAAAATGCAAGGGGGATGGCAGTGGCTTCTTCCCTCAGTGCTCCTGTCTGGTCAGGTCTGGTCCAACCACTCGGCCCGTTTGGGTGCTTTACACGTGTGCACATCCACAGTGTCCTCGCACTCCTTGCAGCGCACAGCGCAGCACCAGTGGAACTTGCACTCGCACTTGGTGACGCGGGTGACGCGCGTGGTGTCGTAGCCGCGCCCGCAGCACATCACCTCGCAGCCGTCCGTGCCCCGGGACACCTTGCTGCACACCCGGCCCGCCGTGCCCAGGGAGCCTGCGGGGGGAACCACAGCGCGTCAGGGTGTTCTTCTGCTTCCTGTTCCAGCACTTCCCCGCCCTCCCACCTGCAGGGGCTCCCGGTGACACTGGGCATCTCCATCTGCACTGGGGACCTTGGGTGTGGCTGCTTTAATGGGGAAATGCCCTTGTCCTGTCACAGCACCTGCTGCACTGGGTCTCCAAAGGCACCACCTGGAAGCCAGCACTTGCTGTGCTTTATGGTCATGGGATGCCACAAGCCCGGCCAGGGGTACAGCTTTGGTGTCTCTCACGTCCCTCCTGATGGAGGGTTGGAATGAGATGATCTTTCACGCCCCTTCCAACCCCAAACATTCTGGGTTTCTATGATAATCTGCAGGGCCCCTTCCCATGCCCAAGCCTGTGTTTGCTGCTGCCAGAGCATAAGAGCAGGTAGGGGACAGGGATGGGTCCTCTGCAGCCCCTCTGTGCCTTAGGGGCCCCCTGGAGCAGTGTGTGCCCACCGAGCCAGGCTTTGCAGCTGGCTAAGCTCTGCCCTCTCTGCTCAGGCTGGGGATGGCAGGACCATGTGGTCCCCATCGAGCTCCCGTGGCTGCTGTGAACTAAACTGGGAATGCTCCAGGCTGAGAAACCATTGGTCATCTCTGCAGGAGTCCAGCAGCCCTGATGCCTCTTTCCTGCTCTCATCCCACCCTCGGGCTGTGTTCAGAGGAGCAGCCAGCAGCCTGTGCATGGGACAGGCTCTCTGGTGCCTGTTCAGGGAGCTTTGCTCTGCAGAAAATGGGCTCTGAGGATACACTCCACTTCTGTGATGACCAGAAGCCTGAGGGGTTTGGGGCCTTGGTGTAACACCTGGGGATTTTGGACAAATGCAGTCCTGCCTGTGCAGGTGTGGGGTGCTGTGGGGATTCTGTGGGGATTCTTCCTCTCCAAAAACTGGGGTTGGGAGCTGAGCCCCCAGGCTGGGGTAGCTGGGAGCTGCTGGCCTGTTGGGAAGAGAGGAAGATTTGCTTTTGGTAAATGACTGGAGCTCTGGGTTTTACCTGCTGACTTGTCCATCACGCAGTAATCAGGTGAGTTCTCAAAATAGACCAGATCTGTTTTTGTGGGCTTCCTGAAGTTCTTGTTGGCTACTGTGAAGCCAGTGCCATCCTGATTCATCGTCACCTGGATGGCCCCATTGTATTTCTTCCTTAGGTAATCCCCTGTTTTTCGAAAATCTGACATTGCCAGCCAACAAGTCCTTAGTGTGCAGGAGCCGCTGACCCCGTGGCATTTGCACTCCAGCTTCAGGAAGCGCTTCACAGCCTGTGGGAAGAGGGATGGGTAAGGACCAGTGGTCACCCTGGGCATCAGATACTGCACCAGTGTCCACTCGTTCCTGGTGCAGCTTATCAGCCCTTGGCTGTGTGGGATGGGGCTCCCAGTGGGAGATGGGGGCTGTGTAGGTCATCAGGTCACTGATGCCAACATCGTCGAGGGCACAGGAGGCAAAGGTGAGTGAGGTCCTGCCATCCCCGTGGGGCCATTCCCTAGGGCAAAGCATGCAGGGGAGCACTGGGAAGGCAGGGCAGCATCCAGCCTTATCCACAGCAGGGACGGCCCTGCAAAGATGCCCAAGGTCCCGTTTCCCTGGCCGGGCTGTTCCGGCTGCCCAGTCCCCCATGGAAGGTCCCAGTGGGGTGGGCGAGCGCTGGGCTCTGCTGCAGGGGCTGCACTCACCATCCTCCCGCAGCGGTTGTTGTGCAGGTTCATCAGTGCCCGGGCATCCTTCACTTTTTTCTCCTTGGCATCCACAAAGGCTTTGGCAAAGCGGATCCCGTAGTTGATGTTGTCGCTGCAGCCGCCCCAGTCGAACTCCCCGCGCTCGTCCTTGGAGCGGCCCCTCTTGAGCGGGTCACAGCTGCACACCTTGAGGTCCCCTTGGCTGCACGCCCGGGTGATGGCATAGACCACCCCGGCCGAGGAGATGGCGTAGACAAAGGCAGCCTCCCTGCTGCCTGCCGCGGGGAGAGAAACAGGGACGGGGAGTGAGATTGCCAGGCTGTGCCAAGCGCCTGCAGCCCAGGAAGAACCAGGGCACGGGGAGCAAAACCATCCTGTGTGTGGGTAAGCCAAGCCCAGCCATCTCTGCTGACCGCAGTGTCCAGCCTCGGCCCCCCTGGAGCCCTTCAGGCTAAGTGCAATGCTCAGGGCACACGAGCAGCCTGCACCTTCCGCCGGGGCCGCTCCCCTCCCTCCCGGCGCTACGGGAGCGTGGAGTCAGCGCCAGCTCTGGCCGGGCACGGATCTCCCCGCGCGGCACAGCTTGCCGCCTGCTATTTTATGTCTCTGGTTCAAGTTCGCAGCTGTTTTTATAATGTTGTAAAAGAAGCTGCAAATCAAAACCATGTTACTCTTCATTTCGAGAGCCTTTGAAAGCAACTTCAAAGGCAGCAGAGCTCCCTTTGGGTCTCGCAGGATGGGGCTGTGGCGAGGAGCTTTCATCATTCCCCATCCTTTGCCAGGAGAGGATGCGAGCAGGAGAAAAGGTGCCGTGATGGGAACAGAGAGGCTGAGCAGGCAGGCTGCAGCACGGCAGGGTGAATGCTGCATTCAGCATCCCGGTCCCCTTCCCTCCTGTCAGGTCGGGCATCTGCCTTGTGGCTCTCCTCCTTGTCCACCCCACGGGCAGCTGCCCCATCCCCTCCAGGAGCAATCCCCCCACTCACCAGCTCCTCCTGTGGTGCTCACATGTCCTCCATACGAGCTGCGAGTGGAAAGACTCTTCCAGCCGCTTTTGATTTGGAGGCCACATGGCTGGATGCTCCCAGCACGTCATGGGATGCAGCAGCATCTGTCCTGCAGTGCTGCTGCCTGTGCTGGGGCTTGTGCCAGCTCCCAGGGCCTGTTTGCTCCCAGAGCACTCCCGGGGCAGCTGGAGCCCATGGTGCTGCTCCATCCCTGTCCCCATCGTGCTTTTCCTTTGTTCCCTGGGTACATTTCCTGGGTGCATCCCCACTTGTATCCATCCCTCACCTGGAGTGGGAAGGTCTCCCCTGGCCAAGGCCATGCCCAGTTCTTTGTGCAGGGCTGGCACCTGCCCCACAGCCATGGTCCTGCTCCACCTCGGAGCCTGGAGCAAGGACTGGAGCTGCCTCTGTGCCTTGCCTCCCTTGCCATGCGAGGGAACAGCCAGTTCCCACGTGAATTGCTGAGTCCTGGCCAACCCCGCTCTCCAAATATTTATATATCCCATTACTGTTTACATATGAGCCTGTTCTCTGGAGGTGTCTCCTCCTTCCCCCTTCTCCCCCAGTGCTCCCCCTGCTCCATCTCATCTGGTGCAGCCATTCCAAACGCAGTGCTCTGCTCCCATTACTACTTGATTAATTTACAAGGAAAGGCAAAGCTCTCCTCAGGGAGTAATCCAAGCCATGGGGCATGGCAGCCCAGTGGGAGGAGAGACCCTCCCAGAAGACAAGGCCCGTGGCAGTGGGAAGGGGACAGGGCAGCACCTACTTCTCAGCATGACCCGGCCGAAGACAGTGTGGTCCCGGTCCAGGGTGCTGCAGTTCCAGCGGTGGTGCCGGAATTGGTGCTGGCACTCCCGGATCCACTCCTTGGCTCCCTCCCCAACCGACTGCATGATGTCAGGGTACCTCTGGCAGAGCTGGCGCTGCTTGTTCACCAGCCCGGGGATGTTGTCACAGATCACCCTCGCGCCCAGCGCCCCGATGTACCTGCAGGAGAGAACGGTGCCACATCAGCGCCTGCCTGCAGAGAGGAGCCACAGAATCACTGAAGGTCCTGATCACAAGGATCATCGAGTCCAACTCCAGACCCTGCACAGGACACCCCCAAAATCCCACCCTGTGACTGAGAGTATTGTCTAAACACTTCTTGAGCTCTGGGAGCCTTGGGGCCATGACCACTGCCTTGGGGAGCCTGTTCAGTGCCCGACCACCTTCTGGGAGAAGAACCTTTTCCCAGTATCCAGCCTAAATCCCCCCTGACGCAGCTCCAGGCATTCCCTTGGGTCCTGTCCCTGGTCACAGAGAGCAGAGATCAGATCTGCCTCTCCACTACCCCTCAGGAGGAAGCTGCAGACCCCAATGAGGTCTGACCTCAGTGTCCTCCAGCTGAACAAACCAAGTGACTCCAGGTCCTCTCCCTGCTTGGTGGGTCTTATATTGAGGTCTAGCTTTCCCTCTTTCCTTTCTAGCTGTGTCAGAGCTGCTGCAGGCTCTGCCCAGACCATCTCTACACAGCAGTGTGCCCCTTGCAGCATCCCCTTGGCATGGGCGAGCTGAGGCACGTGTCGAGACCTGCCTGGGGCTATGGTTCAGACAGGGAGGACACAGGACGGGGCACAGCTGAGCCATCACAGTCTTTTTGCTTGATAGAATAACCCCAAGATGCCCCAGCCAGCAGCAAGCAGAGCTTTTCTCAGTGTGTACATCACTGCAGAAGGAGCAGTGTCCCCGTGTCCCCCAGCAGACAGCCAGCTCTGGGTGCTGTGAGTCATGGGATGTCTCCCGTAAGCCTGAGCTGTGTCAACTCCTGGGGCAGCAGCAGAGAAACTTGCTGATGTGCAAAACCTCCCTCCCACCCTGTTCCCAACATCCCAGCCCCACGCTGTCACCCAGCCCTGCTGAGCACAGCAGGATGGAGCCCGGCTGAGCCCAGCGTGGCTGGAGCAGGCTCTGCCCTCCCTCCTGCCTGCTTTTGTCAGGAATGTCCATGGCACGGACACCTGTGGCACGCGCAGGGGACGGAGGAGGAGGAGCAGCTTCACCTCTCGGTGCTGCACTCCTTACTCACACCGTTCTGCCCCAGCTGTGGATTCCTCTCTGTGCATCTCCTGAACATTTACCCTCGTGCCCCGAAGCTCCATATCTGGTGGAACTGTGCCGTGGCTCCTGTCCTGCCTGCACCCCGCCCGTCTCCTGGTCCCCTCGCTGGGGAGAGAGCAGGAACTCGGAGCAGAAAGACAACGCACAAACAGCAGCTGCCAGAGCCTGGCTGAGCCCCAGGGGCAGCTTTCCACAGCCTCGGGGGAGTGACCTGAGCTCTGCCCCGCGCTCTCACACCATCCCGGACAATGGCAGCAACATGGAATTTTCCATCCCAGTCAGCTCCTGCCTGCCCACCCGCTCACCCCTCTGGCTGCTCGTGCTTGAGGATGATTTTTGCCACAGAGCACGGAGCTGGGATTCTGGCTGGAAGGGATGAGGTTTGGGTGGTATTCAGATTTTTTCTAACCCCCAGACTGGAAGCAAAAACCTTCCCTCAATAATAATAAAAAGCAATAAGCTTGGACAATATTTCATTGTCTCTCTCTGGACATGTTCTCTCAGTTCCATTCCACCCCAGAGAGAGCTCCCAGGCTCAGGAAAGCCCTGCAAGCACAGAAAGCAATGGGATCTGTTCTCTCTTTTAAAATATTTTGTTTAAATGCTGGCAGAAGCACAAGGTCATCTCGGGCTGGAGCTGAGGATAATAAACCCAGCTCCCCATGGCTTTGCAAGCCCAGACTCCAAGGGGCAGTGAGCATTATTGTCACAGGCACGCTCACCAGCCTTTCATCCTGAAGCAGAGGAACAGGGAAGTAGCAGAAGCTGTGGGAAAGAAAAGCCAACAGGAGCTCCTCGAGCAGTGCCGACTGTGGATGTTTCACTGCCTTGCTCGTGCCAGACTGTGAGAGCGTGAGAGCAGCCCGTTCCTTCTCATGGGGGCAGGGCAGGGCAGAGGAGCATCCCACCAGCTGGATGATGGCAGCGAGTGGGACTGCAGAATTCCTGCAGGGAAGCATGGTCAGGTCCCCAGCCCCAAATTCATTCTGCCCTGCAAGGATGGGGATGGATGGCTTATCCCTGCCTGCTGGCAAGAGCACTGAGGAGATGCTGGGAGGCAGCAGATTGCAGGATGGAGGTGCAGAAGTAGCCAGAGCTCCTCTTTGCTGGAGAAAAGTGATGCTGGGGAAGCTGGAAAAGGTAAAATGTTCTGTGATGAGCCACCTCACCAGGGACCTTGTGGGGACCCCATCCCCTGCCTTGTGCCAGCACTGCTGAGCTGGGGCACTGGTCTCCAGTCACAGCAGGGGCTGAGAGTGGGCTGGGACACAGCAGTGGGCAGTGGAGCTGCCTCCCAGACTGGAGAGTGATGGATAAAGCCCTAACACCATCCCCTGGGAGACCGAGATCAAGGGAAACCCTCCAGACAAGATAAACACTAGGCACTCCCTTTTTCACACTGGAAGCTAATTACTTCTCCTTAATTCTCCTGCCAAATACCCAGATCAGAGCAAACATTATCAGCAGGAGAAAGTGGAAGGGGAGCTGTGTGAAGGGCACCAAGTGCTGCAGTAGCACCTCTCCATGTGCATCCAGAACTGCCAGGGCCAGCGGCTGCATCTCCCTTTGCCTGTGGCAGCGGATTTACAGCAGTACCTGCAGGATTCCATCAGGGTCCGTGCACTGAAATCTGACACACAACTGAAGGGAAAATTCCTCCCATGTCCTGGAAAGGCTGTGGTTATCTCGGCAAAGACAAAAGCTTCCACTTGGTGAGAAATGCTCCAGTTGGGTTCAGTTACTCTGAAATGGAGCAAGACGAGGAACGAACATCAGAAAACTCCGCCAAGCAGAATTTTGGGAGGGTAAAAACCCAAACATTTGTTTTGGATAGATGAAAGCATCCCTTCCAGTTTTATTTTGCAAAATCTGTGACATTTCAAAAACACTGCAATGGGAAAGACAATGGATGTTCTGAGAAGTCCCCAGCTGCCTTATCAGAACTTCGTTTTCAAACAAATGAAGCTGTGCTGGAAGTGGCACACTTCTGCAGTGCTGTACTCTGGGGCAATCTGCATTTTTCCAGCTGAAAACAACCCCCACAAAACCCAAGCCCTGAGTTCAGAAAAGTCTGTGACAGATGACTTCTCCTGATGCTGGAGGCTACTCAGGCCTGGACTTCAGGGTTGGGAGGAGAGAGGCAGCAGCAGGAGCTGGGCAGCCTGCAGTGAGGAGGAGCTGGGCGGCAGGGAAGAAGGAAATGGATAATGAAGTGCATGTGGGGATAACAATCCCCCACCCCGTGCAATGGGATTCCATGTGCTGCTGCCTCCTGAGGGTGCACAGAGCCCCGGCATCGCCCCTTGCCGAGGTCGGGGCTGTTTGCCCAGCTCGGGTGAGGGGCTGGCACAACCCCTCTGACCGCCCCGGGCTGCACGGAGCTGCAGGGTCACCTCAGTGTGCAATTCCGAGCTCGGTGCATTTCCCATTTTCCCCCCGAACTCCGCTGCCAGGAGCCGGGTGAGGGGCCGTGCTGTGGGGGGACACCGCGCTCATCTCCCGCATCCCTCCCCGGCTCCCCTCGGGGCAGCGGCAACAGCAGAGGACGGAGGTTCCAGTTCCCTGGGCAGGTGCTTTTGGGGACTGCGAGGTCAAGCCCTCCTCCCTCCCTGCCGGCCCTCCTCCTCCCTGCAAGCCGCAGGGATGCGTCCAGAGATCCAGAGGCTGCAGCCGGCCCGTCCCCACAGCCCGGAGCGCCGAGGGAACAGGAGACACCCGTCACGCGCTGCCTTCCAAGTTGTTGTTCTTGCGGAGAGTCTGCTGACTTTGGCTCTTGTAAACAAGGAGAAACCCAAATTGCTTCTAAGATAAACATGCAAATCAGAGGCAGACGCATCTATTTACTTGGTGGCGTGCCGGCTGTGCTAACCCCGTTCCAGGGCTCGGCTCCGTGCTGGATGTGTCCGGTCCTGCGCTTCCCACCGGAGCCCGCCCGCCCCGCGGGCTCCGTGTGTGTCTCTGCCCCTGCTCAGGTGACAATCTGAACAGCTCAGAGCTCTGTGCTCCTCCCTGCGTGTGCTCGCTGGGAGATATCACCTGGGAAATGTCTCTTGGAAAATGAGGTTTTGAAGAAAGAAATTAATTTAATGGGAATTCATAAAATTACATGGAATCAGAAACTGTCCTGTTGCTCTTCCATAATGCCAAGGTGTTCCTTCAAAATAAGTGAGTGCCCTAATTCAGTTTCCAATGAAAGTTATACTAGACACTTATCTTTAGCTAAGACTTCATTTTCCACCATTTCATAAGGCATTGGAAAACCCATTTGAACATGACTTGATTTCAAAAGGGAAAACTTTGGAATTGCCATTCTCAGACAAACCAACATTTTAGTGCTCTGAATTAAACAGCTGCTTGAAACGTCGTAAATTCCCATTGTGGGTTGCACCAATACCATTAAAGGCACAGTTTTAAATTAGATTAATAGAAGCTAAGCTTAACTAAAATCACTGTCACAGCTTTACAGGGGAGAAGGATGCCTGTGCCAGCAGCTCTGGCGATGCAGTGGGCAGGATCCAGGTGTGAGGGAACTCAGGGAGCCCACGACTGGTCTCTGACACACAAAGAACCAGTGCACAAGGCTTCCTCACTCACTGATGTCACTGATTAATGTAGAGAGAGTTTGTGGGTGAAAACTCGAGGATCCCAAAACTCTGCCAGCAGTTTGGACCTCCTTGTTTGGTGGCAGAGCCGGGTGGGAAGAGGAGCAGGAGGGACAGAGAGCCCAGGGTCAGGAGGAGCCTGGCTGGACACAGCACCGTGAGCCCTTCAGCACAACGGCTTTGAGGTGGATGCTCCTTCATCTCAAAGGGTCTGAGCAATGGCAGCAGCTCTGAAATCCCAGGTTTTCAGCTGGACAATTTGCCTTTCCTGGCACAGCTACTCCCGACCAAGTGCAGGGTGTGCTCAGCTGGGTAAAGCAGCCTGGACCCCCTGGACCCTTGGCCATGTCAGCTGCTCCCAGGGGTTCTGGGCAGTCTCTGCTTCTGAGCTCTGAAAAGAGCTTTTCTGAGGTCTGAGAAGAGCTTTTCTGAGGTCTGAAAAGAGCTTTTCTGAGGTCTGAGAAGAGCTTTTCTGAGTCTGAGAAGAGCTTTTCTGAGGTCTGAAAAGAGAACATGGTCTGGCTTCTCGGTGGCATCAGAGGCTGTTGGAGTCCTTTCCCTGGGAGGAGTGATTCAGTTCCCCATTGCTCTGTAGCAGCTTTGACAGTCCTGAAGGATCAGCTTGGGAGCCAGACTGTCCTGGCTTCTGGTCTCTTCCCATCCCACTGAGTCCTCATGAAATCCATATTTTGGAGGGAGGCTGGAAAGCCTGTCAGCTTGTGCAGATAGGATCCAATCCAACATCCCTGCCTCTCTGCCTGCTGAAGAGCAAATTCCATCCTGCCTGGCAGCATTTCACCTCCTTGAGTTCTTTGCATACTTCCCAAGGATGCTGCACCTTCCTTCCTCTGCTCTCCCTGCTGTGGCAGACAAATTACAGCCAACTGCCAAGCACTCTGGGTTGCAAGGTGCTATAAACATCTGAGATATTATTTTAGTATTACAAACCCTGAGTGTTTTATTAAGCCCCACTGGGAACAGGGCCATCCTGGCCTGCTGGAATTGTTAACGCCTCTGAGTGATTAATAGTCCTAATTTCCTCACTTAGAGCCACTACTCTGCATGTTGAGAGCCTTAGTCTCACTTCAATAATTTTTAATATCATAATACTGAGTGACTACCAGTGCCACTCAAGGGACTTGTTTCTCATTTTCTGCACTGTTATCTTTCTCTTTCTTGTGCATCCCTCTTTTAAAGTTGCCTGCCTTCAGATCCTGGTCAGAGTCCCCTCTCTGTGGTTTTCTTGTATCCTGTGCAGTCACTCAGATGTAGTTTCTGTGAGGAGGACTGACACACTGTGGTCCTGTGGAGATGGAGCAGATGGGTGCTGTAGTCTGTTGTCCCCCAGGCTAATGTGGGAGGCTTTGCTGTTGGCATCTTGCATAAGAGTAACCTGAAACCTGAGGCCTGAAAACTTTGGTCAGTGCTGGGTGAAAGCTGTTCCTCAGGGACGTTGTTGGTGGTGCACGAATACAGAATAATTGCTCATTAAAAATATGCTTTACCCTTAAGAACAAATTTTTTTCTGCCCAAATCTCGAAGTCCTTTTCTAAGAGGTGGGGAGGTAAGACAACCTCTGGTAATAAAGCTGGATGTACAATTCTCTTTTCCGTGGCACATCCTGTGTGCTGGGTGTGAGCTGCTCCAAGAAGAAGCTGTGTTTCCGTGGGCTCTGGCCCAGCACAGATCTCCTCATGGCACTGCTGAAATCACTTTTGGTAATAGTGAAAGCTAATGAGTTTGGAAAGCAGAAGGATTTTTTTTCCTTCTGCATTTCTTTCTAAGAACGATTTCCCATAGGTGAAAGTGACCCTAATGAAAAATGGACTAAGCAGCACAGTTAGGATTATTATAACGGCACAGAGTGACTGAGAGAACCCATCTGTTCCATCCACCCTAACCAAGAACACCAGGGCTGCTTGCAAAGGCCACGGGGTTCATTCTCCATCAGTCTGACATTACTTTAAAACTTATTTTTCACAGCATGGCTGCCTGGAGAGCCGGAGCAGCGGAGCGCCTCAGGATAAAGACTTCCTGGTCACTGACCTCCTGCTTTTATTGCCATGCAAAGTGCTCTGCAACAACACACTGACAGCCGGGGCCAACACCCCGGGGATCTCCGTGTCCCAAGAGCTGCACGTCCTCTCCCCTTGGAGGTGGCAAGTTCTGCTCCTGGAACTTTGTCCCCGGTCCCTGCCCATGGCAGAGGGGCTGGGGCTGGATGCTTTAAGGCCCCTTCCAACCCGTTCTGTGATTCTGTGGTTCTGTATCTTGCCTGCAACAGTGCCAGGACTGAAAGGGTGATGAGCTGCTGGGCAGCAGAAGCACCGGTGGTGGAGGCCATGGCTCATCCATGGCCCAGGATGGGACCACAGGCACAGACACAGAGCCCTGGGAGCCCCCACACAGCCTGTGAGACCCTCTGGCAGCACAGCCCTCCGGGGGCTGCTGAGGGTCTGCCCAGCTGGGGCTGGCACGGAGGGGAGGAGCAGCACCCCAGGGGTTACACAGCGGGCTCTGCAGCTTCTCCATGCAGCTGCCTTTCCTTGGCTTAATTTCAAACATTCCTATTTATGCTATTTCCCCTCCCACACACCTTAGCATGACGCCTGCTCAAATGAGCCTCCCTCTCCTCTAGCCAGTGTCCACACGTGTGTGTGGCTCCGTTTTTCCATCACTCCTTGTGCCCATCCACTGCAGCTGGACCATGCACAGCTCTGGTGTCACAGTGGGAACACACGGCAGATCCTGGAGAACAGCCCCAGTGCGAGCACAGCCAACAGCCCATCGTGGGGGGAATGTTCCCTTCTCCCTCTGCAGTGGGGGTGTCCTTGCCAAACCCTTGGCCAGAGCCTGGCCCCGTGTCCAGGGGCTGCTCTGGCACAGAGGGAGCCACGGGCACTCCTGATTCACCATTTGCCCTTGGTATGTTTTCCATGCCCATAAACACACTCCTCCTTCCCTGGCCGAGGAAAAGAGCTGGGCCATGGTGGCTGCCTGGCTCTGGACTGGTCATCCCTCAAAATCCCCATATGGGCATCACACCCTGGGCTGTATCAGCTCTCTCAGAGCCCCCATATCCTGACAGCACCGTGGGTAGCCCCATGTGGTTGCCAGGCTCCCACACTCTCTCCAACCCACACCCAAACTTGCGATCCTCTTCCTTCCACAGATTTGTTTTATCTCTTTGGGAGCCTGATGCCTCCCATCTGTTCCAATGCCAGACGAAATTAAATATTTGTAGTTTCCAAGGGCTGTGGTTAGCAATAAACAAGTTAGCTAACAAGGATTTGGTGTGCTGGGGAGCTGGGGGGGGTCTGTGTGGGTTGCAGGAGAGTGGGTATGTGTCAGGGTGGGATGCAGGGGGGCATACAGGGCTTCGTGTACATTTTTCTTTAACCAAACCTTTAATTTCAGAATGGCTTTCCACACCAGAACGGCTCGCCGGGCTCCCAATAGCGAGTAAACTCTACTTAGCTATTTACACCAAGTTTGTTTATTGCACAGTTTATATTTATAAGCAACATTTGTCTAATCTCCCAAATCTTTCCAAAGGAATTTCGGAGGCCGCTTTTGGGGCCGGGCGGGCTCGGGGAGTGCGGGGCACAGCCCTGGCAGCCGCCGTGCCCGGGCCGTGCTGCTCTCCCTGCCCCGGCGCACGCAAGTGTAAACGGGATTTAGGGATTTTCCCCTTGCATTCCTTCTTAATTTCTGTCTGTGTTTCAGCTGGTATTTTGTTGCTAAGTAACACTTCGGGGTTTGGACGTGTTTTTGCAAGGGTGCTGCTCCCCACAGCCGCAGCCACCCCGCCGTCCCTGTTAGTCACAGTGGCCTCGGAGCCCGGCCACAACCACACGGGCCAAAACCACACTGTCCCCAACCTGTCCCTTCCGCCGGGGCTCTGAGCACGTGCACGCACACACACACACCCACAGCCCCTCTTTTGGATGCCAAAGTTCACCAATTCCTGGTGGTTATGTGGGGCGGTTGGGCCATGCCTGACGTCACTGAAAATTAATAATTTGCAGTTGTTTAGAAGAAACATTTGGTTGATATTTCCTTTCCATGTACTGTGATCAGAGGGGACCCAGTTTTTCCTATTAAACTACTTAAAAAGTTGACTCTGAAAATGAAAAGCATTTCCTCCAGTTCCACAAGTTTATTGTGTGTGAATCCCTGGAAGAATTTGGCAATAATAATTAAAATAAGGAACGATGATGCACCACCAAATGTATTTACTGTAATATCAGTGGTGCTAAAGATGTGCTTGGAAACCTATGCAAATCACTGAATAACTTTTTCCCAAACCACAGCTGGCTGAAACCATTTTCAGTAAAACACAATTTCATCTAAACACGCTATTTTATCAGGGCTGACACATCCAGCACAACAGCGCTTGGTTCAATTTAGGCTTTTCTTAGGAATGCTCTGCTTTCCGGAAGAGAAAGTTCAATTGAAAGTGTGGATCTTAAGAGCTTAATATATTCCATTTCTAATTTTTTGTTTGTTTGTTTTAAAAGTCATGTATTTAAGGTCCTTGGGACCAATACTGCTTGGCAAAAATGTCCAGAGGTTGGTGCCTGGCTGCGCCGTGGCCGGGGGGCTGAGTGGGGCTGCCCAGCCCCAGACAAGCTCAGCCCCCAGGGCTGCCCTGCTCTCCTCTCCCTGAGCTGCCAGCCGGGGATCGGCCTGCGAGCTGAGAACACAAACTGCTGTGGGAGCTAAATCCAGCTTCCTCCAAACAAGCCACAGCTACCGAGGCTTAAAACGTGGCTGGTTTTCCTCCCGCTTGCTGGGAAGCGACACGCACTCGGAATGAGGGCAGACCGCGGGAGAAATGGGGTACGACAGCAAGGGAAATGGTGGTTTTAACACTCCTCCTAAAGAAGGAATTTTCACCCTCCAGGCAGCATCCACGTGTGTTACCAGAACTGCCCATCTCTGGGCAGATGATGCTGTGACTGCTCCATTCCTCTTCCTTTTTTCCCGGCCATGTTATCCCATGCACCCACTCCTCAGCTCTAACGAGCCTCTCTCCAGGCTCCCGATAATGGAAATAATCCAACTTCTCCACTGTTCCTTCCTTCCTCAGTTTTTTGCGTTTTAGCAGCCTCACCTTGCCCACAGAAGCCGTCCTGCCTTCACCTGCCCTGCTGGGTTGGGGCAGAGCTGGCTCTGGGAGCCAGGTCAGTGCTTGTATCAACCTGAGACTCCCCAGCCGTGACTCATTTTCTCTCACAGTGATTCCAGTTCCCCTGACCAGGCTTCGGGAAAGCTCCTCTGGGCATGGCTGTGAACAGCCTTGCTCTTTCTATTTCCCTTTGCCCCCCAAAGCATTTTCTTGTCTCTTGAAGAAGTTGCTTTTGTGCTCGGTTGCCACCAGCTGCCCGAGCAGCCTGTCCCCTGGACTCCCGCTCCCTCCGCGCCCCGCAGCTTTCCCACCCGCCTTTCTCACCCTGGAATCGCTCTCCTAGGGATGCCAGCCCGGCCGGGGCTGCCACACGCCCAGACGTGCTCTCAAACACCGGGAATACTTGTGCTATCGGCCTGACTGTGAAGTGCTCCCGGCCCCGTACAGAGCGCTTCACGGTAGCTGAGAATTTCCAGAAACCGCCGTTTTCTTTCAGTGGCAGATGGGTTGAATTTGATTAAGTTTTGCCTCATCCACCGTGATCTGTTAATGATGATGAGATTGGCATGGAAAACGCTGTTTTCCACAAGATCAGAAAGGACATTTATAGGGTGGGGGACACTGAGAACTTTTCTGCAGCCAACTATTTTTTTTCCTCCAGTGTTGCTGAACTACTGAAACAGCACAGGGTCTCTTGGAAAA
Organism: Illadopsis cleaveri; assembly: GCA_013399915.1. Lineage (NCBI taxonomy): Eukaryota > Metazoa > Chordata > Aves > Passeriformes > Timaliidae > Illadopsis > Illadopsis cleaveri. The sequence continues at coordinate 180,933 of VXBB01020886.1, forward strand.
CTTCTCGATCCTGGTTTTCCTAATTACTGTCATTCTGCATAGATGAATTTTCACTGTTACACGAACCGGGGCAGGAGGAGACTAATTTCCATAAGGTTTTTGTTATGGAGCAATTTCTGTCTGTTACAAACCCTCATCTTATCTAAAGGAAGGGGGACATCAACTTCTGCGCTCCCCTGGAGCAAAGTAACGTAACCGTGCCGGCAGCACGGCAGCCCGTGGGGATGGGAGCTCCGGCGGGGCCAGGGTGGATCGGGGGACCCGAGTCGCTGTCGCTTCCCCTCTAAACCTCCCCGAGGGCTGATCCCGCTCCCCGCCGTGCCCGAGGAGGGATGGACGGCTGTCAGACGTGCCGCAGCGCACGGGGTTCGGCCCCCGGCAGGACCGGAGGTCCTCGCGGCAAGTCCCATCCCCAAGGAAGGAGCGGCGACGTTTTCGGGGCGCGGGTCAGTGCCCGTGGCCACTGCGGTGGCGGCGCCCCGGGGAAAGGCTCGGTACCGGCCCCGGGGCGGTTCCGTCTCCGCCGCTCCGCTCCGGCCGCTCTGCTCTGGGAGCCCGGGACGCCGCCGGAGCCGCGCAGGTGGAGCCGCGGGGAGCCCGCAC
>VXBB01020886.1:182222-192837 GCA_013399915.1 Illadopsis cleaveri
TGCCCGGGGAGCTGCAGGCAGCGGGCTAGGGGACAGGGACCCAGTGGGCATAAACTCCCTGGTATGGTGATGGCCACAGCAAGGGCCGCCATCGGGTATGAGTGTCCGAGCTCAGACACAGCCCTGTGCACTAATTTGGCGAGGGCTCTCCCTCGTTCTACGTGTCTCTGTCACCTGTGGCTGTGGGACAGGGCGAGACAGTGGCTGGGCTGCCCTGGGCTCTCGGCCTTCCTTCCTTCCTTCCTTCCTTCCTTCCTTCCTTCCTCCCGTCCTCCCTTCCTCCCTTCCTCCGTTCCTCGCCCTCAAACTGCTGACTGACAGCTGCTGAAGACCAATCTTGCCTGGCAGTTCCCTCTTCCCCACGCGGTCCCTGGCTGCTCCATCCACACCACGGAGGTGAGCAGGCATTTTGGTAACCTCTCACTGTCAGCACTTTCGTGATATATTTGATTAATTACTGGGATTGTAAAGCCCATTATCCACCAAAGTCCTTTCCACATTGCCAGAGCCCTCGGCCGCCCCCTCCCCTGCGGCCAGCTCAGCTCATTCTGCTCTTTCCTTCCTATTCCTCTTGTTCAGATCAGAGAGCCACTTCCCCAGCCTGGGAGAAGCAGGGACTAGAAGCTCACACATGGTTATAATCCAATTATACTTCGGAAAACTGCAGTGACAGAAAGCTGGTGCTGGTGGGGTGCTGTCCTTTTGTCCGAGAGCCCACACAGAATATTGCATTACAGCTTATCCCCGAAGTGGTGCCACTGAAAAGGCTGATATTTATAGACTGTGCAAGGCTGTGAATTTGTTTGGAAGACCCATCACGGTGGGCAGAATGCTGGAGGCTCTGCTGTGGCCGTTTTGTGGCCTTTTCTCTGTTACTGGGCTGTTTTTACACAAAGACAGGAGCCTGAGTACTCTGTGTCCTGCTCTCATGGGGAGGGAGAGGGAGGAGGTGACAGGCACGATGTTCATGTGGGTGTGCAGGTCTTGGCTGGGATGTGGTGCTGGGCAGGACACCTCTGTCTGGGGATGAAGCTCAGGATGAGAGCAAGAGGCAGCAGCGCAGGCAGCAGTGCCAGCCAGGGCAGGGGAAGGTGAGGGGTGTCTGCAGGAGGGATCACAGCTGAATTTTGGTGTTGAGGTGAAATGTTCAGGCTGGACGTCAGAGCTTTGCACCCAGCATACTGGATTTCTCTGTCAGCCTGGTGGCTCATTTGATGCTCCTCTCCATAAAACCCATCCATAAACCCTCTTCATAAAATCCATGAACTGCCCTGGGCTTGTACGGGCTCTCCCTGGGTTGGGCAGTGACGAGGCCAGGGCAGCTCTCACTCCTCCCGCTGGGCAGAGCCTCGTGTTTGATCTTCCATTCAAATTAGCGGCGCTCAGGGTGTCTGGGTGCTTCGTCCACATGAGCTGTGGTGAGTAAATAAACAAGGCTCTGCTTTCAAAGGCTTTCACAAGCCATTAACTTCAAAGGAGCGGGCTCTCTATTTTCTTAGCAGGTCGGTCATTCCACAGACTTGCTCTGGGTGCTGAAGGTGGTGACTGGCCATGCCAGGAAGCCGGGGCAGCTGCCACAGGGCTGGTGTCACACCCAGAGCTGTGGCGAGGGGCAGAGGAGCAGCCCATGGTCAGTGTCACGCCTCAGGAGGAGAACAGGGTAAGTGAATGCATGGGCAAGCCTGGTCTGTAGCATTCCCTGCCCCAAAGAGCTGCTCCATAGGAGGCACCCGGCCCGCAGGGTGCTGGGGGACCATCAGACAGGGTTTGCACGCCGTGGGTGGGGACCAGAGGCACCCCTGCTCTGCAGAAATCTCCCCACCTTTGCTGGAGAGGAAGGCAGTGTGACCTGGCCTGCCCTGCCCTCTCCAGCTGTCTGTCCTGCTGCAGGGCTGGATTCCTGCTCTGACTGTGCAGGCACGGGTGCTGGGGGCTGAGAGGAGGTGGCAGAGGCACTGCTGGGCACTGCCAGGGAGCTCACCTTTCACGGGGCAGCCCCAGGAACAACTCGGAGCCTTGCATAATGACAGCCCCTGGAACCCAAGGGGAAAAACCACTGTCCTGGGATCACCCTCAGTGCCAGGCTGGCTAACCTCATGGGAATCCCTTCCTCTGAGGGAACAAAGATCTATTATAGACATATTTATTGGGAACTTGTTTTAAGGTTGATAATGCAGCTCAGCCAACTCCTGGACTTGTGCAGAGGGGACTGTGAGGGGCTGTGTGCTGCTGGGACTGCAGCCTCCATCAAGCTCATTTCCTTTCCAGCCACAGCACAGCAGGGGACACAGTGCTGGACATTGTCACTGCCCACTGCAGTGGCACCAGTGGAGCCCGAGGATAGAGGTAGGCTTGAGACAGGCAGTCCTGCTCCATGCTGGGGCATCTGCTGCTGCCAGAGCTGGTCCTGGACCCCCAGTTCCCCAGACTGTGCCAAGGAGGATGCTCAGGGGCAGTTCCAGCTGTCTGGAGACAGGGTAGGGGTTCCTCTCTGAGGCAGGTAAGGGGTTCCTTTGAACCTTGCTGAGGGACAACAGCAGGACACGAGGGCCATGGGAGCCCAGGGCCCCCTGCAAGCTGCACCTGGTCCAGCAAAGGTGAGGATGTGGGTAGGGTTGAGTCCTGGTGACCCCAGCACTTGGCTGTGGTAGGAAGGTCTTTTATCCCCCAAAAGAACACAGCTCCCGAAGGCTGAGCAGTCCCCAGATAGCCCCTGGCTGTCTCCCTGGGCTCTGAGGTGTTAGGAATTCTGGATAGATACAAATAACCAGAGCAATGAATTGACCCTTCGATGTGGCCCCCACCTCCATAGGAACAGAAGCCAAACAAACAGGCGCAGGGCAGCCCTGTTAGCAGAGTGACAGCGTGTGCCTGGTCAGTCTATCCCCTGCTTCCAGTGTTAATTGCTTTGTTCCTTCTCAGATTAATTGATGAATTGCTGTGTGGACATGCAGTGCCTTGCCTTGCGGCCATGGGGTCGGTGTAACCCTTTGGCCTCCGTGGCTCTCTGGGCACAGGCAGTGCAGGGACATTCTCCCACATGTGCCCGCTGGGGCTGAGCAGCTCCTGCCTGGTAAACATGGGAAGGGGATCAGGCTGCAGGTTCAGCTGCCAGCAGGAGCAAAGGTCAAATAGTGAAATTAAAACCCTGATGTCAGACCTGGGTTTTTGTGCCTTCCCGGACGCCTTTGCCAGGTGTAGTGCACTGGAGAGAACAGAGTTCCCACCACAAGATCCATCCCATACTGTGGCATCAGCTTGGGCCTGGCTCCATCCCTTCCTTCCTTGCCCGCAGACCGGCAGGTTTGGAGCAGCTCCGTGTGCCCGGGCTCGGACGGATGGCCACAAATCCAGCTGTGTTAGTCACAGGAGTCACGGAAGGCCGGGAGTGGTGCAATAACACCTAAAAATACCCAGAGTGCGCCGAGCAGCCCCGGTTTCCATCATCCTGCGGAGGCATCTGTGTATTGTGTGTGCGGGAGAGCCGGGAGGGAGCGGCCATAAATCCTGGCGGGCCGGGTCCCGCCGGGGCCGGCCCGGAGCGTCTGGCGGAGCCCCGGCTGTCATCGGCACATCAGCCCGGGCTGAGCCTTGACAGGCCTGTGGAAAAACACGGCGTGACATCACGCAGAGACACCGGCCCACTGATTAATCTCCGAGGTCAGTGGCTGCTTTATTTATAACCGGGGAAGGGTTTGAGGTGGGTTTTTTACAGGAGTGGAGCAGCACGGGCTGCCTGTTCCTCATCCCTGGAGCAGCTGCCTTCCCGTGCACACCTCTGCCTCCCCTGGACCCCACTGGAGCGGCTGGAATGGGGCTCAGGAGCACCAAAATCAAGCCTAAACCAGCACTGGAGCCCAGCTGGAGGGTCTGGTCCCACTGTGGCACCGCTGCACCTTGTCTGGATTCCAGCTGTTTTCTCTGCTCCTGGAGTTTCTCCTCACCCTCCCCAGCAGAAACAGCCCAGCTCCCCCCAAAACACAGCACGTCAAACTTGAAATGTTTTGTGAAACTCTGTCAAGCTTTGGAGGAAAGGGAAAGTGGTCCCCAGGGCAAAAAAATTCTCTTTCTTCAATTTCCAAACAACATTTCCCATTTGCAATGGCTATTTGTTCTGTGGTTTTCAACATTTTCACTCTGCTTTATGACACAAACCAAAATTACAGTTAAAATAATATATTTTGAGTTTATCAGTTTCAAGCCATCCATTTTTCTAGGTTTTATTTTACAGATAACCTGGAAAGCTTTGGGGTGGGTGATTCTGAATTGGAACAGAAACATGTTTCAAAATGTTTTGCAAAGGCAGAACTTCATCCGTGTTGCCAAGTGGGAAGTGGCCAAGGGAGGAAAAAAAGCCCTATCAGGTATATCTCCAGCATTATTTCTAAGTGGAGAATTTTCACTGTGATTAATGAAAATGGGGAAATAGGGCCAAATCCTGCACATGCTTTGACCGCAGAGCTTGTCCAAACACGCTGGCTGGGCTCTGGCTGCAGTGACCAGGTTTAATTAGCTCTCCCCTATCTGGGGATGCGGGTTGTTGCTGTCAGTGCAGGGAGGGATTTATGTTTCCTTTTCCTCAGGAACATGATCAGTGCCTGAGCATTAAGAATAATCATTTCACTCACGTAAGGCAAATTCCTTATCCTGCACTGCTGATGGTGAGGGGGACGCTGTGAGCCAGGGATGGGGTCAGATGGGTGCCTGGCAGGGATGGGGATTTAACGCTGTTGTCATGAGCCCACGCTCAGCTCCTGGACACAGGGGACACCTTCTCCTGGGGGGAGGTGACCCACCTGGGCAAAGGGGACCCACTGCACTTCCACAGCCTCACCTCAAGTCCCGGATGCCCCTTTGAGCACCACGGTGTAAGAAAGTTATAAAGCTGTTAGAGAATGTCCAGATGAGGGACATGAGGGTGGTGGAAGGTCTAAAGGAGCCATACAAGGAGTGGTTGAGATTGTTTGCTCTGTTCAGCCAAGTGAGGAGCTGCTCCTGGGCTGGTGGCATCGCTGCAGCAGCTTTCCTGATCAAAGTCCCCACAGGGTTTTTTCTACCCTTTGAAGCAGGTGATGCTGTGCCTTCCCAAACCTGATCCGTCCTTGCTGCCTGCCCCCTATTGAAGCCCAGTGTGGTCACCCAGTCCTGATGAATCTCCACTGAACCCTCGAGGTTTTGCAGTTTAGCATGGTGGGGAGTTTGGAAGGAGAAAGAAGGTGGAATAAGTGAGGAAGTGTGGAGAGCCCAAGCATAACTCCAAACTAGGGCAGGAAATGCACCACACATAGCTCTAACCTTATCATCCAGGATGGATTTTAAGTGCTTCTTCAGTGACTCATCATCCCTGAATGGGTTTGAAGGGCTGTCTGCCGGAGAGGAAAGGCCAGAGAGCTCACATCAGATAACAGGTTGTTACAAAGCCCTCACGCTGCCGTGGGGCATCTGCCAGGGCAGCAGCCAGGGCTGGTCGCCGTGGGGAGGCACAAATGTGATCTCTCAGGTGTGGTTCGGGTGCTCAGGGGGTAGAGAACAGGGCCTCTTTCTCCTCTGATTGATCAGAGAATCACAGGGTGGCTGAGGTGGAAGGGATCTTGTTCTGACCCCCTGGGACAGGGACAGGGACACTTTCCACTAGAGCAGGGTGCTCCATGGCATCTCCAGGCTGCCTTAGAAGAATTCCAGGGACGGAGCAAGGGTCAGTACTGGCCAGTCTCATTCCATGGGCACTCTTGGTGCCTCTTGCCACCCTCGGAAATTTCTTGTGAAGTTTCGTGGCTCCTTGTACCCTGGCTCCCAGAGTCAGCTGAGGATGGGGGAAAATACAGCCTGAAATACACATTACAGAGCGAAACCTACTGTAAAAGGCCCTCTCTGTATTGTGCCTTACATGAAAGATACTGCTGTGGTTCAGAGGTTAACTTTTATCTTAAGCTCAGCTAGAAGCTGAAGAGTTTTAGCATTTTTTAAAATATCAGAAAAACGTAAAAAAAGGACAAATTCTGTTCTCTGCTATGTTGGTATTAATGGGGAGAAATTTAATGAAAGTCTGTAGAAGCTTCTGATTTACTCTTGTGTGAGATTGGATAGAAATAGCCCAAAGAATCTCATTGCTGCTGCCCAGATTCAGCTGCACAGCGGAGAGCTATTAATGCTCTGTTTTCCTGCCTTTGGTCAATGCATCTTGCGAGGCAGGAGGAAGCTGGATTATGTCTGCAAGTGTCCCAATGTCATGCTATGTTGGATAATGAACTGTGGATAAATTGGATCAGCTTTTCAGTTGCCAGCCCCTCAGAAATCCAACAAGGAGTCAGGGCAGCAAGCTGTGCTTTCAGCCTTTGCTCTGATAACCTGTGTGCTGCTGCCAAGAGCTATTGTGGTGATTCCAGGCTGGAGCAGGTGAAAATCATTGTTAACCTGGAAAAAATGTACATCTCTGTTTAGCCTGGTGCTTCCCCGTACCTTAAAAATGTCTGGTCTGGTGCAAATGCACTTTCAAGGAAATAAAGATGTAATGAGAGCGGCCTCCTGCTGAGCTGAATTCAGGCACTGCTTTGGACCTGGTTATTCAGCTAATCCTGGTGGGTGAGGAGTGTGACTTGAGAAGCATCCAGCCTCTCTGGAGGAATGCAAAGACCCCGAGATTGGACACCTAAAGGTTTGTGTTTCCATGGAAATGGAAGTTCTGATCCAGAGTTACTAACGAATATTGAAGGACCCCCACTTGGCAGCAGGGCCCTCAACCCTGGCAGTGGAGAAAACTGCCCAGCTCCTCTCCTGCCCACCTGCTGCAGTGCCTGTCGTGATGGGCACCCCTTCCCTGCCCAGGGCCCTGCAGAGTGTGTGCCCCAAGGATCAGCCTCTGTGTTCCCAGTGGGCTCCAGCTCACTCCTGGTGATGCTGGGGTGGGATCCCAGCTCCTCCAGCAGTGCCACACGCTGTCCCTGCTGCCAGGGGGACACTCGGCTGTGGCTCACTGAGGTTTCAGCAAGTCTGGGTGTTGTGGTGAAGGTGACAGCAGCCTGTGCTGCTGGGTGACACAGGATGCTGGATTAGCTCCAGCCATTCCATGGCTGCAGCCTCCTGCTCCTGTTGGTGAGATGCTCTGGGGGCAGCTGGAAAGTTGGGGTCAGCTGGAACACCGAGGAGCCTGAATCATAGAAATCTTCAGATGATTTCTGTTGGAAGGGAACTTACAGCTCACCTACTTCCAAGCCCTGCTGTGGGCAGGGACACCTTCCACTAGACCAGTTTGCTCTAAGCTGGGCCTTGGACACTTCCAGGGATGGGGCACCCACAGTTTCTCTGGGAAATGTGCCAGAGCATTTTTGCATAAATAATTTCTTCCTAACATGTAATCTAAATCACGGTCTTTCAGTTTGAAACTGCTCCCTCCTGTCCCTGTCTGCCCGTGTAAATCCCCTGTAGCTGGCAGAGGGCTGAGCCCACTCCCTGCGTATCCATGAGGAGCTCGGCCCCGCGCTTTATCATGACTTTATAAACCCTGCAGGCTCACCCCCGGGGGCCTGCCCGTGGGCAGGGTGTCTGTATTTTCATTGGAGCTCCCGGCAGCGTAATCCTGTTAAGGGCTGAGCGTCTGATTCAGCTGTCCTGCTCCATGGCTAATCCCGCCAGCGGGAGCGGCATTATCCCACCGCGGGGGTCACCGCGGGTGTCTCGGCCCCGCCGCCAGCCCCGCTCTCCTCCCTTTGGGAAACAAGCCTCCAGGAAACCTGGGGATTGTGTCCCACCCCGGGGAGCTGCGCGAGGCTGTGTGGGCTCCTTTGAACTCTGCCGAGCAGCTCCAGGGCCCCCGGGCACGGCGGGCACGCAGCCCGGCACCCCGGCCAGAGCGCGGGGAAATTCCGCCTTTGATCCCATTGTCCGCTTTTGGGGCTGTGCTGCTCAATAGATCACAGCCAGGGAGTTAATTTACTCATTACCTATACATTTGCCGGGATTTAAATGCTATTTTTGCTCACATCCTCCCTTCATTTGTGTGATTTCCCCTTATTTCGGGGACTATTGCCCTCCTGCCGCGGCTGAGTCTTGCAGGCAGGACATAATCTGATGGGTTGGTGTCACTGCTGGCTGCCTTGGCTTCTTGGAGGGTTGAAAATGCTCTTTAAAAATAAGATTGGTACCGAAAAGGCCATTTTAGTTGCAAATATTTTTTTTATAACCTCTGGGTTTACCCATTTCTCCACTGAAAAAATAAGAAAAGTCCAGTGCTGATGAATCAGAAATACGTGGATAGAGCTGGTGATAAAATGGGTGGGTGCTTCTGGCAATTGTGAGGGTGTGGAGATCCGTGGGAAGTCCACAGTGCCAGGGATACTGAAGGTTTCACTGGGCAGCAGCCTTGCATTGGGTTCATTTTGGCCATTTGATTAAATTTGGTCACAGCTCTCCCCTTCAGCAGATGCTCCAGGAATTCCCATTTCATCACTTTCCAGTATAACCTGAGACAGTGAATCTGGGGTTAAAAGCCTGAAGGAAAGCTGATAAATGTGTATAATATAAACTATTGAAGACTAAAAAATTCTGAAAACACTGGAGAAAGTAAATACAATAAATTTGGGGCGACATTTCTCTTCCTATCTCAGGTTTTCCAGCCCGCTAACAGCCTGGAACTCCACATCACCTCCAGGCAGGGTGGGCAGGAGGAGACTGATGGATGCCCTTGGCCACTGCTTTGGTCTGTGGGCAGAGCAGGGGTATGTGGAGTTGTGGCTGTGCAAAACACGGTGAGGGCTTTTTGCTTTTTTGCCTGACTTTTCTGATGAGCAATTCGCCCTTGACTGTCAGAATCCTGCCTCCCAACACCTGTGGGCTGTGGGCAGGCAGTGGGCAGTGGGCACTGGGCTCTGGGTCCCTTCTGGTGCCACTCGCAGTCACAGGGGTCTTGTGGAGATGCTGAGATGCCTCCAGGGCTCTGCCAGGTTTCTGTGTGCATTCAGCATGGTTCTGTTTATCCAACAGCGCCAGGGCACTTAAGCCCTTGATGAGGGTGAGTTATACCACGTTTACTGGCTGCCATGTGGGGCTGTCAACCTGTGGGGCCCCGGCTGAGCTCCCCAAGGCCAGGGGATGAGCATCCAAGTGACCCACAAGCCTGCAACCTCCCTTGGGGTCCAGCCCTTGGCTCCCCACCAACCTTCCTCCTAATAATTTTGCCTAAATGCTTTGCAAATCATCCAGCAACCAATTTATCCCCAAAGTATTTTGGAGATGTCACTGTGAGAATGTTAATGGCGCGTGACTCACCGGGAACGTGCAGCCGGCGGTGCTGGGACAGCAGGCAGGGGGACAGAGCCCTGTTAGTGCTGGCTCACCCTGGCCCTCAGAGCCTGCCTCCCAACTGTGCTGCCTGGCAAACTGGGGGAGAGATGGAGCCATTGGGCTGCTGAGGATACTGTGCTTAAAACTGGTTATTTTTGGATGGGGTTCCCAGGCCCCCTCTCCCCTCGTGGCATTGAACACGGTTGTTCATTGGAGCTGACAGAAACACCAGCAGCTGTCGGCCGCTGCTGTGAGAGTTGTGTCCCCCAGCAGTGGCAGGAACATGAGGGAGCTGATGACTAATCCAGCCCTGGGTTTTATGTGCTCCCAGATAAAGGGTCCCATATGTTCCCCTCTGCACCCCAGGGGAGAGCAGGAAGCCTCGCTGGCTCCCAGGAACTGGCTGTGGAGCTGGGGCAGGGCCAGGACCAATGCTGGGCTCTGCCCCTCACACCTGAGCACTGTCCTTCCTGCTGCGGCTGCCAGAGCCTGCTGTGGTCTGTTGGTGCTGCCCAGACCTTGGGAGGAATGTTGGGAGCGTGTGTGTTGGCAGAAGGAGCAGGAGACCTTTCCTGCAATGGTGCTCTTGATGCTCATCATTTCTTGGATGTCTCGAGCCTTGGAAGGACAGGCTGGCGTGTGCCAGGGGAGGAGCTGCTGTCCTGGCTGCTCTGGACGGGCTCCTGGAGGAGAGCTCCCCTCCGGGTGCTGCTTCTCTCCAGCCCTGATCCCTGTCTGACCTCGCCCCTGCAGAGGTGGTCCCGGTAGTGGCGCTTCCAGGGGGTGAAGGGCCAGCCTGGCCCTGCCCTGGAATTCCTGTTACAGTGTCTCCAGCGAGTTCCCATCTGTTCCTTCATTCATGTGATTAATCTGCCAAAGAAATTCCTGATGTAAACACAGCATTATCAGAATTTACTCCGGACTTGGTCCCTGGGTTCCCTGCCAGCTTTTGCTGGAATTGCACTTCTGCTACAGCGACTCTTCAGCGCAAACAAAGCAGCTGAAGGCAGGGCGGGAGGCTGCGGGGCGGGCTGGGGAGTCAGGGATGCTCCAGGTCAGCCCTGGGAAAGGCTGCGGGTGCGATCCTACAGGGATCAGCTGTTTGCAGTGCAGCCAGGAGGCAGCGGAATGCCGCGGCCGCTGGAATGTTTGAACATTCTGGAGCAGGAAGAAGACCTGTTGCAAATGCGACCGTGTTCTCTTCCCTTCCCCGTCCGCACAGATCCGGCAGCAGCAGCGCTCCTCACCAGGAATCCCGATGGATGGCCCCGCTCTGGGGATCCTGACACGAGTCCCAGGCTGGGAATCCCGATGGATGGCCCCGCTCTGGGGATCC
>VXBB01020887.1:2586-22829 GCA_013399915.1 Illadopsis cleaveri
AGGAAGGCACTCTGCAGATTCCATCCTGCTTCATGTGCATCAGACATCATCCACTCACATTCCCAGAAAATGCTGCTGAAAATTTTCTATTAGAAAATGGGTACAGTACAAATGGGTTAATGCAGAAAGCATTAGCACGTAGCAACGTGGCCATTTAAAGAATCACAATAAGAAAAATGCAGGCACTTTGACAGAATTTTCTCAAGGTTAAGAAAGCATTAAAAGCTTCTTGGTATCATTTACTTTGTTAAGTCTGTAAATGGCCACTGCATATGCTTTGTCCTCTCAAAATTTAATAGCCTTTATCAGTTCAGAAAATTACACTGACTATTTTACATAAAAGCTTCAAAAAAACAGTTGTTCAGGCTTTTTTCCTCCACACTGCTTACATCTCCCTTCCAATGGAAGGCTGCAAATTTCATAGCAACAAGTCAGTTTTGTGCCTGTTATCCAGAAAGCAGTCCTTATTAGACAGTAACTGACACATTTCTTCCAATATTGAGTGGTCAGATATTCTTGTCTCATGGCTCAGGATTGTTGCCTCAGCACTGCAATTAGCCTCCATTTCCTCATCCATTTCAGAATATACTCCACACAAGATGTATTCTCTTCTGGACAAGAAAGGTCAAGGAAGGAGATAAGAAATTATTGAAAGCCTTTTTTCTGGTCTAATAAATGAAAGATAATTAAGAATTTTGTTGCCACAGTGTATTTCCAACTCTTAAAAACTGCACACTTTTTGTTTAAAGTAACTATACTGCAATTTTTTTCCCCCACTTTCCATGAAGCCAGCTTCAGATTTCCCCTCTAACACAGATATCTCACAGATGTTCTGAGTGGAAACAAAAGCCTCCTACAAGAACAAAGCTCATCTAGAAAAGGTCAGTCTGAGATGCAAAAACTGAACATGTGACCATGTCCTTCTACCAAAGCAGAGCCAAGAACTAGGGAAGTTCTCTGCTGGCAGCTATAAAGAGAGACCAAGGTGTAAAATTCCAAGCTGAGTAAGTAGGAGCATCTCCAAAACATTTTTAAAACTCAGTTTAGCACAAATTGCTATAATTTGTGTAGCAGAACAATTGAAACTGAATGGCTTCAAGAGGTTATTTTGCTTTTTACATAAGCTTTTCTTTACTTCTGATTTTGAATCAGAGACAGATCCACCTGATAGATGAATACAGGGGAGTAAAACCTGTAAGAAATTAGGATCCTGGGCATTTCTTTTGGTCCCACAACTTCTAAACCAGCAAAGGAGAGCAAGATATTAAAAATGGGCAAAGTAATTTCTCAAAAAGATGTGTCACTAGAAAAATAATGAAAAATGTGACACTAAAAAAACACAACTGAACAAAGAATAGGAGAATATTTTACCTAACTTTACATCTCAAAAGCAAATATTTCTCAAACAATTGGTTCTGCAACTGGAATGGCCATGAAGCTTCTAACATACGCTTCATCCTCTTCAAACATGTAAAAACACTTACTTCTTACCCTCTGATGTCTAGCAACAGCTACAGCACAAGTTCAGAAGCAAAGACGTTTTTGAGATTCAAAAGTAAGAACAAAAAATTATTTTAAAGTTCTCAGAAAGGAAATATTTGTAAAAAATGTGCCAAAGGGTTAAGAAAGCATCAATATGTCTCTAAATAACAGGGATCTTTGGATTAATATTAAAATATATGATGTCCTCCCAACCATTACAAATCAGGTTTCATACACATTAGGATGAATCCTTTCAGAAAGACTCTCTTCCGGTCACTGGAGAATATATGCATAATCTCTATGAATCCAAATTAAACAGCAAAATAACTTCTAAATGTACATGTATACTGTTGCTGATAAAGGCTATTACATTTGTTTCTCATGACACCAAGCAAAGGAAAGTAGCAGATTCCCAACAAAACTAGGTGCTAGACCCTAGGAATAAGAGGTATATTATCACCTTCTATTGCTCTTCAGCAGAGGATTCTGGCCACTGTCGACAGAAATAAGTAGTCATTAAAGAACTATTACTACAGTAATAGTAGTTCTATGTTCTATTACTACAGTAAATTATCCCCATTTTTAAAAGGCCAATAGAAGTTATTCTATCATGCTTCTGGCAACATATGCCTGTGGAAAATATATTTGTTCATAAATCATCTCAAACTGTCAATATGGAAAGCCAATAAACCGTGGCTGACGGAGTAGCCAGTTGTGTGGACCCATTCCCACAGAGTATTCCCCAAGCCCAAGAAGGTGAGGTGCAGACTGGGAGTAGGGCCACAGGCTCTGTATAGATCCAGCTGAACACCAGGCTCACAGCCCTCCAGGTGAGGGAAATCCACATAGCAGGACAGGCTTCGGAACACCCAAGGAAAGACCAGCTCTGCAGAAAAGCCACTGAGAGTTTGGGAAGCAGAAGCTGACAACAACAGTGCCCTGTGCCCTTGCAGCAGAGGTGGACAGCCCCAACACAGCGACCAGGAGCCCAAGGCAAGTGACTTCTCCTCTCCTTTTGGCTGCTGTCAGACTGACACAGAAGCCCTTCTGTGTCCAGGTCTGGGCCCCTCGGACTTATACCCTGACATATCAGAGCAAGTCTGTGGAGAGCCAACACCACAGTTAAGGGTCTGAGGCACAGAAAGACAATTGGATTTGCTCAGCCTGAGGAAGTCAAGAACCAATTGCTGTCTTTATTGAGGTAGCAGGAAGGGGAGCAGAGAAGATCAAGCCAGGCTGTCCTGGGTCACACTGATGGGGTGAGAAGCATCTGGAAATCACTGCACCACAGGGAACTCCAGTCAGGTACCAGGATATTCCTCCCCTCCCATAAAAGTGGCCTGGAACAGAGGGCTAGCAAGTTAACACATGGTCCATCCAAACATTCTTCATCCTTGGATATATTCAAGGTTCAGCCAGAGTAGACAGAATTAAATGTTCTTCCAACTGTGTTTATCCAGTGACTCAGAATACCAGACATCTAACAATCTACCAAGAGCTCTGCTGAAATTAAGTGCTTCTCCTGGATGAAAGCAGTATGTTTAGAGCTGCCACACTCACAATAGGTATGTTTCATTATCCATTACCTTTTGCTGTGTTTTGTTTTATTGGTACCTTTTACCCTCCAAAGAGGGTTTCAGATAAATTCAGACACCATCCATATATAGTATCAATTTTATTTAACCTTTTCTTTCTCAAAATGGCAAAGCAGTCAGTTCTTTCCTTTTTTTTTAATATAGCAGCAATGTTGTGTATTCACCAGAACTGACCTGCAGCACTAGTAAACACAGAATTACATCAGTTGGCTGTTTACAGTTACCTTATCTACTGTCCTGGCCTTATGTGGCAAGGTTTTGGGACCAAGAGAAGGTGAAACCATAGAGCAGGCGGGTGGGCACGTGGTGGGTAGTCAAGGTCAGTCTACCACACCTACACTTTAGCTCAGTACACTGAAAGATAACCTAACAAATGCATTTTTAAAGTAAGTATTATTTAACAATTATGACACGAGTCTAGCCTCTACATCAGTGTGACAGAGGAAGGAAAATTAAAAAAAAATTAAAACTTCTACCAGAGAAACATTTCTGAATGAAAACTCCTTTCATGCCCCAATGTCCCCAAGTGCTTTAATTCCCCCCTGCGCTCCTCCTTTAACTGCCAGATGAGATATGCCAGACACTTACATGTGTCAGAGTTCCTTACCTGTTTTTATTTTCCTTCCCTTTTATTTTTTCTTGGCCTTTGCCTCCAGTAGGATCCCATTCCACATAGGTGTCTTCAACTTTCAAGTTCAGATGAGATGAAGTACTGTCCAAACTGAACAAAAATGCTGATCAAGACAGAACAGAAAGCAGTGAACTGGTATAATGGTTATTCACAGAAAATGACAGAAGCAGTAGTAAAATTATTGCAGAGTTTTATTGAGCATAACAGAAACAGCAGCTTTTCAGTCTGATACTTGGAATCAAAAAAACTAATATAACAGGCTAAATTTCCTAAATATATTTACAGACTGTTCTATAAATATCCTAGTACCATCAGATATTACAGTCTAACCCTCAAAGAACATATACTTGAGATTTTTAAGAGTTTAGACCTCAAAACTGCACAAGTGTGATCAAAAGTCAGGTTAAGCACATGGAATGGACAAGGAAACTGATTTTCTCTGGGCTGATTATTAAAGAAAATGAACTAAGTGTTCACTCACGAATAACGAAAATAATATGGGAAGCATGGTAACTACCCAGACAATCAAAACCAGAATTACTTTTCTAGTACTGGACTAGGGAATTATGTATCTATTAAACAGATACTATGTCTCTGACAATGACTGTTCCTTACGAGCATTAAAATAATTGTAGAAAAGTTACCAGGATGCCCATCAGCTCATTCAAATTGTATATAGTTTTATTCTTATGAAATAACATTCAAAAGGAACAGAATTTATACTTACATAAATTTATACAGATGATAGTCATTTTGCCCTTTACACCAGGCATGTATATAAATCAAACCTCAGGATCACTGTCTCACCTTAATAGCTAAGATTTGTGTTCTATCACAAAACATCCCTTCCAAGAAATTTCTCATTCAGTTTATTTACAAAATGATGTTAGGAAGCCACTCTAACAATTTTAAGATCAACTGACTTCTAACATCATGACTACACACCTTCAGCAATTTGAAGCTGACAACTTTTTAAATATTGACAGTGATTAGAAATTGCAGCTACAAAGTCAAGAAAACCCTTTCTAGCAACTTCTAGTTACAGAATGCTGTGTCTGCCACTAATAACAGGATAATCACGCCAACTGTTTAGATGCCCAAGAGTCATCCACAACACTCATTCTTCTTCTTGCTGTATTTTGGCATCATGCAGCAGCACATGGGACTGTCACTCCACAGTTCAAAGCAACCAATGCCAAGCTTTTGGAGAAAATTACATTAACTGCCCCATTTTTTCAGGGTCTGAATGCCAAAAGGGCAGCTTTGTGCCAATAAGCTTCTTAAGCCTTTACAGTTGTTTCTCGTCCACTTAGGGAAGTGTTTCAGCAGGGTTCACACAGAAGCAGACTGAACATAACAGGTTCATGTATGAAGGCAGAGAAGTTTAAGTGCAAGATTTTCACCACAGATAACGTTTAAGAGTTTTTCAAATTTTACCTTTGGTTTCCAGAGTCACTGGGTCAGAGTATTCACCTGCCACAGCTTTGTTGCAAGCTTGTACTCTAACATTCATATATTTTGTATCAAATTTCAGACCTACAAAGAGAATGTTTAGAAATTTGACATTATGTTGATTAATGAAAACTCCTACAAGGCTAAGATCTATCCCCATGAAGCTGTCTTTCATTTATCTCAATCTGTAAAAAACATGCTTGAATACTGGTGTGAACTTTATTTAATACACATTTTTTGACAAAACCTCAAAGTCCAAACAAAAAACAGAACAGTTATTGTATACAAAGCACCCAACACTGATGTGATATAATAGCAGCTTCATCACATGCAGAAAAATGGGCATTCTGCAAAACTTCCAAGCATAAAGAGTTATATCAATATTCTTGGGTTTGAAGTATTAAAAATCTTTACCTGATAATGTGTATTGAGTAGCTTTAATGTAGTCAACCAGCTCCCAACGCTGTTCCCCCTTTAGTCGAGGGAGCCCATCAAAGTTGGTTTTCCTATACTCCAGCACAAAATGATCAATTCTGCTGTCCTCCTCAGGCATTCTCCATGATACTGTTACGCAGTTGTCAGCAACCAGACATGCTGCCACATCTATCTCTGGAGCTTTAGGAACTACAGAAAGACAAGCACACAGGTCAGCTTGAAGAAGAGAAGGCAAGAGTAGAGTGGATTTACAATTATGAACATACATTTGGAATAAACACCACACAGGAAGAACATCAAGAAGTAAACTTCTGTTCCTGTGTCTGTGGACAGTAAGTTCAGCTGCACCCCTCACACGGCATCCCTTTTATTTATTTCCATCACTACAGACACTAATATTTTCTACTAGCTTCTCTTCAGTTACCCAGTTTTCTTTTTTCTTTTCACCCCTTTGTCTTGAAAGGAGGAGGAAACAGTTCCTAAGGTCCACTAAAGACTGAAGTTTTGTTTATAGGCAACAGAATTCTATTTCCATTAAATCAAACAGCACATAAGTCTGTGGAAAAAAATTTTTGAAAAGAAAGCATTTACATACTACTTATAGAGTCTAAAGGACATGCAAGGAAGACTTTTGCTGCAGGAAATGAAAAAAGTCTTCTTATTTTCAGTTTGAGCTTTTGATGTGTGACTAATTTGGAAGCACAGCACTATAGTAGAAAAAAGCAAGATTGATACCCAGACAGTCAATTTTCCCGTTTACAAATCAGAGACCTAATTTAAATTCCTATATATTTGACAAGGAAAAATGTATAAGAAGGGTCATACTAAATAATACCTTTATCTCAATGCAAAACTTTGTTCACACTTGCTGTTAGATCTTTACACTCCCATTGCTGTTAAACAGGTGCACTGTGAAATGCAGGGCAGTTCTGGATTGACACCAAGAGTCCAAGACTAGAAGATGAATTTCTGCCTGGACACTACCAGCTGACCACTAGGAATAACAGTGGTCATTTACTACACCTGCTGCCACATACTGTAGCTGAAATACACAGGGCAGAAATGAAAACTGATGCTGCCAAGTCCTTAACAGATTTGGATTCGTGACCTAGAGATGAAATAATTTTACATCCCTGCCAGCAGTGCTCTTGTCAATATATTCTCAGTAACAGCCAAGGGCAAAGTGTTTTAAATAGGAAAGCAATAGGATTAAAAAGGCATGAAAAAGACACACTGGTCTAATGCACCCAAGTTTACTGTCAAACAGGAATAGATGGATTAATACACATATGGTAACATGGTAATATCACTGTATTAGTAGACTGTCCTTCTCCTGTATTTCAGACCATTTCACCACTCTTGTAAGCAATGTGTAGGTTTACAGTTCCACACAACACTCCTACACAAGAACAGGACTTTGATGGGTCACTCAAGATCAAGCCGGCATGGACAGTCCTAAGAAACCTCAGGTAACTTCACAGAGTACAGAGGAACTGACAACTTACGAAAAAATATGGTCCAGAAGACTCACTTCTGAGATCACTATTGTTTACCAAAACGCTGTCTTGTGTAGAAATTAACACAATAAAACTAGAAAGCTCTCATCCTCAATGCATTGAATTTAACATACATGAGTAAGAATGACTTTAGGTAGTCTGAAAATTTTGCTTATTAGGGTGCAAGAGAAGCAATTTTCTTTTGTTTGTTTGGTTTAAATAAAGCAAGCTGTTTGCATAGCAACAAATTAAAAATGCTGGATACAGTTTTTACCTGGCAAAAACTTCACAGCTTGGAGCATGCGCTTTTCCAGGGCGAAGTCCACCATCATATGAGTCATACTGTCACTAACTTTTGGTTTTAGAGAGAGGCGGAATGCTGAAGCCACTGTGACACTAAAGCCAAGAAAGCAGCATCAGCAAAATGTATTTCACATTCTCAAGTCCTATATCCCATTTTCCAAAACAGCAATTAGACAATCTGTATCACTGACGTCAAACTACCGATCAAAGATTAGAACATTTTTCTAACACATAACTGTTTACCATTTTAGCACGCTCAAAATAGAAAGTTTTGCTAATGTGACTGTCTCAGAATAATGGTGTGAGCTACCAGCTGTTCCATATTACCACGCAAATAAATACTAATGAGGTGACTGAAGATGAGTTGAAAACCTTTTACTAGTGACAAAAAACCTGGATAAGAAACAAAACAAAATTGACACCACTTGACATAAATTCAGCAAGTATGGAAAGTCTGAAGTAGTGAAGACTCAGGATCGTGTTTGGGCATTTCCAAACAGCAATTAACACGCTGACTACACTGATTTTATATCTATCTATTACCTTATCAGAGGATGAAGAGCTTTTTCAAGCTGCAGATTAGAACATGCAAGCACCAGACCAGTTTTACAAGATACACTAAACAATGAAAAACCTTAATTCAACAAAGGAAATGCAGGGCCCTGTACCTGAGCAGGAATAGCCCGAAGCACCAGCACAGGCCGGGTGATGTGCTGGCAAAGAGCTCTGCAGAGAAGGAGCTGGAGGTCCTGAGGGACAAACAGCTGCCCCTGAGCCAGGAGAGTGTCCGGAGGACAAGGAGGCCAATGGGATCCTGGAGTGCACTTGGAAGGGGCACTGCCAGCAGGTCAGGGAGTGATCCTGCCCCTCTGCCCAGCCCTGGGTGGCACCTCTGGAGTGCTGTGTCCAGCTCTGGGCTCTTGAGGGCAGGAGGGACACAAAGCTCCCGGAGAGGGCCCAGCAAAGGCTGTGAGGCAGGTGAGGAAGGGCCTAGACCATCTCCCTCATGAGGAAAGGCTGAGGGAGCTGGGGCTGTTCAGCCTCAAGAGGAGCCCCAGCTGAGAGGGGCCCTCAGCCCTGGGTGTCCCTGTCTGCAGGGAGGGCTCCGAGCAGGGCCCAGGCTCTGCTCTGGGGCCCAGCAATGGCACCAGAGCAATGGGCAGGAACTGATGCCCAGGAAGTTCCACCTGAACATGAGGAAGAACTTCTTCCCTGTGCAGTGACCAAGCACTGAACAGATTACCCAGAGAGGCTGTGGAGCCTCCCTCACTGGACATATTCCAGAACCTGGACACAATCCTGTGCCTCGTGCTCTGGGATGACCCTGCTGGAGCAGGGAGGTGGGACCAGACGACCCACTATGGCCCCTTCCAACCTAACCCATTCTGGGATTCCATTTCCATTCCAGAAATCTTAGCTGAGTACTACTGTGAACACTCCCAAGACATTTTTGTACTGCAACAACACCACCAAAAAAAACCCCAAAAATTAGGCTCTCATGTAATTCTCTAACTCTGAAGACACCAGGCCATGAAGCAGATGTTGAGTAACATCAATTCAGGCAGCACAGAGATCCCAACTTCTCCTTTAAAAAAGAAAAAAATTCTCAACTACAAAGTAATATATACACCACAAAAGTCAACTGCCAAGATCTGAATCCATTTTACATCCACTGATGTGTGGCACCTTTAGAACACCTAATGCATATATCCCTCCCTGCACTCTACCAGTATGTAAGAGAGATTGTATGTTAACCACAGACACATTAAAAAACACTGAAAAACAAAAAATCTGGCAGTGGGCAAGGAGGAGGAAATGTGAAGTTTAACATTAAAGATATATACAAGTCAGGAGTGATGAGCTTTGCAATTTTGGGATATGAGACAATTATGAGACTGAGCTGAACACCATGAAAGACAATTCAATTGATTTCCCAAGACAGAGCTCACGTTCTGAAATTCAGTATGGGCTGCCTAGCACATCAATCCTCAGACAGATGGGTAGAGAAAATCTCTCCTTAAGGAAGAATAATCCTCTGATTAGCAGCAAGAGAATACCAGGGAACAGTGGGCTTCAGACAGCTTTTTAACTTCTGCTCAGACATCAGTCTTGGACAGAGAACCATGAAGGATTTGGTGATAATTTCAAGAAACCAGAAGAGGATACTTATTATGACAAAACATACTAAAGAGTCCCATCACTGACACTATCCACTCTCTCTCTGATCTGTTAAGGATACTAAATTTTTACCTTTGGAAAAGCAAAGATTAATTTAAACTCTTAACAACTAATCATTTTACACAGAAGTTGAGAGAGTTTACTAAATCAGAGCCTTCATTGAAAAACCTGTAAATTGAAAGCCATGCTATTTGGTCCACAAAAACAACATCCTGTGGGCTGCTTCTCAAAATATTATGTACATAATAGGTTTTATGAACCAGAAGGTCATATTCTTGGAATAGAGTTAACATTTTTCCAAGTGAAGAAAAATGGCCTCAGTATTGATTTTGAAATAGTAGTTTTGCTTTTTAAACAATTATTCAAAGAAAAGCTACCAGAAATAATAATTTCACAGTCACCAGTGTCACCAGAAGTATTTCAACAGCTACAAGACTTTTTACATTCTGAAGGAAAATTAGCTAGCAAAAGTCTTTAAGTACTTGAAAAACAAAAACAAAACCACAAAAACAACAAGATACTCTCACAACTCAAAGGGGCAGAGTCAGCTTGAAACAACATTAAATTTCAGCCATGGGGTATTAATAATAAGCATATTAAAATAATAATCATGACATACAAATATATTGAAAGACATAACAATTACAGCAGCAGCTGATGCAGAGCTCTACTTCCCTGTATCAAAAACATCTTTTTATTTAAAGTTATGAAAAGCCAGGAAAAACACTACATGAGCAGCACAGAAGTTTTTACTTCCCTCTCAAAAGTTGTGATAGCTAACACGTAGAAAAGAGTCAATGAATTTGATTAAAGCTGACTATGGCCCTTTCACAGTAAATGCATTTTCAAGGATAAGATTACTTCAAAGACACAAAAGTGATAGATTTTGTACTGTACCTATCTTTGATCTGTCTGGAAGCCTTGATGCATGTCAGGGAGAAGAGAGAGAAAGTAGTTAGTATTTCCATGCAAGTATCAATGGCAGTAACATGCAAGATCACCGACGACAATCTCTGCTGCATTGCGCAGATTTGAAGTTCAAAATTAGTTTAACATTCTCCTCAAAATAAACTGTCCTGTGAAGTATGTTAATAGCATGGGTTAGCACAACAGCACTAACATCTGGGGGAAAAAAAAGATTGATTTCCAGAACCATACCAAACCAATTCCAAATTACTCAGCTTTCTGAGTGTGACTTTGTATTTTCAAATTTCTCTTAATGAGTTAGTTACTCTCCATGACTTTTTAAAAGAGCTACAGGACCAAGCCAACAAAATTTAACTGCCATGATATTTACTGTGAAAGTAAGAAGTGCTTATTAGTGGCATGTAACCATGCCTGACTTGCTGAACTACACACCACAGTATGCATGCCGTAATAAATAAGAATAAATAGGACTTAATTCTAACTTTTCCTCTGAAAGTTAGGAAGTGCTGTTGCGAAAGTATAATGAAAGACACTCTGCATGTCAGCATTCAAACATGACAGCAAGTAGTTCTTCTCAAATAATAACACTGAAGCAGATGCAGAAGTGATGACATTTAAAAGATAAACATCAGTTGGCATGTGGAAAGACAAAAATCTCTCTCCTTCACCAAAAGGAGCTGCAAATCTAAGACAAAAGATTACTGTTGAATTAGTGAGGGCTTGGTTGTGTCTGTTGAAGCCTTGCTTCAACATTGCTCCTTGATCCAGTTGCTCATTCAGCTGAATTATTTTCCCTTTCAAAGAGACAAGAACCATCAGGCAGCTTCCCAGTCTGAAGTAAAAAGCAGAGAATTTCCCTATTTTTCACAAAATACAAATCAGACTGAAAAAGATAAATAGGAAATCAGGCTGTCCCTGCTACAAAACTGAAGACATATTCCTGAAGTGGGAAGCAGAAAAAAACAAACCAAGTGTTTAGAAATAATTTAGCTTAAGAGGTAGCTTTGCTTTATCTCAAAACAAAGTTATTGTAGGAACTACTGACTGATGTTCCTGACATTAAACAGAGATACTTCACAACTAAATTCTTGGGTTTAATCTCCATGTCTTGTAAAATATGAGGTAGCCAGGACTCAACATCTTCTGCAAGTCCCAGCTTAACTTCCCTGACTTTAGTTTGTTTCCAGGCTACTGGCAGAGAACGATCAGCCCATCCCAGAGGAGCTGCCCATCCTACCTAAACACTGAACCCTCCTGCAACATGCCACTCATGTTCTTTTGAATTCCAGGTACCTTAACTCTGAGAATTAAGCCACAAAAAAATAACAGAGGAAAAAGAGTTTAAAAACAATCTTACGCTAGTTGCTCCTGAACTGATTTACTGAAATATCCAAAGAAAATTTGTGAATATACAAGAGTCAGGGATGGAGCTGCCTCTTGAGGAACACTTGCTATTCCTACCAGCAGAGTAATAGAATTAGCTGCCTAATAGCCAAGGCAGTATTACCTTAAAATGTCATCTCCAAATGCACAAGTGTAATACCAGTATCAAATCTTACATATCAGAGCTCACTGAATTGGATTTCAGTATTTTAAATCTTCAGACTCCAAATCTGAAGAGGTTTCCCCTTAGCAAATGCTCAGACAGCTTTCCTTGGCATATTTCATTGGAAAAAAAAAAGCATTAGAGAGATCTGAAATAGAACAACTTTCAAGAAAGTCAAAGCTGCATTTTGCACAGAGTTCAAGAGCCAACTTAATTTTTTGCTACATGGCAGAAAGGACAATTCCGGCTGAAGAAAAATACCATTCAGGAATTGTTGCTCCTCAAAGCAAATAAATCAAAGCTGACACCCAGAAAGCATGACAGCACACAAACATGCAGCCAAAAGGTAAAAGTGACACAGGAAGACAGCTTTCCCCCGCACTCTTTTATACTGTGTCCTTGTTCCCGTTAAAATGTAGAGAGAAGAAAAGTAATTGGGCCTTGGATTTGGCATGGGGGACCCCACTTCTACCACTGGGATTACGGTAGCAAGCATTAGTGTACTGATTCAGTGGACATGTGGAATTGTGGAACTGTTTCCTTAATTTACAAGTATATTCTTCCAGTTAGCTACATGTTACTTCATCCACCCTTTCTGGGGTCATCCCTGCAAGTTTGCTTAACAATGACAGTTGTCCAGGGGAAGGTATCATATTCCCTCCTCACCACCCTAAATAAGCAAAAAGCCAACTTGTTTTATCAGAAATTGCATAAAAATTCAGGACTACAATGTTTAACTTGACTTTTCAGCAGAGCAACAACTGTATTTTCATATGCCTGTCTATCCTCACTCTAAGTACACCTGGTTAAGTTTGCAGTGTCTAGGAGAGTAATGCAAAGGATATTTCAAATCAAGACAGATGTCAACCTGCTTCACACACATCCAGTCAATGTTTTCTACCTCTAAGAGCTCTACAGGGCTCTTTATGTCCAGCGACTGTACAGCAAGTTCCAGCAGCTCTTCTGAGCTCTCCAGGGCACGGCTGCACTGGCTCAGCTGATCCTGGAGCAAAAAGAGAAAGAATAATGTGATGTATTCCCATTAAAAGAGCAACTTGTGAGGCACTAGTCCTAGGAACCACACGGATTTGTTACGCATTTGTGACAACTTATTCCCTTATATAACCAAGGCCTCTGACAGTGCCCTAACTTCACCGTGCTTAACAAGTGCACAGTGGTAACTTGGCACATCCCACAGCTCCAAGGGAGGAAAAGCTGAAGTCTGACTTAAAAGCCAGATTTAATTTCAACATCCTGTTTCCCCCAGTTTCAGGGTTTAAGAAGGCAGAGAAATAAACACTTATATTCACATGCACTACAATTTCTATTTACAGGACTGCACTTCATCACTGAATGACAGTGTGGCAATAGCCTTGAAAAAGGCAGTGACTTTACCAGCTCTGTTACTGTCACTAAACAATCCTGAAAATCAATATTGCTGTGTAACAAATGGGGACAGCATAACAAGAACAGAGGAAGTTTTAAAATGCTTCTATGCAGCTGCAAAATCTTTCAGAAGGAGTTATCTATTTACCTGCAGAGCTTGAATTTTACGAGCCTCTTCTTGCTGTATAGTGTTGGCCATGCTCCCCTTCATCTCATGCAGTACAGAATACAGACCATCAAACTCCTCATCCAGCTCGCTGATGGCATTGGAAGAGTTTACCTGAGAGGAGAATTGAAATGATGTTTACACTGGAAACAATGCAAAGAAGTTGAAAGTCACATAATTCCCCACACAAGTTTTGCCATGACCACTGGGTACCTTGTGACTGATTCTCAGCTTATCAAAAAGGGAAAAAATATTAGGAATGATTGAATAGTCTCCTAAGCAGACTCAACATCAGGACACTGAAAGCTGCAATCGATGAAAATTCCATGATACTGAAACTTGCACAAAACCAGCACACTCAGCAACTTTGTTCCACGTCAAAAAGCCTTGATTTTCCTTGCACAATTGTATATGGATTGCTAGATGTTTGGAAGGAGGAAGTTACCCTGTTCCAAATAAAAATATTCCATTTGATGCTAAAAACTGGACTCAAGAAGGCAGTTTAAAGATCTGCTGGATAATTTCCATTTCTGCAGCCAACCAGGTTCAAATTTAGGATGAAACAACTTTTGGCTGATTGACAGGCTGAAGGAACCTAAACCTCATCCTCATGCAGATGCTAACAACAATGTCTAACTCTAAACTTGAGCCCAACAATTTGAAACTGTTGAAAAGAGAAAGACTGAAGAATTTTATCACAAGTATCATTTTTCAGTCCACCAAACAGGGCAGAAGTCTGAAAATACAGACTATTTCCCACTAATGGGAGTCTCTGATCTAGCATCAGATTAAATATTATCTTTTTCACACAAACAAAGTTCTACAAAACCTCTTCACACAAAATGCAAGACCACCACACCTTTCATCTAGAGACAGACTTAAATATTTTTCTATCTAGTTCCTACATGAAGATGTATTTTGAACTGGATTCTTACAGCCCATCCTTTATAGTTTGAGACTAACAAAAGTGCAAAGGTGTCCCTCTCTCAGACACAAGCTATGAACCTTAAAATAAATACCTGAACATTTGATATTGTATGGTTCAGCATGTCAATGAAGTTGTGAATTTCATCATTTTTGTTCACTAGAGTACTGACAATCCTTTGCAGAGTCTCCTAGAATTACAAAAACAAGTGAGAGAAGTTGTAAAAAACATCTTGCCATTTTTTTTTAAATCATCACCATTTCAACATGCATGAAAATTCATCAGAGACATTCCAGCTGTAGTAAATTCAGTTCTAACAGGATCAGGAAATGCATTTTCTCAGGACAGAGAAAGAATATTAAACCTCTAGGAAGCATTCCACCAAACTGATCTTTGGGTGTTAGCTTAAGAGAAATCAAGAAGTTGCTTTAAGATACCCCAGTGTTTCACATGTCTTTCTACATCAGTCACCTGCACCAAAATACCCCCTGGCAACACAGTTTCTCCAGATGAGAAAGCTGGTGCTTGTGCAGCCAAACAGAGAACCAATAAAGAAAATTTTAAAAGCTCGTAAAAGGAAACCCAGAACAAAAGTTGAGATTTCCCCATATCAAAAGAAGTCAGTGTGAAACAACCACGTTGACAGTTTATTCTGTACGCAGAATAAATCTGTAAGAGTGATTTGTAAACTTATTTTACAAGTGGGAAAATATTTGGGGTAATTTCTGTATTCCAGTTAAAAGTGACCTCAAAGAGGAAAGCCTTCTGACAGCTGAGAAAGAGAACTAAGATTATTTCAGTGATGTGCATCCCAGCTGTTCAAAAAGCAGTAGATTCAGCTTACAAAACACACACCAAGCCAGCAAAACTATTAAAGTACATCAAAACTTATTTTAAATTAAATAAGATCACAAAGTCTAATTTTGTTGAGCAGCTAGTCTAAAACATATTCTAAAAACTTGACAAAAAACACATCAATGCTCAATACTTAATTTTAAATCAAGTTGTATTGTTAAAGAATTTTAAGTCAAGTTGTATTGTTAAAGCATACAGCATATGTAAGTAAAAAATAAAGGATAAGATAAGGAGTTAACTAAGAATTTTCTGTAATTTAACTCAGGCGGGCTGATAAGATATTTTAGAAGCAAATCTAACTCTCAAAGACAGGTAAACACTGTCTTAATTAATACATTATTAATCACTTGGCTTAGAGCTTCAATTGCTCATCCTAATGTTGTTACTTGATAAAATTTAGAAAACCAAGGCACAGAGAAATAATAAAATACACCTTGGAAACAGACAGATCACCAAAGGGATGTCGCAGAAGTCCCTCCCAGAAGGAATTTCTTAATAATAATTTACTACCTACATCACGTTTGTTAAAAAGCAAGAAAAATGTTTTATCCTTTCACAACATCCACGTTGTGTGATTGTTGAGTGAACCTCAATACTACACCATATTTAAAGAACTTCTCCACAGTCCGAAGCTGTGCTCCTTCCTCTTTCTTCTGACCTCTTCCTGGGCAGTTTCCAGCAAATATGCAATGAGGTATTTATGGGTACTCCAGCCTCCTGCCTCTTTAACAGTGTCATACTTGGGAAGTTAAATCACGAGTAGAAAAACACAAATTTTAGTAATTTTACCGCAGGTGTTCATGGTGTTATATACAGAAGTAACAAAGCAGACAGAAATGACTCAGGTCTGGACTCTGGGGGAACGGAAACAAGACCTTGGCTTCTTTCAGAAACAGAAGCACAGAAAATCTTGACCACTTCATTACTGAACCTTCTCCTCATCTGGTGAAAACTGAGCATGTTGGAAGGCAATTTTGTACACATCAGAATGCCAGATGAATAGCCATTGTCCAGCCAGCTGCTTCTGCATTCACCACTAACCAGAGGCAATTGTTTTCACAAGCCAGATAGCTGGGAGATAAGCCTTAGATCCTATGAGCACAACTGTCAATTTGGATGAACACGGAAAACTCACAATCCTCTTTCAGCACGGATCTTAGGGCTTACTCAGCTGTAACACATGGGGGAAAAGTGTTCTTGTGTGTAGTGCTGAACATGCTGCTTGGATTTATAGCTATATCCTGGTTAAAAGAAAATATCCACATGTGAGGAACATTTAAAAGGCCTTTACACAGCCAAACACACGGCAGCAACTGCAGGCCAGCTGTTAAACAAGATTTTCACCTTAAGTTACATTCAACTGACTAAATGTCAGTCGGTATGGCTCTTTTTAAGTAAGCTACCAATTTCTCTGTTAAGAAATTCAAACATGTTTGGGGAAATTTTAATAAGTTTGAATGTCCTTTAAAAGTATCCACCAACAGTAGAAAGAATTTTTCTAAAACATCAATGCACAAGCCAGCAGAACAAAAAGGGCAGCTTTTAGGAACCCCTATTTTATTCTATTTTCCAACATAATTTTCTCATCACTAATACACAACAAATAGATTTCCTTCCAGACATACCATACATATCAAATTTAAAATATGTTGTAAGGTTGCCATTTCTTCCTTTAAGAGGAATTTCTGAAAAATCAGTGTAATTTCATGGAACAAAGGGTTCTAGAAAAATTACCAATGTGAGCAGCAGCTGAGGCCTACATTCTACATTAGTTTATGGAAGAATTTCAACAGCACTAAGCCCAGTAAAGTTTCTTGGTATTTCTGCATTAAAGGACAGTTAATTCTATTGTCCACTGATGAATGCAATATTTCACAGAATTCTATTACAAGCAATTTTCTTTGGGTTTCTCTCTGACCTCTATGTGAGGTCAGTTTCAAATGGATTTTCAAAGCCATATGAAATGTTTATTACAGAGGTAATTTTTTGCTGCTGTCAGTGAGCTTTATGCTGCTCTCCCCTTTTGTGTGCTAATCTTACTCTCTGAATCTAATGCACTTTGCTGGGGTAAAAAAAAAAAAAGAAAAAAAACAGATAAAGAAAAACAAACATGTCACTGGTAAAGCAAGAGTGTGGATGAGCAAAGGATGAAGAGTGAAGAAGGACAAGAAAAAGAAAGGGAAGCTATACAATATGTAGTTTTTAGTCTTGCCAGAAGAACACCTTTGAATAGTGAGTAACCAGCACGACATGGCACCTCTTGAAGCAGACAGGCACCCCATAAAAACTAAATTTTGATAAATTAAACAATCACAGCAGTTTCTGCAAGTTACAAAGTTGCTCAAGATCATACGGAAAGCTCAGGAACTGACTGCATGCAGAACAGTTTCTGAAGCAGTCCTGGGTCTATAACAAAATCACAAGACACTATAACTTTCATATCAAGATCAAATTTCAAGGAGGATATGCTTACTTAGCTTCCATTAATTTAAACTCCTGCACTTTTCAACACAGTGAAGTTGCCAGAGTTTGAAGAACTTTGTACAGTACAGGTGACATTACCAAATTAACCCTTAGTAGAGAAAGTACTGTAAAATACAAGATACACTGCAGTTTTACTGCTGTATTCAGAACCTCTAGAATTCAAATATGATCTGTGACCCCACTCAGAAACATCCACCTAGAGCACCGACAACAGAGGCAGTCCTCATATACTCCTCCCCTAGAGGGAAAAATTTCACAAAGAGCAGGCAAAGGCAGACAGACCCAACCTGACAGGGGTTCTACCAGAAGCACACTTTTTATGGCATTTCACATCTCACCTTTCAAAGCACACCTTCAGAGATACTAGCTGCTTAGCATAAACAAGTTTTATGTAAAATAAGTTATACAGAATAACAGTATTTTGTGTTTTAGAGTGTTGCTTGCTTAGGATGAGGAGATGGATTTGCTGAAGCCTTAGGCTGCCAACTGTGACCTCACAGCAAGTTCTGTTGTGGTTGGGATACAGTTAATTGCCTCAGTAATCTCTCAGTAACTCCTACAGTGCTGGGGCTTGGTTTTAGCAAGAGAAAATTACACTCATCAGTAAATTTCAAGCCACTATTCGCACCAAATTACTCCCACACACAAACCCGTTCCCAAACTGAGGAAAGCACAGTGTCCACAAAACACAGAAAAAGGAGCCCTTCTGCACTAATGGACTGGAAGCCCAAAGGCTGAGTCACAACTTTTTGCAGGGGGGTATCTGGTCAAGAAAGCCCCAACGCTTGGGTGGGCACATCTCTGCCCTTCAGTGAGCTCCCGGACAGGTCTGATGACAAGCGAGGAAAGGAGGGAATTACAGGGCATCAACCTCAGGAGGAAAAAAAAAAAAAAAAAAAGGAAAACAACAACAACAACGAAAAAAATCCCCAACAAAACCCTTTAATGCATTAGTTCCCTTCAACACTAGATTACATCAATGGCAAACAGAAGGGCTTATGCACGCACCATAATTATTTATGACAGNNNNCCCGCCGCCGCCCCGGGTCGCGGGTTCGAGCCCAGGCCCTGGCGCGGCGATGGTTAGTGGGTCGGCGTTGGTCCGTTCGCCCCGAGATAGCATCTCATCAATCCTTATAAATATCTCCAATACATTTAAATACCTCCAAACTCGTTTTGGTGTTGCCCACTGACTACATGCCCAAATATAGCACGGATTTTAAGGGGGTGACATAATTGTGCACCCAAAGGAATAATGATGCTTAAGTGCAGGAAATTGTTTAGAGGTGAAAGAAGAGACCTAAACGTAATAACTAGGGCACGGGAAAGGCTGTCAAATTTGCGGTCGTGGAGAGCCATTAAACACAGGAAACAGTGATAGCTGTGCAAGAAATTACTGTGCAATGCAACTTATCTGTGCTCAGCACTTAAAATGCTCATACCCTACGTGACCGAGAGCTTAGGAAGTTGCCTAGGAGATCCTCTGACATATTATATATCTATGTCATCTTTTCCCAAACTTTTGTGGCTGCCTCTCTGAAGACATCTAAACCCTATCTAGACATGTTCCTGTGTCACCCGCTCCAAGTGTCCCTGCATTGGACGGTCCAGTTGGACTTGGGAACAGACCCTGACATCCCCAGCTGCCCCCTCCTGTCAGGGAGTTGTGCAGAGCCAGAAGGTCCCCCTGATCTTCTTTTTCTCCAGGCTGAGCCTCCCCAGCTCCCTCAGCTGCTCCTAATGCTGCAGTCCCNAGCTGTGCAAGAAATTACTGTGCAATGCAACTTATCTGTGCTCAGCACTTAAAATGCTCATACCCTACGTGACCGAGAGCTTAGGAAGTTGCCTAGGAGATCCTCTGNCATTCTAAGATGTTTGTATGAGGTTGGGTGTCGTGTGAGGCAGCTTTACTTTACCTCACATCTCATTAATTCAGTCTTCTTAAGTTGTTGTTTGGTTGGTTTGTTTGGTTTTTTGTTTGTTTTGTTTTGTTTTGTTTTTTCCCCCAAAGTTGTGGTGTTGGAANGGCTGTGCCTTCTCCATCAGTAGCACTGCACAAATCCAGGGCAAGAGGATGCAGAAGCATTGCTTCAGTCTTCCCAGCTCCATCCAGAGACCTCCTGGGACTGTATTCACTGGCACCAGGCTGGGCCTTGGCTGCCATTTGCATATTCATGTTATCTTCCAAGTACCTGATAACTTATTTTTTTCCAGTTTTCCAGTAGCACCCAGAAGCTGGGCTGGTAGTGGTAGTTTCAATTTGCAAACTATCAGAAGACAAGGAGAAAAAATGATGTCTGGTCATGCCATGCCTCAGGCTGTCCAGAGGCAAGGACACTGACCATGACCATGAGCCCATGAATCAAGCCCCAAACAGTTTAG
>VXBB01020887.1:22932-38474 GCA_013399915.1 Illadopsis cleaveri
GGTTTTTTGTTTGTTTTGTTTTGTTTTGTTTTTTCCCCCAAAGTTGTGGTGTTGGAAAGGAATAGTGATTTCATGATGGTGGCATTTGGGAGAAATGCAGCCAATGGGCTGAACTGCATTGTGGTGGTTTCCTGGCACCTCTGAGTGCTGTGCTGGAATTAAAATGCTNTATTTTTTTCCAGTTTTCCAGTAGCACCCAGAAGCTGGGCTGGTAGTGGTAGTTTCAATTTGCAAACTATCAGAAGACAAGGAGAAAAAATGATGTCTGGTCATGCCATGCCTCAGGCTGTCCAGAGGCAAGGACACTGACCATGACCATGAGCCCATGAATCAAGCCCCAAACAGTTTAGAAACAAAATACTAAAATCCAAAGGGATTTTTCATCTCTTGGCCTGGGAGGCAAGTGAGTCAGAAATAGTGCCTGTGGTCAGACATACAGGGGTACCAGTAACACTGAAACCCCCTGCGGTGTATTGGGGTGGGTGGTTAAATTGATTTCTGCAGTTGTGGGCCCACTTCTTAATTCCAGATTGGATTATGTGGGAAGATTCAACCCCAAATTCCTTTCTAAAATGCAGATGCCGGGGAAGTATCACTGTTGAGAAATATTTCCACAGTTCTGTGGGTTCCTTCAGCACCCTTGTGAACATGAGTCTGGAGGAGGGCCACCAAGGTGATCAGAGGGGTGGAGCACATGTCATACAGGGAAACGGTGAGAGGATTGGAATTGTTCAGCCTGGAGAAGAGAAGGCTCTGGGGAGACCTAATCCCCATACCTGAAGTAGCCAACAAGAAAGATGGTGAGAGACAATTTGCAAGGACTTAGATTGACAGGGCAAAGGGGAATGGCTTCACACTGGCACAGAGCAGGGTTAGATTAGGCATTGCGAAGAAAATTCTTCCGTCTGAGGGTGGTGCATGGATGGTGGTGCTAGAGGGGATAAAGAAAATCTTCAAAGTTATCACTGTTAGCGTATTTTAGGTCAAAAAGAAATGTCACAGACAGAAGACCCAAATGAAACAATGGCAAGAAGTTGGAGGAGGAAATAATACTTCAGGCCTTTAAAATAGCAATGGACTAACTTGAGCAACCACAGAATTATACAAGTAGAAGTTGCATTTAATCTATTTCCATGCAGGATGGTGAATTAGATGCATCTCCTTATCAATTTTCTCTTTGAAACAAAGGTTAGAATTTTAAGGAAGGATTTTTCCCCAGAGCAGCTGCCACCAGACATAGTGCTTCCTTACACTTCACACCGGAAGCATAAACCAAGAACTAGCCTCACCTGGCCACCTTCTAAAAGCACCTACCATCTTGAAAGTCACAAGAAATAGGATATTAACATTCTATTCTTGCTGCTCCAGGCATAAGGTAAGGCTGTTGCTGTGTTTCCTTCAAACAATAGCCAGACGGCAGCGCTTACATTTATTTGCAGTGCCAGATAAATCTATGTAATGGTGAGAGGAGGAGGCAGCAGGTTATTGCATTTCTGTATGGAAGGAGGCTTGGAAGCTAGTTAAAAATTATACAAAAACTCTGTCTGAGAAACCAAGCTAACCAAATAACAAGAGAGGAAGAAGGCCTTTATGACACAGTAAATTTTCTTTGTGTATAGACATTAGAGCTGCTTATGTGAATGCAGTGTGACTCTGGCACCAACTAACCCCTCTCCTTGGGCCACCTCCAGGTCACTGTGACTTTGGAAAGGGCTTTTTTGGGATGGTTAAATCAACCCCACAACCATCGACCTGGAGCCCTCCTATGTTTTTTGGGGTACATAAGTGGACAAAGCAAAGAGTGAGTCACAGACAAACTGCCTCAGCAGGCTCTTAATTCGTGCAGGCTTTTTTTGATGCATCATTCTTTTCTTGTTTTTCCCTGTTTTGTCCCTATTTTAAGACCACCAGAAGCCACCAGCACAACCAGTCAGCCAGAGGGAGATCGGTGGAGCAGCAGAGAAACCTCTGCGTATAGGGCATGAAATAATGTGAGAACAATAATGACTTCCCCGGCTTTCCTTCTATCAAACTACCTGAAAATGGCTGAGCTGCACAGCAGGGAATCACTGTGGGTGGGCTAAGAGATCATGACAATGCTTGTTTATCACTTCATTACCTTGATGAACAACGAAGCCACAGAAGTCAGTCTGCTGATGGCTTGTTGTCTTTGGATGTAATTAGTGCAGTGTTTCTATCATAACTCAATAAAACAAGAATTGTGAGTTCCCTGCTTCCCACTAACAGCTTCTGCTGCCTGTCTCTGAGGGTTCTGCTGCACAGCAAGAACAGAGGACTGGGCAAATGAAGACAGGCTTTCCCTCAGTTTTCTGAATCAGTCATCCACTGAAGAAGACACAGTAAGGTTTTATTTATGTGCACGCAGAGAAAGCTGTGACTATCAAATCTAGTTTATTGTTTCTGCAATAGGCTCTGCATGTATTTAAAATTAAAATCTGCACACAAGCATAGCTCAGTGTTACATGTGTTATGTACACATATTTAGTATGATAGAGCTCTGATTCTTTGTGGATTTTCTTAGAAGTCTTCCAGTTAGAAAGGAAGGAAAGTAAAATATGTTCTGAGACTTGAGCAACTGATTTTTCTGCCCTAAAATTCCCATTAAAATGCACTGGCTTTCGAGTTTTATACACATATTGTAGTTTTAACCCCACCTGGCAACAAACCATCACACAGACACCCACTCACTACCCCACCAGCTGGATGGGGGAGAGAATCAGAAGCATAAAGAAAAAGAGAAAACTTGTGGGATGAGACAAAAAAACCCGCAACCTCAAACTGTAAGATTTTAATTGCTCTTCACTTAGTGCTACTTCGTGCCCAGTGTAAATGTAGTGTCAGATTGAGATATTAATTTTTAAGAATTAAGGACTTTAGTTAAACTAGATACTGCTGAGGTAAAATGAGGATT
Source organism: Illadopsis cleaveri (assembly GCA_013399915.1). Taxonomy (NCBI): domain Eukaryota; kingdom Metazoa; phylum Chordata; class Aves; order Passeriformes; family Timaliidae; genus Illadopsis; species Illadopsis cleaveri. Next base: position 25,865 of record VXBB01020887.1, read on the forward strand.
TGAATCTTTAAAAATAGTATTTTTATCATTTAAGGCACTGCAAGTCAGTGGTAAAGCTGTCTCCAGTGGAACTGCAAGGAGGTAGGAAAAGAGTTTAGTGAGATTGATGTAAAACTTGCAGTCATCACTTAGTACATCATAAATCAGGATAGGTGAGATGAAATCTTTTTCTCCTCAACTCCAGCTTCACATCATCAATGTGACAGAAAAACTTGGAATCTGAATCCTTTAAGGATACATCCTGTACCATGTAGCAATGTCTGTGCTAGCTCTCATCCCCCTGCTCCCTGCAGCCTGGAGTACAAACTTCGGGTATTTCTGAGGGGAAGCAAAAATAAGAAAAAAGAAATGTGGCATGGAGCACCTCATTTGTCAGTCACAGAACTTGGATTTGGAAGTTTTCCTGTTTGCCTGAGTATAAACCTGATTCCTGTAAGCACACTTAGCAGGGGAGGCAATGGATGAAGGACAGGCTGCCCCACAGGAGCCCTGTAGCTCCTGGAGGAGAGTATTTCTGACCTGGTGTTGAACCACAGCCCCTTCCAGAGGACATAAACATCCTGCCCCATGCAGATTAATTTTGTGAGTTTGTTGAAAACACCTGTGCATGCTCCTGGTACTCTTTATGTTCTTACAAAGGTTATTATCTTAAAAAAATTCCAGGAGAAGTGACAGAGAACCATAGTTAAGCTAATCAGTTAGACACCTTGTGTTCTCCAGAGTACCTTTCACTGTTAAATTCCACATTCCTTTTCTCTCTCACTTCCTGTTTCCGTATCACTAGGTATCATACTCTTGATATTACTACCAAGCATGACTTTCCCTTGTACACCACACATCATTTCACACCTGTATTTTAAGTCAGCTCCTTTGTCTGAGTGTGGTCCCCTTTTGAGACAAACTTCTGAACTCCCAAGTCCCACTCCATGCCATGGCACCAGAGGTATCACAGAGACACTCAGAGCTCTTGTCACAGTCTTGTTCAGATTAGTAGAATGGTAACAAAAACTGCATGTGGCTGCAGAGGAAATAGGTGCTGCATATTTTGGGTATTTCTAAGCTTGCAGAAAACATCCTTTCAATGCTACAAGTTGATACAGAGCTCATGGTAGCCAGGACTGAAAGAAAATAGGCATTCTCCATTCTTGAAAATTGGCCTGGCATTAAATTACATGAGCTGTGGGAGTGATAAAAGGGAATATCCAAGCCCAGTTAAATCAGTTCTGCTCATGCCATCCATTGCCCTGTGCTGCTCTGGTAAACAGCAGTGCCTTGACAAGGCTTGTGCCATATCTGAGACACTGCCCTGCTGTGAATTTCATTTTCCTACTACTGACTCTGTTGGTTAAGTTTCAAAAGGACACAGATTAATTGAGTTTGGCCTTCAATTTCACTTAACAACTGTGAATTTCTTTCTTTTCTGACATCTCGCACTGTGTGCTGTGAAAGGGCTTCAGTCTCAGCAGTTAAAGCCTTGGGTAGTGGGAGTGTGACTCCCAGAGAGACAGACTCCTGACTGGTCAGGCTGGAAAGTTCCCTCAACAGCCCCTGAGAGAGAGAGAAACTCATCAGGAGAGAGGATGTATTTGTATAAATAGGATGTACCCACATATATGGCTCGAATTAAGCAGAGCCAGAGGAGTTCATGAGAGCTGCTGGAAAGAAAGAAGACTCACTACATGTACTTTGCTTAGGAGTCGCCCGTCCATGAAGCTGAAGCCTGAGTCCTTCAAATCACATCCCTTTGTCAGTTTCTGAAGTTGCTCCTCTCATGCCAAAGCACCTATTGGAATAAGCTTTGACCCATGTCAGAGAGCAGGGAATAAGTACGTTTTCTTAGCCACTGCCTGTGAAGGCTTGGCCCAGAGCCACATAGTCCAGAAGTCACTTTGCATTGTAAAACCAGGTTTGAGAAGCCCTGCAGCCAGCCAGCAGCAGAAAGAAGACAGGCAGTGAGGAGATAAACTACAGAGCAGCAGAGGTAACAAAAAGAGGGGAAAAAAGGAGAAAGGGAGTTCTTTTCACCTGGCATAATAGCAAGCACACCTGGGGAAAAGAGTCTGCAGCTGCCTGTTTTTTCAGCAAGCAGACGGTAAGAAGAGAAGAGAAAATAAGAGCTCTCCCCTTCAGGGAGAGATGTGCTGTCATACTGCAGTGCAGAAACTAGCTGTGGTTTGGAAGAGAGAACGCATAATTAATGAGGTTTTCAGGGCTGTCTGCACTTCCCTGGGCTATACAATCAGCTGCACTCCTCTGGCCATTAAAGATTAAGGAATACTACTTCTCCAGCTTGTCATGTGGACCTCCCATTTCTTTGTAAGAGGTCCCAAAGCAAATTGTGGACAGAAGCTTTTGCCTGCACAGCAGACTGCTGCTAGGGCCAGGGCCACCACTGATGTCCCAGATTTAACCACAGCCAGCAATAATTCCCATGCAACTGCTCACTCACTGTCCCTCCAGCAGGACTGGGGAGAGAATTAGAAGGGTAAAAGTGAGAAAACTCATGGGATGAGATAAATACAGTTGAATAGGGAAAGAAAAATCACACAGAGGAGGAAAGCAAAACAAGTAGTTCATTCACCATGGGCAGGCAAGTTTTCAGCCATCCCCCAGAAAGCTGGACTCCATCAAGGTGACTTGGGAAGACAAAGGCTATCACTCCAAATGCACCTTCTTCCTCCTTCTCCCCCCAGTTCTGTGTGCTGACTGACACCATATGGTCTGGAATATCCCTCTGGTCAGTTGGGATCAGCTCTCCCAGCTGTACCTCCTCCCAAATCCTTGTGCATCCCCTCGCTGGCAGGGTGATATGAGAAGCAGGAAAGGACTTGATGCTGTGCAAGTCCTCTTCAGCAATAAAAAAAGATGCCTGTGTTATCAACACTGTTTTCAGCACAGAGCCAAAACAGCCCTGTCCAGTAGCCTACCTACTCTGAAGAAAATTAACTCTATTCCAGCCCAAACCAGCACACATGCCAACCTCCAGGTAACAAGTGCTAGTGGATGGCGGGGTGCACCTTGCAGGACACAAGGTCCCTAAATCTCCTTCCCAGCAAGGATTAGCTGCTGTCCTCTTAATGGGCTCAAGACCTCCTAATCCTGGTTTTGTGCTGCAGGTTGGCTTGCCGTCCTCACCTAGGGCAGGCACAGGCTCTGCGTGCGCTCGTCTGCCGCTTTTCCGGGGAAAAGATGTGGTTGTGTGGAGCCCCTCTGCCTACGGGTGGGAAGGCGCTGGCCCCGTGTCCGCAAGCGCCCAGCTGATGGCACTGTGTCCCCGTCAGCACGGCCGCAGAAGGAGGTTCGTCTGTGCCTGGCTGGAAAAGCCTGCTTTTTGCTGGCCGAATGAGTCACTGGCTTTACTCCGACGGGCATTTTTATTTATTGTCCTGGGAGCATGTCCTCTTCTGCAGTAGCTGCAGTTTTGCTCAGGCCAATAGAAATTGTGCACGTTTGGACAACTTTGTTAAGGGTTGGGAGAGCAAAGACAAGCCAGAGAGATAAAGAGCATGAATATGCAAGCACTTTTGCTGGCTTTGACATGACCTGCATCATCTCAGGGCTTCTGCCACATCTGCCTGTGGGTTCTGCCACAAGACCTGAGCCTAGGTTTTGCCTCTGAATAAAATGTAGGCAAATTGATGCTTCTATTTGTGTTTTTGTTGTCTTGTGGAGAATGCAGTGCTAACAAGGGACCCTGAATCTACCAATTCCACCTTAATGGTACTTGAAGAGTGGAGTTCAAACCCACCCTACATAAGAGTCCTTGTTCAAGTAATTTTAAGGTGAGATAGTTAAAAGTACTTGAAAGTGAACTTCTGTCCTCCATTTTGCTTGCTGAGGGGGTCAGAGCCAAGAGCAATTGAAAATCCCACCATGATATTTTGTAGGGAGTGGTACCCCTGCATTCCTTCACAGAGAGAGGAACTGCAGCACGGATGTGCAAGGAGGTAGCAATGCATCCACTTCCACTGTTGCCAGCAGAAAGCAAGGAGATTAAAGCTTAAAATAGCATCAGAACTACATGGCCATCAACTGATCTTGTAAAAGGCTGGGCAGAGATTTCAATATATTTCACCACCTGCTATCAGGGCAAGCCAGAGTTGGAGACAGCTTCTGTTCTTTTTTCCTTTCTTTCTCTCAGGTGATGTTTAATCTGTGAGACAGAGAGATTTTATATCTGGCTTGACAAATGGCAGAGAGAGAGAGAGGTGGAAAGGTAAGGAACTTTGTCCCAGGTTTCAGGAGCAGAGATTGGGGTGTGCAGCTGTGACTGTGTGACACTTCAGGTATGAGATGGAGGAAAAGTGACATGGAGGGAAGGTGAAGACATGTGGATCATACATGATGTGCTGTGCTGGGGCCATGGATTTGATCTTGGAGAATGATGGGACAGCAGAAAACAGAGGGAGGTGCAACCAGGAAGGGTGAGGGGAGAGTGTGGGGGAATGAAGGGGCTTAAGGCAGATGATGGAGAAGGAAAATGTCAGCAGAAGCCCAGACTGAGTTTTACATGTGGCATGAAGACCTCCTGTGTGTTCAAAGAAAATTTAAAATTAGGACTACAATGACTGTAGGTTAAGTTAAAAGGTAAGTCAAAAGGCAAAATTTACTTACTGGAGGTAAGTTAAAAGGCAAAATTCACAGTGTGTCAGCCTGGGGGACAAGAATAGAGTTACAGAAGAGTTGTAAGTCACATTTCTGCACCTCTGTGAAGGCAGTGTTCTGTATTCTTGTGTGCCCTCTTAAAAGAGCAGCAGTGGATGGTGGACCTGACCCCTCAACTTCCCAGATCTTGCAGGGCTAAATACTGGCAGCAAGAAAAAAAACCCCACAGTATGGTTGGGCATGATGAGGTAACACGAATCTGGGGAACAGGAAATGAGTGTTCTGACCCTGTTCTATGCTTTCTGTAAATGAAACACAAAGGCAGAATGTGACCTTTGTGCCAAAGGCTGATTCTCTGCCACCTCTTGGAGAGCAGAAGCCTCAGTTTGTTCACATGGGAGGCTGGGATGATCATCTCCTGACTATGGGCTGGAATAGTTGAGAGATAAGCGTCTCTTCTGTTCACCATATTTCTGGCAGCACTCCTGCACTGTCTGCATCCAGGGAGCACTGAGGCACACAGCCCAACTCACTCAGAACAGGGATGTCCCCAGCTGGAGCTGGTCCAGAAGGTGTCTTTGGAGACTGGAGACTTACTTGGGGGTTTTTTTCTGGTCAAAGAATTCATGTCATGGGCTCTCAGGAGACAAACTGCCTTTCACTGGTTTGTTAGAGGCCTAGAACAGATGTAAAAAAGAGCAGTGTTCTCTGACAGGGGAAACCAAAGGAGGAAAAATATGTCACTAGTCTCCAGTTGGAACAGTGGGAGCAGCCTTGCTAGGGGGCTTCCAAATCCAGGGACTGCTGTGTATCCATGCATGCTCTGAGAAGCAGCTGTACACTGCCAGGACATTAAATTATATTCCCTAATGAGCTCTGACCTGCTAGTGAGATCCAGCAGTCCCAGAAAACTCAATTTGCAAGGATCTGCAGTGAAATGAGCAGGTCTGGTTTGGTTTCCTGATCATGCATAGGATACAGGGCAGGCCAAGAGTGTCCCAGAAGAATAAGTGTGGCTCAACACACACAATGTTGAAGCAAATGCAATTATTTATAGAGGATATTGCAGAGCTGAGCCTAACACTGAGTGGCTGCAGGCCCATGAGGGGAGCTATGGGCAGTCTAAAACCTTTCCAGGTGGGTTTTATAACAGTGCCCTCCTGGCTGTGCTGGGACAAGGGTACCACACAGAACGTTTGCTCTTCAGCACTGGTCTGAGCACAGCATCCTGCAGAGAAATCCTTCTTGCTGGCAGCCCACAATGAAAATTGCTTCCTGGCTTCTTTGTGACACTGCTTGAATAAACACACGGTGAGTTTCAGGGAATATGCATTTACTGTCATGCTGTTTTCATGTCTAAATTACTCAGTCAGCAGCGTGTTTAAAATGGAGTTATGATGAAGCATTATCATACTCATTGATTTTACTTGGTATTCAGTGGTTGTGTGTTTCACAGCCACGTCACAACAGGTGGCAGTGTAGATTACATTACCCATTTCTCGTGGTGTTACATACTTCTCTGTAATGAAAAATTACTTAGTGATATAATGTTATCATCATTATTTTATGGCAGGGGAATATGTAGCTGGGGAGCACAGAAGCCCAGTGAAACTTTAACATAGGCTATAAAGAATCCTGGAGGAAGAGTCAGGTTTGGTGTTTTGTTACTGTGACACCGAGCCAAAGCAAAGCAGGTGCCATGGATACCAGAGGGTCTAATGAACTTGTAGACCAGAAATTCAAATGTTTAGCATTTCAAAGGAAATGTTGAAGAACTTAACAATTAAATTAATAATCCTTCTTAATTACAAGTGAGGGAATGATTGTGCGACAGTCAAACTGTTGCAGCAACACTTACTGTATTGAAAGTTAATCTGCCTTGATACTATCTTTTTTTCCCTCACATATTTTAACGGGTCATTGGATATTGTGTAATAACTTAATATTTAATCAGTGCTTTCATATTGTGAATGAACAGCAGGTTTTCTTCTAAGTGCACCTGGTATATAAGATCAAATACTCCTAGCTTTTAAAGGGTTGAAGATCACTGTGGGCAAGACTTTGCCAAGGATTAGAGCACATTAATGGAAAACAACCATTAGCACATGTAAAATGTTCCTCTACATCCTACTAATGCATCATCATTTAATATAATTAAGTTGTGCAAGATGAAAATGCTCGATTTCATGACAAACATCGATTTTAGGAGGCTGGTGAGCAGCTAAATTGGGGTGCTGGGACATTGCTGGCTGCGGAATGTACCCAAAACCCACATGCTCAAACCTGGAAATAAATTCTGAACTGGAGCCCTGGTTCCCTTCCATGATGTGATGAGAAGGGTGACGGAAGAGGGAGGTGTCAGAGAGGAATTTGCTTCTCCTGTGAAACACCCAGTACTGTTTGCCCAAGGCTTGGAAGCGTGTTTCTCTCCTCTGTTTCTCTCACAAAATGGCTCCAGGTGTGGGAAGTCTTTTCCTCAAGCTTTTCCAGAACATGAGGGAATTGGGATAATTTTGGATGAGAAAACTAAGCAAGCACATCAGTTTCATGGACCTTATGCTTTAAGCAGGTACTATTAAAAAATATTTTTGAAGTCCTAAGTATAATAACAATCAAAACAATTGTGTGAAAGAATAGTATTATTTTCCTGTTGCTTTATAATTACAATAACAGTTTCTTTCAATTAATGGTAAGGCTGCTGTTAATAATATCATCAATGTCAGCCTGGAATCTTTGACAGCTTTATTGCAGCATGAAAAATCTAATAATCTCCTATTTAGCTCTATAAGCAAAGCACTTTATGGGCTGAAGGCTGTGTTGGCTGCTCTTCCTGAAGAAGGGCCTTTTCTGGTCTTTGAGCACCTGGCTGGCACAAAAAAGAGCAATGGCTACACTGCCCACGATTTAAACTGTTCAAACTAATCAAAAAAGCAGTATGATACGTTTTTTCATTGTATATANGATCTAACCATAAAATATTAATTACTCTGCTATTGAGGGGAAGAAATGTATTTTCTTCAGCTGAAAAGGTAATCAGTAATCTTGAAAGAGACTTCTCATGCAGTCTGCATCTATTGCATATGCAGTAAAAGTTAAGTTTCTATAGTTTTCCATGACTGTCCCATGAGAAGCAGTAGCAAATGTCTTTTCGAAGGGGAAAAAATAAAAATAAATCACCAGTGAAATTGATGTTTATCCAATCTGCCAGAGACATTTTCTTCTGTTATGCCAGGTCATGGCCTTAGTGATGCATTAAGGTGACCTCTATGACATTAAGAAATGTACCTTTCTACAAGAGAAAAACAAAACAAAACAAACAAACAAACTCCACAAAAAACTATACTTGTTTTGCAGCTCCATTGAACAGTTTACTGTGGAGTGTCACCTCAAGAGGTCAATGTAGCCTAAAAATTGTGGGGGTGATCATTTAATGATTTCCCTACAGCTGGAGGGGGAAAACTTCTACATTCACATTTTTTGCATCTCTGTGGGAAATAGTGAAACACAGAGCACAATTACTGGATTGTGGTTAAAGTGCTTGCCTAATTGACAATTAAGGAAATAACCCACTGTTTATGAAGTTCTCGGTAGATGAACTTTATATGAAATAACCTAGTTCAGAAATATTCTATGCATTCATTNTATGAAAACTGATGTCATTTGTTTCTGTATTGTCAGAGAGGCTGCTTGATGCCTGACCATTTTGTATTTCCTTTCTGTGAAATTAAATTTAAAAATAGTTGAGTTTATTTGACTCTTTGGTGGTGGTGGTGGTGTTATCAATATAGAGTAATCTAGTTCCTTGATTGAGGTTTGTTTCTTATTTGGGAGGTTTCTTTTGATCATTAGTTTGTTTAATTTTCAGCATTAATAAGTGCTTCTCTNACTATACTTGTTTTGCAGCTCCATTGAACAGTTTACTGTGGAGTGTCACCTCAAGAGGTCAATGTAGCCTAAAAATTGTGGGGGTGATCATTTAATGATTTCCCTACAGCTGGAGGGGGAAAACTTCTACATTCACATTTTTTGCATCTCTGTGGGAAATAGTGAAACACAGAGCACAATTACTGGATTGTGGTTAAAGTGCTTGCCTAATTGACAATTAAGGAAATAACCCACTGTTTATGAAGTTCTCGGTAGATGAACTTTATATGAAATAACCTAGTTCAGAAATATTCTATGCATTCATTGAATATACTGGGGTACCTTCCTCCCTCCCTTCCGTCCTCCCTCCCTTCTCCATTTGTTGCCCCTGGAGATGGTTTAGTGGCCACAAAACAGGAGAAAAAACAGCAAAGTAAAACTATAATCTAAGATTGCAGCTGTGTAGCAATTCATGTGCACCTCATAGCATCCCTGCAGATGTATTCTGGCAACGTGTCTTTTAATTTATTTTCTTTTAAGATATGGGGGAAATGGCAGCATGCTGTCAAAACCTGGCCACACTGAGTTCTAAGATTGTGTTAATCATGGCTTTAGGAGCACAGCTTTCTGAGAATGCAGTTCAAATGTATTTTGGGGCCTTGGCTGTGTAGCTAAAATATGGATTTTCTCTACTATAGTCAGAACTAATTTAGGGTAGTCCTGTAAGTAACAAAATTTGATGGTGTAAATGTCACTACAGTGTCCAAATATTAGCTGTCTATTTTTACTTGTTTTGAGCAGTGGAAAATTATCAATAAGCAGTTGTCACTTTGTGCCTTGGAATTCAGTCATTTTCTCAGAGATGTCATGAGTATCCTGCATGCCTGGAGAGGAGCTTATCCCACCCTACTCCAGGCTTGAACTTTGCATCTAAATGACATGTACCACTAGATTACCATGTGATGTGATGAATGTTCAAGGTGTGCATGCAAACAACCCCTTCAAATTTACAGGTGCTATTTTCTCAAAAAGGGAAAAGATGGAAACCTATCTATTTAAAAGTTGTCTCTGTTACCCTGGCATCAGCTGTGTCATTTTGTATGGAACATTGTTTGGGTAGTTTTGCAAAACAATTTCCTGGAAAAGCTCCATAATTATTTATAAATATACATATAGGTTCTCTTTGTTCAGTGATAAAAACGTTAAATTTAGTACAGCACCAGTGTCCAGCAACACAGATCATACACAGAAATGTCAGCAGGCAGAGCACACCTGATGTATTCCAAAGCAAGCAATTTTCGCAAATTGCTCTTATGGATGCACTTCTTAGAAAGCAATAATAAAGATAAATATTTCATGCCCAATAATGGTGTTGTATCTTACTTTAGCTTTCCTGGGAGTTTCAATATTTATCAAAGTTTTTCTTTGAAAACATGAATCATGTGCAATATGAATTATTTCTGAGCACTGTATTTGCCCAGAGAAGCAGCTTCTCAGGGCTTCAAGGAATGGAGATCATTTCTCAGAGGAGATGCTGGGTATGGCCAAAGCTGAGGAATTACTAAATTTCTGGGCTACAGTACTTAAGAATTACAGAAGTTTGCTTCAGGTTCATCCAGTATTTTCCTTATGTAATTAAAGGCATTGCTACATGATAGCAAGTTTTTGGTTTTGAGCTTTGTACCAGAAATTTTAATTTGTCAAATTGTTCGGAATCTTCAGAAAAAAAAAATTAATATACTGTGTATACCCTTCAGGCTGAAAACCTTTTAAGCTCCAGGTGGGTGAGCAGCTTGGCCAGTCTTCAGTACAAATTAGAAATGGGCAGGAAGTAAATGTGCAGTCCCACCCTGGCTCCAGAAGTGCTCAGCATCCTTGGTAACACTCTGATAACAGATTTTTGGACTGCTTCTAAGATATCTTTTAGAGCCAAACCTATACTTCAGGAAAAAAGAACACCTTGACCCAGAGACAGAATTGTAGGAAAGTCTGGAGGTGGATGGGCAGCATGGAAATTGATGCAGGCTTATTGAATGCTTTTTAATGTATGATTTAGTCCTGACATGAGCCTACAGAAGTCTACCTGTTTGTTTAATTTGTACTTAGGACTTTTGAGGCACGTTTTCTACATTTGTTTTCCACTTTGGTTAAAATTTAACCTCAATTAAATTTCCCCTGGAATGCGTCTGTTTAATCAGACAGAATATTGAAAATAAAAACTTGAGATACTGACTGCACAGATTGATTGGTTGGTTTTGTTGATGTTCTTTTTCCTTTCAACCTTTTTTTTGTGCTAAAATATTTGATTCAAAAACTCAGAAATGCTCCTTTTAATAGTTTAAAAATAAGATTCTCCTCTTGAGTCTTTTTTTTGGGCTTGGTGCCATGAATGCTTTTTAATTTCTCGCTTTAAAGTGCATTTGAGTCCCTAAAATATTTTACATTTGGTGTCTTTACTATTACTATCTTTTTAATGACCATTCAAGAACAAATTAGCAGTTGAAGGACAATAATTTGATCTTAATTCCTGGGCTGTTTTTCCCAGACCATCCCACTGGATCTCAGGGACCATCTTGAATCCCTCCCTTATCTCTCTCTTGTGAAACCCCAGGGGTGCCAGCCAGGATGTTATTTGTAGCTCAGAGGGATGTTTTGATACCCATCTCCTGGAGGAAAGGTTGCTTGAGGAAAAGGATCTGCTAATGGGTAAGGAGCAGATCCAGTTGGAAGATGTGGATGTCAGAAAGCACCACTTCCTTCTGCTCACAGGGAATTTCCATGTACTTTTTATATACATATTTATTCATGTATAAAACAGGAATTCTGAAAAAGCTGTGTGTCATGCTAGTGACATTTTATGCTATTCAAGTATTGTCAAGTGCTGCCTTAAAACATTTTAAGAGCTGAAAGGGGATTTGACAAAGAATAAAATTGAGGGTGATTTTATTAAAGGTCTTCATTTTTTGCCATTTTCTGCAATCCTTTGTTTTGCTCTTGTGAGTGGTGATTAGCATTGCTGTTTTCTGCTTTATCTGCTCAGTTTAGTGGCAGATTAAACAGCCTTCCTTGTATCCCACAGCCCCTTTATTATTCACCTCCCCCAACCTTTTCTTTAATTGAGGACACACCTCTTTGCCTGCATGTGTGCAGATGCTCCTTCTAACAGCTTTAAAATAGGATTGTCCATGAAGCAGGAGCTGATCCAGGAGCCCTTTGGCAGGTTGGGATGGAGCAGAACATGGGTGTGGAGACCAGGAGGTGCAAATGGGGAGCTAGGGGGATTTTTGGGATTTTGGGGATTTTTTGGATTCTCTCATTGGCCACAAACCAAAGAAAAGGCAAGGCCCAACACCAATAACCAGGCCACTATCACCTGTCTGGGGAAGAAGGCACATAGAAAAGCCCTCCGTGGGGCATCTTGGAGTGACATCAGCTCATTAGGAATCCTGGGAGGTGGAGGGGAGGATGGGTGCCCCAAGGGTGACTGAAGTGCTTGGCACTGCGTGGCCACTTGCCAGGGACAGACTGGAGAACCGTTGTGTTAAGGACACCCACTTCTTCAAGATCCCACAGCCACGGGGACCGTGCCCTGTCCTCTAAAGAATGATTGTCCCAACCCTGGGGGTCCTGCAAAGGCCAGAAGACCCCCTACAAGGAGAGTTAACATGGCTTTGGGAGTCCCACGCAGACGGATGAGGTGTTAATGGCCTGGGGGTCCTGATGAGCCCAGCCTCACTCACAAGGGGATCTCATGGAGAAGGGGTGTAATCACTACAGGAGGATCTCAGAATTTGAGGGTTAATATTCCTGAGTGTCCTGAGGAGCCCTGACCCCCAAAATGGGGCTGCCACAGTTCTGAAAGTCCTACTGAGTCCAGACTCCCCTCAGGAATGGGTGTCCCAGCACTGGGGGTGCTGCAAAGTTCAGGAAACCCACCTAAGAAAAGAGAGTATCCTGATGTCCCAGGGGTCCTGCCAAGCCCAGCATGGCCAGGAAAGAGGGTCCCATGGGGGTCCAGGGCCATACTGCTTGCACCCTACCATGCAGTAGCAGCAGCCAAGGGGCCAACACTTGCCCCTGCCCCACCCACCTTGTCCCTGGGGAAGGCACCACGTCTCACAGGGAAGCCATTGCCCCAGCC
>VXBB01020887.1:43338-57723 GCA_013399915.1 Illadopsis cleaveri
GCACTGTGACATGGTCCGGGCAGGGACCGAGCGAGCGAGAATCGAGCTCCAGCAAGTGACCGGGGACAGCGGGCAAGAGAGGACGGATCTTCTTTCTTACAAGAAGTAAGAGGTGAAAAGAGATGGCAGGTGAAAGGTGGGGGTTGATAAGGGGCGATAAGAGGCGATGTGACCAGAGCTGACAAGAGCACAGGTGACACCCGCCCGCTCCTGTTTACAGTAATAACAGGAATAACAACAACAGCGGCACCCGCAGCCAATGAGAGACCGCGGCGGCCGCGAGGAGACGACCCAGCCAATGAGAGGTCGCGGTGGGCGCGAGGGGACGCCGCTGGCCAATGAGAGGTGCACAGTGCGCTTGGGGGCGGAGCCTCATCCGAGGAGGGCGGTTTCGGAGCGGAAAGTGGCGTGGCCACGCGGAGAGGCGTGGCCAACGGGGAAAGGGGCGTGGTCAGCACTGTTCCCACGCGTGGCGTGGCCGTCCTTGCGGAGGTCGCTGGGTCGCCCCTGATGGCCCTCGTTGTCACCTGCAGGGTAATAAACTTATGACCTAACATTACCCTGACAACTAGGCCACGACACTGGAGGGCCACATCTAGTCACAAGAAAGCAAGGTTGAAATCTTGGAATTTGGGGTTTTATTGGCTGTTTCATTTTTTAAAGGCAGTTGTGAATGGCCTGATCTGCTTACCTGCTGAAAACTCTTATTTCTGTATTAAACTTAACCAAAATCTGTTAATTGCCACTCGTGCTTAAGGGCACTTGATTTATTTGCTCTTGCAAACACACCCTTGACATTGAGTCCCTGGTGTTTATTTCCTCTGTAGTTCCAGCCTGTCTCAATTTCCTCATGGATGTGCCAAGAGTTGGAATTTTAACAGAGGAGGGAAAAAAGAATCATAATCTAGAACTAATCCCGAGTGTTTGACTGTGCCTCCCTTTTCTCCCACCTGGAGATCAAACCTGCCCAAGGAGTCCTAACCCCCTTCATAGGTGTTTGAAAAGCACCCTGTACCACTGTTGAGAGCCAAGAGCTCTGATACAATCCTGCAGAAAGCACCACTTCGTCCTCCTCACAGCCAATTCCATGTATTTTTAATATATATATGCATTTATATATAAAACAGGAATTCTGAGAAAGCTGTGCGTCACGCTAGTGACATTTAATGCTATTCAAGCACTGCCGATTGCTGTTTACAACATTCTAAGGGTCAAAAGGGGAATTTGACAAAAATTCAAATTGCAGGTGATTTCAGATTAACGTCTTTTTTGTCCCCTTTTTTGCAGTCATTTCTTTTGTGAGCAGTAAATGGCATTTCTGCTTTCTGCATTTAACTTCTCAGCTCTAGTATCCTAGCCTTCCTAGTATCCTAGAACCTCATTAATACTCCCTCCTCACCCTTTAATTTCAAATGTGCCCATTCTCCCAGATGCACTGCAGCCCTCCAACAGAAGAGATGTGACCTCACACACAGGTATTTCAGCACCTGTGAGTTTACTGTGCCTTTATCTGGGCACAGTAAATTTCAGTTACTTACATCTTGCCCTTCCAGCTGCCTCCCAGCACAGTGGCAATCCACAAGCTAGATTTGGTCTAGGTCAACTATGATGTAGCTTTGAAGTCCAAAGGAAAAGAGGCAAAAAATACTGTATAGCAGGGTCTCAATGTGCTTGTGAAGGCTTTGGTGGAGTGTCACCAACATATAAAGAAAAGAGGGACTGGGCACTGGAAGGGGCTGCCCAGGGAGGTGGTGGACTCAACTGTTGCAGGAGGCTTTTAAGAAAAGGCTGGATGTGGCACCAAGTGCCATGGTCTGGTTGACAAGGTGGTGTTCAGTCGTCACACCTTGGACCTGATGATCTCAAAGATCTTTCCCAACCTAGCTGATTCTGCAAGTCTGTATTTTGTGGGGGTTTTTTATTATTTCTACGCTTTCTTCTGTCTAACAGCAGCAGTGATAAATGAAAAGCCAGGAAGGGCACAGTGCATCCTTAAAAACTTTATTGGAGTGACATGGTGCAGACTGCAACTACAGTCACGAGTCTAAATATCCCCAACTTCAGTCCCTGTGTCCAACTTCAGACCCCGGGCTCTGCTGCCAGTGGCCTCCCTTTGCCAGCCCACAGCAGAGCTGTACATGTGTCAGGATGTGCAAAAGGACATTCTGCAGGGCAGAGAGGCAGAGGAAAACCCACGGAGGTGGTGGCAGCCCAGGGCTGTGGCAGCTGACCCACGAGAGGCGTCTGGCCGTGCCTGTCCTTGCATGGAACAGGAGAAATGGGGCTTTGTTCTCTGCAGCATCACCTTCAGCCCCAACCCCACGTTCCCTGCCAGCGTGCCAGGAACAGGAGGACTAGAAACAGTGCAAAATAAGATAAAAAGGAGCCCGCCCCTGGACCTGAGCTTTCATCACTGCTGGGACTTGTGCCCCTCCTTTCTTTCCTCACCCTTGTGTGTAGGTAGCTGTTACATTTGTTATTTATCCAGTCCAGGAGACTCCTGAAATTATGAGATAACAGTACAGATACAACTGGAAATAATGGTAATAATAATTAAAAAAGAGAAGGTCCCGCCCTAATGTGTTTTACCTATGGCTAAAGGCAACATCCCAAATACCTGCTTGATGTTCAGACATGCTGGAAGAAGAGGCTAATCCCCAGTTTCTTACTCTTTACCACTCTTTACCCTTACTCTTTCTCACTCTTTTACCTCACAGCTGGCCTGCAGCTTCCCACCAGAAACAGGCCTGTGCAGAAGGCCGCACAGCCCAGCTGAGGGTAACTAAAGCTCATGATATTCCAGAATACTTAACGCATTCACTGCAATATTAAAAAATGCTAGCACATATGAACTCTTCAGAGCTTTACAGGCACTATGTGGAGATTATGTGCAAAAGTCTGCAGATTTTTTTTCTTTCTCTTTTTTGGCATAGCTCTTCATTGATGCAATATATTTCCTGCAAATAGAAAGCATTCTTCCCCCAGAATGCTGAGGGAAATTACAAAAAAGTCAGATTATATGAGTCTTAATAAACTGAATTGCTGGGGGAAAGAAACCAACCACCTGAGTCTACTACTGGGAAAAAAAAAAGATGAGGAAAAAGTCCAGCAACTATCATTGTACAAAAACCACCCAGAATAACTATGTGCTTTTGGCATCAGCTTTTGTTCTTCGAGAATAATCATCCACCAACAGAAAGAAGACATTTTACACGATGCAGCAGGATCCTGGCAGGGAGAAAACAAAACAAAAACATAACGTCAGAGTGCTCATTTTCTGTTATTAGAAATAAAACTCACAACATAGATCTGTGAAGAATTATGGGAACTAAGCCTCCAGATGGGTCCAGAGCAGAGGTAATGACACAAGGTCAATATTCTAAAGATCAAAACCCCTGGCTGACAGGGGGGCAGGTGGGAGATCCTCATATACTCTGTGAAAATGTCTTAGGGAAGCAGCACTTCAACCCTTGGAATGCTTGGAATTCCACCAGCCTAAAGGAGTTCAGGTACATGAAGTAGTTTTCTACCAACTGAATGGATAAAGGGTGTGAAAAAACTTTCATGGGAACCCTGAAGTTCAAAGTCACCCCAAGCATTTTGATTTAGCAGATGTTTTAACTGTCTTGGTTTGGTTCAAGGACTGCTAGCAAAACTCAGCTTTAATTCACAAGCATGAAATTGTCTTTGTGGTAACCCAGGGAACAGGAAAGAAGAAATCTTACCTGGTAAGGTTAATGTTTAGCTTGTTTTCTGCTTCTCAGATTTGCTGCGGGAGGACTGTCCCTTTGCCTAAAGAGTGGATGAGACAATGAGGAACTGAACCAAGCTAAAACCTCAAATCAGGCAGTGACAAGACACTCTCAGAATCACAATTCAGACAAAAATACAATCTGCACTTGAAATACAGATAGTGTAGCAAGAGTTTTTGTGACTTCTTCTGTGTACAAATATTTTCACCTTTTTGCCATCAACTGCTTTCTTTCAGACAGAGTGGGTTGTGCCTCACCTTGTCATTCCCTGTTCCTTAACACCCTTTTACCCACACCAGTGATCACGTCACAGCTCCTCCTGAAGAGGAGATAAAGACACCCCTCAGTTTTACACTGAGAACTGCAAGCCAGTTCTGTGGTCACACAAAAGGTACCTGTGGTGATTTAATAATACCAACAAACAGAAATCCCATCACTGACATGTGAAATGTAAAATTTCCAGAGCAGACGTAATCATCTGAATCAGGCATATACTGCATATATCCTCTGTGAGAACAACATGATGGAACAAACTTCACCCTGGCCTGAATCAATTTTCTGTACTTCTGGATAAAAAAAAGCCAAGCAACTCCTTTCTTCTTCCCCTTCTCCCCTCTTTTTTTCCCCCTTTTTTTTTTTGAATATAGAAACAGAGGTAGTTGTGGTGTGGTTGTAGGAGTACTTCTTAATCAGTTTTTGGATGCTGTTACACAAAACTGTCAAGAAATGAGAGAAGTGGTGGGGATCCTGCCCGAGGCAGCAATAGGCATGCAAAGTGGGACTCTTAGATCAACAAATCTGGGAAGGAGAACCCTTTGGAGCATGCACTGAGCATCCCCCCTCAGAAAACCACACACTGTCTGAAAGAGATGTATTTTTTTGCCCCTGTTTATTGCCAATTTCCCTTGAAATAGAGAGAGGCCTTTCTCCTATGTGCATGTTTACAAAAATGGATCAAGTTCAACCTATTGATGTGAAATTCCCCACAAAATAACAACCCTGTAATATAAATCCAAAATTCAGCTGCCCCTCTTGTATGACTGTGCATATCATAATAAAAGTGTTTCTACCGTTTTAGGGTCTCTGGGCTTTCCTTTATCCTTTGAGCTTGGTTTAGTGGTTGTAGCTTCTTTTCCACTTTTGCCCTACACTCCAAAGAAAAAAAAGTAATTACAATTACAAGGAGAATAGAGCACTGGTAGCACCTGCTTTGACATCTGCCAAAACACAATTTTTTGAATGGGGTTGGCAGCAACACAGGCCATGCTGACAGAAGACTGCATCAGAAAAACCTGGTAGAGCTGGGCAAATTTTGTATTTACTACCAAGCAATAATGCTGCAGCAGCAGATTTAGCCCTGGATTTCACAAGATGAAGCAGCACTTGAAACACCAGTGGTCCTGTCTTCAGCTGCCTGAGGATTCTGTGCTGAGGGAGGCCCTTGGGGGAAGCACTGCAGTGGGCAGAAGAGCTGTCTGGAAACAGCGCTTTCCTCCCAGGAATACAGCTGATTTGAACATCAGTTTCAAAGCTGCTGCTCCTTTTCTCAGTTGCAGGACCTCTCCAGTCCATTCCTTCTGCTGCTTCTTGTCAACTCTACTGTTTTTCCTAACACATCTAGAAGTCTTTGCTGCTCCCTGCTTTTCTCTCTACAAAACCCTCTTGAACAGTGTCTCGGCTCCAGCTAACAACCATTGCTACACAGTGCCTCCTATCATGGAACAAAGGTTTCTCTGTCTTTGCAGTTTTTGAACACATAAAAACTGGTACCACATTTCTCTGCTCAACTTACTTCTCCAAGCCTGTCTAAAAGGCTCTAATCACCACAAACCTTCCTTTCTCCAAATACTTAGTACACAGCAAAATACATCCAACTTCCACTCCAGAAGTGAGACAACCCCTGCATCTGGACAGGCTTCCTGTAAACCTAAAATGAGCTGCTGCGAAGAAAAGTCAGGTGTGAAAAACTGTTTATTTGCAAGTTAGTAGCAGAAAATGTCCTACCTTTGAGTGCTGCGGTGTAGCAAGAGCCTTTGCACAAGTATCAAAGTCCCCAGACAAGGCATCAATAGCTGCACTGTCATCTGTAGGTTTCTGCAATAATTTTAATTTTGAAGTCACAAAACGTGCAACCCAGTTTACCACAGTCAAATTAGTGTTCAGAAATTTATGTCTGCTTTAATTAATTATCCCTTTTCTTAAAGAAAAACACACCTGAACTCCACATATGTTAGAGACATTTGAGGTTCCCAAGAGGCATGATGTCCTGAACGTTAATAATGCCGTTGTACATAAAAACTGCATTTATTGTGAAGAGTTACTCCTCACAGAAGTTTTACTGTCCACTACTATTCCCATTACCTCCTGCATTTATGACTACTTGCAATGAATCACCCCTTAAGCCTACAATGAGACAACTGTGAAACAAAATCAGAGCCCACAGCATGAAAAAAACCACAGAATAAATATCATGAATATTAAAAACCCCCCTCAATAAACCCCATCATAAATGTTACCTTCTTTCCTTTGTGTTTCACGTCATCCTTTCCTGTTGGCTTTGCTGGTTTACTCTTGGGAAGAAAAAAAGCAGATCCTCATTTTGAATTGGACAGATTAGTTTTAAAATACAAGTATTTACATATGGCACTACTGGATGTTCACAGATTGCCAATGAATTTGCAACATTCTGAATGGATTTCTTTAGTAGTTCAAAGTGATTTATTTGTTCAGACTTCCCCGTTGGAAAAGAAAAAAAAACAAAAAAAACAAAACACAAGAGCAAAACTTCTTCTTTTTTTCCCTTTTGTTTTTGACTTACAAGCATGCAAGGATAGAGCTACTCTACTGAAGGATATTTCCATGTCTTACCCTAATATATAAATGCAGTACACTCACTTATTCAACTTGTAATTCCAAAGAGGATAGTCTGGCTCAGATAGACACAAATTTCCACTGCTGCAAATAAAATCTAGGGAAGTTTTTCCTTACCTGCTCACCTGACTCCAGAAGTTTTCGATAGTCAGGTGGGATTGTTTCATCTCTCTCACCAAGCTTGTCTCTGTGTTCAGATTTAGCCTTCTCCTGAAAATATTTAATTTTTAAACAACTTTAATATCCATGTTAGAAATATTAGCAATGAACAAGTCAGAGGGTATATCAGACTTAAGATAGATATCCTTTTTCACTTTAAAATTTTAAAACTACTGAGAAAATCCCCCTATATTCATTTTACTATGAAGTGTGTTTTATGCCTGAAAAGTTTTAAAAACGTTTTTTTTTCAACTTATGCTGCTCTGATTTTTGCCAGCATACCAGGAACATGCCACACAGACCACCACAAGGAGGTTTTTAAGCAGATTGCTGTAGAACGTTTTTGTCTTTCTTAATGCAGACATTTTAGGGATCTATTTTTTCTTTTTTCTCCAGCTAAGATTCTAGCCTAAACTTATTGATAAGGCAGCATATGGTGGTTTTGTTTTTCCCCAGTGATGTACTTTACCTTAGCTATTTCAAATTACAATTTATTACTACTATTACTACTATTATGCAGAAATTTTTCTGGTTGGCAGAAGGACCTTTATAGGACTTTATGAAAGACTAAATTAAGACAAAACCAGCAGAAACAAGGAACTTTAAAAATGTGCCTGATTAAGTGAACTTGATACTTGTGGTTATAAAAGTCAAAGCTTGACAAAAAGAAAGCTAGAAAATCAATTTTAGAAACTGAGGCCCGAGAAGACACCTGAAAAAGTATGAGAATAGTGGCAATAAAAAGCATTGAACTAAAATTATTTCAAATCTCCTGTAAGATTTCAACACTTGCCTCCAAGTATAAAGTATAATAAAGTATATTAACCAAATCATCATTTTTCACAGAACACACAAGTAATCCAGATGACTGAAAAGTGGTTGATATACCTATATGTAAAAGCATGGATTTTTTTTTTCCAATAACCTTACCCTTACAACATCTAAAATCCCAACGCCATATTTTCCTGTGAGCATACGGGAACCATTGAAGATTTTGGGGGTTTTGGAGGTTTTTTTTTTTTTTGATTTGGTTTATTCCCTCCTACCCCTCCCTCTTCCCAAATTGCTCAAGTTTCAGAATGTCTTTTGTTACCTTCACTTTATCAACAACTGGTTTGTTCTCATCGGGGTCAGGTTCTCTCTGTCCCAGGGAATCGGACAGGAGATCCAAGGCCTCATCCATCTCTTTTCCCCCCTAAAAAAGCAGAAACACATTTGTGAAAGCACATCTGCTGCAAAAATGATGTAATTCATCAATCTACTATAAGTACTGGCTAATAAACTGTAGAACCTGAGTGAACAAAGAGCACTCCCTTTGCACTTGCAGTGTAGCACAGCAGCTGGGGAGAAATACAGAATATTTCTGACCTGCAGAAAACATAATTTGAAGAAGGGCTTTATAGAATTTACTTGAATGTTGGGGTTTTTTTTAATAAATAAGNTTTTCCCCCCCTACATACAGTACTAAATGAGAAAGAAAAGTCTAGATTTAAAGGCAGAAGATGCTCAAGGAAGAGCTGAGTGGCAATACTGAATGTTCCACTAAAGGCAACAGGAAGGGTAAAACAGGAAGAAATTTTGTTTTTTTAAAGAACAGTAGTACTACCCAGTCTTAGCAAAACTGTCACTGTCAGCTTCTCCAATGAACCAGAAAGACATACTTTGGATATGTTGCAGGGTTTTGGTGCTTTGGGTTGTACTGCAGGCTGTGAGGGGCAGGCAAAGTCCTTTGAAAACGCATCTATGAGATCAGATTCACTCAAAGGCTGGAAAAAAAAAAAAAANGCTTTATAGAATTTACTTGAATGTTGGGGTTTTTTTTAATAAATAAGCCTAGCTGCTGTAATGAGAACAGATCTATGAAATGATTGGCAATTGTTTGGGAATTACTGTTTGGCAGTTACCATTCATTTTGCAATTTTATACAGAACCTGGATAGAAAAAAAAGCCCTTAAAGCCATCACAGGCAGAAGGAGATTTATATTCCCCTTCCAAGTCAGGCTGGGAGCACCAGGGGAAGATCCCTCTGCATGGATCAAAATGTGTGAGCAATATTACAATAGACACCAGAAAGGAAAGTCCCCCAGGTATTCAAAGGTGGCCATGGTGCTGCCTGTGGAACTCTGTTGAGAATGAGTGTCCACTTGTTCGTTTTTTCTTCTTTTTTCTTTTTCCNGCACAAGTGACTCACTGCCTTTTTTAATTTACTATTTCAAGAACTGTATTTCAGCTTCTCAGAAAGAAGGAAAACATCTGTCGCTTACACTGAAATAACCTTTCACGATTATGTGCAACAAAACACACTTCAGAATAGAAAAAATTCTATTTTTTCTAACATCAGAATAAATTTCTTTGTTATTACAAGTGAATATAATGTAGAGAACTGTACATATAAAACATAATATAGAGAACAGATGTTCAAGACAGGGCTACTGAAAAGGAAAATACAACCTCTTAATTAGGAAGAAAATGCTAATATTTGCTAGCAGAACTAGAGTTCCCTGAAAGTTCCTTTAGCCTGTCCACTGCTGACACTCAGTGGTTTTCACTGTGCATGTTTGGTGAATAAAAATGCAGTTTTAGTTTCTTGCTGTGTGTGATATATTACAATCTACTCACACTACGTGAACTAGGCCTCTGCAATCCATATATCCTTACATCTATATACCTGAAGCTCCTGGGATCTTCCAAATTACTGTTCAAAGATAAATGTTTAAATCTTTGCTAGCAGTGATGGCCATTCGCCTGCTGCATGGAACTCAACAGCTTAGGGACAGACTCAGTGCATAAAAGGACATTTCTGAGAGAGAAATCACTCCCTCGTTCCCTTCCCTGAATTCTATATAAAGTGTCTCAACATGTAAGGCCTCACTTTCCATAATGCCTGAAATCCTCCTTCAGCCACTAAACAAGAAAAGGCATTTAGGTAGTAACTTCTATTCACTAAGAGTAATGCCACTGCATGTGCCTAAGGCCACGCGGAGTGGAGGCCCCAAAAAAGACAATCACTAGCTGAAATCCTAAAGGAAGGACTTTGCCTTCACCAGAAATCATGGAAGAACAGCAAGTGGCTGATGGTTTCCAGCTATTAACACAGCATTTCTCATTTTGCTGATTTTGGTTTCACTGATCTCAGTATCAATGGTGATCCCACAGGGTTATCTCCTGGCAGCAGGGCCTAGTTCCCCCAGAGCAGAGCTGCTCCCTTTTTCTCCTCATGACAGGCCTGGCAGGAGTTCTCTGTAGCTCTCAAACATCCAGCACTCAAGACAATCACACGTGAGACCGGACATAAAAATTTTTAGGAGACCAAAATATCTCTTTTTCCAACACTTTGCATTCCTTCCCTCTACACTTTAACCCTCAATAACATGAATGACTTCAGATTTCTGCTCAGAAGGCACCCAAACTAGTCCTGACTTTCACACTCATTTCAGGAGAGCAGAGATTTCCTGTGCATTTCCAATTTTTGGCAGGACTCCTCGGCTCACATTAGTTCCAAAGTGAGGCCTCCACTTTCTTCAGTTCCTTTGCTTTCTTCCTGTGCCTTCAAAATCAGTATTTGCAACTGTCTCTTTCAGTATTTTAATATTCTCTTGCACTTTTTAGGCCACGATGGATACTCTTTGCAAACTCCAGATTGTTCTTTGTGATTAGGAACATGTCCACAGCAACATTTTTTCCTCTTTTCCAGTCAAATTCCTTTATATTTGATCACTAGCAAGAGAAACTGTCAAGAAAACAAAGATTTTCCTGCTTCATTTCTCTCTATCCACCAGTTCCAACAGACTTTTATAGAATACTTACACTAATTCCTCACACAGCCTTTCTTTGAGTTAGCAATTATTTTTGTAACTCTCTCCTGTCTTGAACTCTCTAAACCTTTTCCTTATATGAGCTCTTCATTTGCAGACAAGTAAATTTCAATAAAACCAACTTCCACTTGACACTTACACAGCAAGTTTTGTGCAAGGAAGTAAAACACACAAGCAGACCAAGAGACTTACATCATGGCACAGAGAGAAGTGATGACAGAGAGGGAGAAAACAGGATATCTAGCCACACTNCCCCAGGGGAATGTTTTCCTTCTCCGCAATAGCCATTTTTAGCAATAAAGTATTAAATTCTACAACAGTCCACACTGGTCGCAGTCTCCAGATCACGCTGCTGTCTCTCCTCACTACTCAGCCCCTCGTTTTGGGGTAAGGACCTACAGGAGACATTTCTTACTGAGGTAGAAGGTGCAGGAGCTGCTGAGTGCACTACGGAAACCGTAGCAGCAGAGATCATATCCGGGGAACTTGTGGGCTTGGCACCATCCTTGGCTTTCTGGAAGAACAAAGCACATGGGACCCAGAGGAAAACACTCATCAGACCCAAGAACATATCCAAAACACAGCACCCACAGAGTTGATTTCTAGGATTTAATTTTCCTGAGGGCTTTACTTATTTCAGATTGAAACACATCGCCATGCAGACACACTATGCAACTATTCCTCATCTGAGTTTGTTTTTCCATCTCAACCACTGGGTTAAACCTCACCACAGCTGAAGTTCAAACAGGTTTAACATGACTCCAAAAGAACAAAGATTTCACCAAGCCATCTAATATTCCCAAAAAACACATTTAAAATCATCAGCTGCAAAGCACTATTTGTGCAAGCAACTGGTAAAAATATAGGTCACATAACTAGTTTTTGTTTTTTTGGTTTTTAAACTCCTGCTCTTCTATTAACTTACTGCAAGAAGTATTTTAAATTTTTAGCTATTGGATTTCATTTTAGGAACTTTATATAAAGGAAATACAGAAAATGTCATCATTATTCAAAAAACTTGAAAATAAAACCAGATTTCAGAAATCTAATATACTCACCTTTAGTACAGTTGATGTAGGTAATGGTGCAGGTGGTGATGTAGAACAGGAAAATCCTTCTGTCAAACCCTCCAAAAGATCATTTTCACTCATAGGCTACCATTGGAATGAAAAAAAAGAAGATTATAAGTCTCTTCATCTCTTAAAAAGTAAGCAGGTAACATATCCCATTTTTAAACTTAACACTGGGTAACCCTGCTGACATTTGGTAAGTCATGAATGAAACACTCACTTGAAGTGAAATAATCACTTGTTTTTACCTGTGACTTCTCTTCTGGTTTTGGTAGGAGTGGTTTTCCATCTTTATTCTATAAAGAAAAAAAAGTCCCTTGTATTAAACCTTACACAGCCATGCAATACAAGCACTCTGGGAGAATTCTCTAAGCAACAGAAAGTGTTACACAGGACAGGGATATAACCAGTAGCCTCTATAGCATCTACTGCTGCTACTCAAGATGCCAAAAATATACAGGTCCCTGGGATTTTCTGAACAGCTTTAACCAATCACAATTTATTTATTTCTAAACTACCAGAAGCTACTGAAAGACTCCGGTGGACTATTCTCAGACAGAATTATAAATCTGCAGGTACCTGCACCTAAACCACTTCTATGCCCATTCACGCATCCGATGATACTTGTGCGAACTACAAACTAGAATTTTTAGATATTATAAAAACGGCTGAACCAAAACATCACTGCTCTAAAATGAAATGAGAGCCTCAGTTTCATCCACATGTTTTCTGAGGAGTGAAAGGGAAGGTAGACTAAGCACATTAAATAAATTACTTTGGCTTCTGTTAATCTGTACTCTGGAGGAATTGTTTCTTCTTCTTCACCCAGTTTTTTGTGTTGTTCCTTTTTCGTTTTCTCCTGTGAAGGCAAAATAGGAATCACAGTAAAAAAAATCAACTACCCACAGAAATGCACATGAGCAAGCTTCCAGCCTTCAGTCTTCTAATTTAAATTGGTCTTTCTCATTCAATCCAACCACCAGATACAAATCTCATGAAAGTTAAAAGAAAGCATTTTTCTCTTGAGAAAGCCTTCATTCCCTTGCCTGCTTTTCCTCTCTGTACCAGAAGTCGCTCTACCTCTTTCAGTGAAGGTGGCAGAGGTAAGTGAATAGACAAGGGTGGACCAAAATAAAAAATACCTCTGAGTCTTAATTCTAGACATTTCTAGAAATCCACTCAACAGCTATCTGGGCTGCATGCAAAGGAAGGCTTAAGAGAGAAATCACTGGCCCATTTCAAAAATTATTACCCCCATACAAGTCATGCTGGGAAAATGCCACCTAAGAGAAGGGGCTACTGCCAACTTTGGGAACTTTTGCCTGACAGAATTCCAGACACCAGAAGGGCTGGTTTCTGACTCTTTCTGGTTTCTGACTCCAGCCAATTTCATCTGGTTTAGGGTGGCACATAGGGGCATTCAGACAGTGCCTATGAACAGCATTCCCTTGGACAAGATTTCAGTGACTTACTTATGGCTCCCTATTTAAATATAAAAACCCAAAACATTTTGTGCATAATTGCTAATTTAAATCCCTCATCATAAATTTGGTTCCTTCAGAAAAAGGACTATACTGTGTGCTATCCCTGATGTGCATCTTAATTCTGCTTCAGTTCAACAGGACACAACAAAATACACTTTCCAGAAACTGAGTGAATTACTGCACAGCAATAGTCAGAATTATTCAGAAAGGGTACTCATTGTGTTGAAATCCTACTAGTACTTTGTAAGCAGAACAGAACTGGTTTCAACAGTACGTTTGTTTGTAAAAAAAGTGAAAACATAATGTCTACTTTGTAGGAAATGAGGAACGCTGAAGGAAGTGGAGGAACGCTGAAAGTAATTACATCAACAGTCTATTTTTTGAGTTCTGATTTTTTTCTCTACCTTAACTTTGTCCACAGCAGGCTTTTTCTCATCTGGATCAGGCTCCCTCTTTCCTAGGCTACTGGACAAGGCTTCCAGTGCATCATCTGACACAGGACCAACCTGCATGGGTGTTGATACAGGAAAAAATCAATTTTTAGTTTGAAGAAACCTGGTTTTATTTTTTCTGCACTCCCTATTAGGTTCACAAACAGCATCCCCTTTAGGGCAGTAAGAACTGGAGGATACCACAAGAACTATCAGTTTGGCTTTCTCCATGAGGCAGGTCACTGATCATTCAGTTTGTGCTTGACTTGGCTATTTTTTTGGGTTTTTTTGTGAACCACTCAGCCTTTGTGGATTATCACTATGGAGGATGAACATGCAATACTGAAATAAGCATCCTGACAACATGCTCTACCACATGATAATTGAAACACCGAGTTTTGCTCCAGCTGAAGGGGCTCCGCTACTTACTGAAGGCACAGGAGCTGCAGACTGCACAGTGCAAGCTGTGGCACAAGGGACCACTTTATCCTCAGTGGCTTTTGCTGACACAGATGCTGATGGCTTCTGAAACAGAACCATTTACACTGTATTTTAGTGAATATGGTTGGAAAACACAAAATGTGCCCATTAAATGGCTTTTTTCCCCCCCTACATACAGTACTAAATGAGAAAGAAAAGTCTAGATTTAAAGGCAGAAGATGCTCAAGGAAGAGCTGAGTGGCAATACTGAATGTTCCACTAAAGGCAACAGGAAGGGTAAAACAGGAAGAAATTTTGTTTTTTTAAAGAACAGTAGTACTACCCAGTCTTAGCAAAACTGTCACTGTCAGCTTCTCCAATGA